>CANIUD010000420.1:0-219389 GCA_947470075.1 Closterium sp. Yama58-4 | reverse complement strand
CCCCGCCCCATTCTCCCTCTTTCCATCACCCCGTCCCATTCTCCCGCTTTCCATCACCCCGCCCCATTTTCTCACTTTCTATCACCCCGCCCCATTCTCCCTCTTTCCATCACCCCCCGCACCATTCTCCCACTGACGGCCCTACAACACCCATCTGCCTCGCCGTCCCCCTCGCCCGTCCCGCCTCAGAAGGAAACAAGCAGGTTTGCGGAGGGGGTTTCGCCTCAGACATACTTGGCCATTCCAGTGGCCACGCGGGTGCTTTGCGGGTCGTAGCACTTTCACTGTTGACCTATGGTGACTTTTGATTATTCCTGATGGCTCCTGCCAACACACCCATATTTACCCCATTGATGTGAGCAACCCTCATCTTGGTTCATTGCCTTGCATGCACAACAATTCTCTGCACGACAGAAGACGGCCTTAAGAAACCATCCTGTCTCCCCGCTACCCCCTCCTGTCACACTAAATCTAGAAATGTGCCGGCTGCAGCAGCTGTTAGGGCTGCTGGAGGCGGGTTTGCCTCAGCTAGACCGGGAGTTCCAATGCCCAGGGAATCCACTTTCACCACTGACTTTGGACATGCTGCTCATTTTAGAAACACATTGGTTGGAGCAGCTTCAAGTGCTGGTGGAGGCGGACTTGCTGCAGTCATACTTTGGAAGGTCATGACACTCTCGACTCGACTGCTCGTCGTAATTATGCTTCGTAGTTATGCTCCATTTCATCTCCCGTTAGCTGATTGCTTGATAGCTCAAAGACGTTCGTCTGAGGGTGTCAACAAACACAAAAGTGTTCGCCGCCGCGACCAACATTTTTAGGTCGTGGGTCATTCAGTTTGAGCTCAAACCTTGGCGATCCTCCCACCCACAGCCCATACTCCCACCAGCAACAATATGACCAGCTTAACATACACAAATTGGGTAGCGTAGTTAGTAGGGAGAGTAGATAGGATTTCGACAAAGGCTTTATAGTGCCATTTCGGGTTAGGCCAATGAGAATCCACCTGCCCCTGCTGAAATCGTAGGCGAATTCAAACATTAGGTCAGACTAGGACTGTACACTGACTATATCGAGGGCGTGACAGGCGAGCACGAGCGAACATGAGGGTGTTCGCCCTAGAGGCAAACAGCGAACACCCTTTCTCCCGAAAGTGTTTGCTGTTCGGTTTGCCCAGGTGACATGTTCGTCCCCTGCTCATGCCTAGTAGTGAGGGTTGCAATGGGGTAAAATTACTAGGGAGTTGAAGCTCACCGAGCTCCAACTTGGCACGAATCAATAACTTTGATGTGCTCAGTGTCCCGATTTGCATTGTTTGGAGTCAAACCGGTTTAGCCGATGATTTTTTTTTTTTAACCTCAAACCAGTTCGACGTGCCTCACCCTACTAACTTTTGAAGTCAGTCAGGGTTGTACCTAAATTTGAGTAGGCGGTGAGATGTAACCTTTCAATTATGGAATCTTTGAGGTTGAAAAAACCTGCATGAATTTAGATTCTCCATGAGTTTGTCGGACAGGCCTTCACATACGATGGGCTCTATAAGGTGCGTCCCACTTTAAGAGCTTTATGAATGCTTCGGGGCCCATGTTAGCAACGGTCAGGTGCCGTACCTTGTCGCGGCGCGCGTTGTGCAGTTCATGTATCACCACCTATCTCCTGCTTCTCGTCCCTCAACAACCTTTCACGCCTCAAATCCAGCTGTCTGCTCCACCACACATGCCCTGTTTCTCAAGAACTGGCAGGCGGGGGTGCGAGTGCGGGGATTTTCAACATCTATCCAGCCTCCTTTACCTCCTATGGTTCGCCCATCTCTCCACCTTCGCCCCCCCCCAGAATCGTCATACAGCGGGCCGCGCGGACGCCGGGGGCGCAAACAATTTCCTCCTAGGACGCCAATTCCCAATCCTTTTTCTCCTCCCCCCTTTTCCTTTCCTCCTCCATTTTCTTTCCTCCTCCAATTTTTTTTCCTCCTCCAATTTCTTCTCCTTTTCCTCAATTCCTCTTCCTCCTCTAATTCTTTTTTCTCCTCCTCCAATCCTCCAATCCATTTTTCTCCTCCCCCAATTATTCTTCCCCCTCCTTCGATGTCTTCTCCTTTTCCTCCACCTCCAATTCTACCGGTCGTCGAGCGACCAGCGACCTCGCGCGACCAGCGCGACCTGCGACCTCGCGCGACCTGCGACCTCACGCGATCTGCAAGGTTGTTGCCAAATGCTGCTCGCCGCGTCCTCGTCGTCCTCGTATCTTCTAGAGACCACCACAGCCCTATATTTTCTACATTTTTTTTACCTTTGTACTAGATACCTTTTATACGTTTTATACTTTTATAATTTCATACGATATACTTTTATACATTTTATACTTTTATATTAAAAGTATACAACGTATACATTATATAATTAAAAAAAAGTATAAAGATATAAAACGTATAGATATTATAAATATTAAAAATGTTGTTGCCACCCTGTCCGATGTACCAAATGCTGCTCGCCGCGTCCTCGTCGTCCTCGTATCTTCCAGAGACCACCACAGCCATATTATTGCCGCGTCCTCGTTGTCCTCGCATCCTCAAATACTGTTGCCACTGCCGCGGCCTTATTGCCACATCCATTACATTTCGTGTGTTCGCATTGCCAAAAGGCATTATATCAAATAACTACAAATTAACAAAATACATTCTCGTTCACAACCACAATTCTCAGCCCTTGTAAGATTCTCGTCGTATTGAATCTGAAAACGATAAAAACTGAATATTTGCGTCGCTGAATGCGTCCAAACCCCCTGGCCCGTGCGATGTCGCAACTGTCGGCAACTGTCGGCACGTCACCCGTCAAACGCTTACATGACGCCGAAGCACCGCTCCCACCCGCTCATGTCCACCACCTTTTTTGTCTTGTCCCTTGTCAAACATTGTATGTTTATATTGTTTAGGCTATAGTGGGTTTAGCCTTAGAGGGTACACAAACTTAGGGTTTCATACTTGTACCCACCTTCCTGCTAGTTCATCCATTCTCGTTCTATTCTAGATTCTGACATGGTATCAGAAGCCTAGGTTGCTACCTAGGACCGCTTTCTACAATGGGCCCACTATTCCGCTAGGCGCGCCCTCGTGCGCCCTACCTTACGTGCGCCCTCGTGCGCCCTACCTTACGTGCGCCCTCGTGCGCTCTACCTTACGTGCGCCCTCGTGCGCCTTTCTCTGCTAGTGCGCCTTCGTGCGCCCTCGTGCGCCCTCGTGCGCCCTCGTGCGCCCTCGTGCGCCCTCGTGCGCCCTCGTACGCCCTCGTGCGCCCTCGTGCGCCCTCGTGCGCCCTCGTACGCCCTCGTGCGCCCTCGTGCGCTCTCGAGCTGCCCCTGAAGGTCTGTCAGGCCCCCGAGCCGCCGCTGCAGGCCCGTCAGGCCCGAGAGCCGCCCCTGCACACCCGTCAGGCCCGCGCGCAGCCTCTGCACGACCGCGCGCCGCCCCTGCAGGCTCTCGCCGCCCGCCGCGTCGCCCTGCCCGTGGCGTCGCCGCCTTCCCGCGGCGTCGTTGCCTGCCCGCGACGTAGCCCCTGTCCGCGGCGTCGTCGCCTGCCCGCGGCGTCGTCGCCTGCCCGCGGCGTCGTCGTCTGCCGCGGCGTCGCCGCCTGCCCGCGGCGTCGTCGCCTGCTCGCGGCGTCGTCGCCTGCCCGCGGCGTCGTCGCCTGCCCGCGGCGTCGTCGCCTGCCCGCGGCGCCGTCGCCTGCCCGCGGCGTCGTCCCCTGCCCGCGGCGTCGGCGCCTGCCCGCGGCGTCGTCGCCTACCCGCGGCGTCGCCACCTGCTAGCGGCGTCGCCCTACTCGCGGCGTCGCCACCTGCCCGCCGCGTCGCCCTGCCCGCGGCGTCGCCACCTGCCCGCCGCGTCGCCCTGCCCGCGGCGTCGCCACCGCCACCTGCCCGCCGCGTCGCCCTGACCTAATCCGCCTCTCGCCCCTGGAGCAGCCGCCACTGCAGCAGCAGCCCCTGGAGCCGCCCGCCACTGCAGCAGCAGCCCCTGGAGCCGCCCGCCACTGCAGCAAGCCCCCCTGGAGCCGCTCGCCACTGCAGCAGCCGCCCCTGGAGCCGCCCGTCACTGCAGCAGCCCCCTCTGGAGCAGCACGCACCTGCAGCAGCCGCCCCTGGAACAGCCCGCACCTGCAGCAGCCGCCCCTGGAGCAGCCCGCACCTGCAGCAGCCGCCCCAGTGGCACCTGGAGCAGCTGCCGTCGCGGCCCAGCCTCGCCCTGCCGCAGCTGCCGCGGAGCTCCCTGCTGCGGCCCGGCCCAGCCCTGCAGTTGTAGCGGCCCCACTGTCGCCACCGTCTTGCGCCTGCCGCGCCGACCACTGGTGAGCATTGCCCAGTACTGCTGCAACTGCCTTTTCTACTCCCACTGCCACTGCTCCTGCTGTTACTACTGTTACTGCCGCTACTGCTACTACTGCTGCTCCTGACGTGGCCAGATGCAGCTCCAGGGCTGTGCGCGTGAGTCCCCCACGCCCCAGCAGCTTCGTGCGCGTGAGTGGTATGCTAGTCGGGGCCGTCGGGGTGGCCGTAGTGGTAGTCGCTCTGGAGTGGGTCGGTCGGGAGCTTCTGGTAGTGGACAGGTGCAGCTGCCGTGTCCTCCTTCGCCCCAGCTGCTTCGTGCGCGTGAGTGGTACGCTAGTTTGGGCTGTCGGGGTGGCCGTAGTGGTAGTCGCTCTGGAGTGCATCGGTCGGGAGCTTCTGGTAGTGGACAGGTGCAGCAGCCGTGTCCTCCTTCGCCCCAGCTGCCGTGTCCTCCTTCGCCCCAGCTGCTTCGTGCGCGTGAGTGGTACGCTAGTTTGGGCTGTCGGAGTGGCCGTAGTGGTAGTCGCTCTGGAGTGCATCGGTCGGGAGCTTCTGGTAGTGGACAGGTGCAGCAGCCGTGTCCTCCTTCGCCCCAGCTGCTTCGTGCGCGTGAGTGGTACGCTAGTTTGAGCTGTCGGAGTGGCCGTAGTGGTAGTCGCTCTGGAGTGCATCGGTCGGGAGCTTCTGGTAGTGGACAGGTGCAGCAGCCGTGTCCTCCTTCGCCCCAGCTGCTTCGTGCGCGTGAGTGGTACGCTAGTTTGGGCTGTCGGAGTGGCCGTAGTGGTAGTCGCTCTGGAGTGCATCGGTCGGGAGCTTCTGGTAGTGGACAGGTGCAGCAGCCGTGTCCTCCTTCGCCCCAGCTGCTTCGTGCGCGTGAGTGGTACGCTAGTTTGAGCTGTCGGAGTGGCCGTAGTGGTAGTCGCTCTGGAGTGCATCGTTCGGGAGCTTCTGGTAGTGGACAGGTGCAGCTGCCGTGTCCTGTCAGTGAGGCTGCCGCTCTAGGTGCTAGTACGTCTGTTGCCCTAGGTGCTGGTGAGGCTGCTACTCTAGGTCCTAGTGAGTCTGCGCCCCCTGGTACTGAGTCGACTGAGGCCCTGCACACCTTCACCCTGGACTCAGGTGCTTCTCGCTGTTTCTTTCGTGACCGCACTGCCCTTGAGCCGCTTGCTCGGCCAGTTGCTGTCTCCCTCGCTGACCCCTCTGGGGGTCCGGTCATTGCGACCTCCTCCACTGTTCTTCCCTGTCCTGCGGTCCCGTCGGGCACACTGTCAGGTCTCCACCTCCCCTCGTTCTCTACGAACTTGGTGGCGGGTTGTGCGCTCCAGGATGCGGGTGTTCACCAGTTCACCCCTGCCTACGAGCGCGTGACACACTTCACGTGTGCTCGGACGGGCCGTCACCTGGCTACCTTCACTCGGCAGCCGGGGTCGGACCTGTACACACTGACCACTGAGTCCCCTCAGGTAGCTGCGTCCGCGTCTGCGTCAGGTCAGCTGTCGGCCCCCTGCTCGTGTCGCTCTCTGGCGCACGACACCGTTCTCTGGCACCACCGACTTGGCCACCCATCTGTGCAGCGCCTTCGTGCCATGCACAAACGGCAGCTTGTCTCTGGTCTTCCCAGGGTGCTCCCTCCCCTCCCACCCTCGCCTGCTCCTCCCTGTCTTCCCTGTGTCGAGGGGCGGCAGCGCGCCGCTTCTCACTCCTCCTCCTTTCCCCCGACGACTGCTCCCCTGCAGACGCTCCACCTGGACGTGTGGGGCCCAGCCCGCGTCCGTGGACAGGGTCAGGAGAGGTACTTCCTGATTGTTGTTGACGACTACTCTCGCTACACCACGGTCTTCCCCTTGCGCACCAAGGGTGAGGTCCCTGATGTCTTGATCCCTTGGATCAGCAGAGCTCGTCTCCAGCTCAGCGAGCGTTTCCGCTCGGACTTTCCTGTCCTGCGTTTGCACTCTGACAGAGGTGGTGAGTTCACCTCCGACCTTCTGGCAGCCTACTGTGCCGAGCACGGCATTGAGCAGTCGTTCACGCTTCCGGCCTCTCCACAGCAGAATGGGGTTGCTGAGCGCCGCATTGGCTTGGTCATGGAGGTCGCTCGTACCTCCCTGATCCATGCGGCTGCTCCCCACTTTCTGTGGCCGTTTGCAGTCCGATACGCTGCGCATCAGCTCAACCTCTGGCCCCGTGTCTCCTTGCCGGAGACTTCCCCGACACTGCGTTGGACGGGAGAGGTTGGCGATGCGTCGCGTTTCCGGGTCTGGGGATCCCGAGCTTTTGTTCGCGACACGTCCGCGGACAAGCTCTCCCGTCGCGCTGTTCCTTGTGTCTTCCTTGGCTTTGTCCCGGACGCCCCTGGTTGGCAGTTTTACCACGTCACCTCGCGCCGGGTTCTGCCCTCTCAGGACGTCACTTTTGACGAGTCCGTCCCCTACTACCGCCTCTTCCCCTACCGCACTGCCCCGCTCCCTCCCCCGCCTCTCTTCCTCGCGCCAGGTGCTGCTGTGGTAGACCCCCTCCCCCCTCAGGGTGCCGCTCCCTCAGGTGTGTCCCAGGTAGACCCGGTTGAGCCTGTCGAGGTCGCTGTCGACTCTCGTCCTGCTAGGGGTGCTGCGCCTGCGAGTGAGGAGCCTGGCGGTGCTGAGTCTGGGGGTGCGGAGCCTGGGGGTGCTGAGCCTGGGGGTACTGAGCCTGGGGGTGCGGAGCCTGGGGGTGCAGGCCTTGGAGGTGCGGAGCTTGGGGTGCTGAGCCTGGAGGTGCTGAGTCTGGGGGTGCTGAGCCTGAGAGTGCCACACCTGGAGGAGCCCTCTCCTCGCA
Source organism: Closterium sp. Yama58-4 (assembly GCA_947470075.1). NCBI lineage: Eukaryota > Viridiplantae > Streptophyta > Zygnematophyceae > Desmidiales > Closteriaceae > Closterium > Closterium sp. Yama58-4. The sequence goes on along the minus strand of CANIUD010000420.1, from coordinate 212,252 downwards.
GCAGCTGCAGGAGAGGTACCTACAGTACTGCGACCTCCGGAGAGGTGCTGCTGGAGCGGGTACCAGTGCTTCCCCTCCTACCCGGGAGCTCCCCTCCCTTCAGCAGATCCGAGAGTGGTACACACGGCGCTGCAGCCTTCGGAGTGGCGCTCCTAGTGCTGCGGACCCTGGAGTTGGAGCTGCTGCTGGTGCTGAGGACCCGAGCGGTGGAGCTACTGCTGGTGCTGAGGACCCGAGCGTTGGAGCTGCTGCTGGCGCTGAGGACCCGAGGGGTGGAGCTGCTGCTGGTGCTGAGGACCCGGGCAGTGGAGCTGCTGCTGGTGCTGAGGACCCGGGCGGTGGAGCTACTGCTGGTGCTGAGGACCCTGGCGCTGGTGTCTCTGGTGGTTCTGGAGACGCTGCGCGGCCGCGACGTACTTCGTACCACTCCTTCACTCCTTCAGCAGGTTCTTGGTCAGGCTCCTCCTCCTTGTCCTGCTCCCTCCTTAGAGTGTCCTCCGCCTGTCCAGTCGCAGTCCCAGTTACCGCCTGCCTCGCCTCTCCCTGGTCCCTCTCCTTACACTGGTCCCACAGGAGGTCTTACGGAGCGTCGTGAGCCTGAGTCTCGTCCTGCGTCGCCTGTTCGTACTGCTCGCACTGGTCGTCGTGTCCCACGTGAGCGTCCTCCTCCTGTCCCTGGCACTCACTACATGACCCTGCGTCCCTCCACTGCTCCTCAGCGTGTCCCTCTACCGTCTCCTCCTGCGTCCTCTCTACCTACTCTTCCGGACCAGAGTCTGACTCCCGTCGTGCTGCCAGTCCCACTGTCACGCGTCTCCTCGCCACTGTTGTCACTGACCCTACCTTTGAGTCCTCTGCTGCGTCTGCTCTGGTCGCTGTGTTGGTTGACTTTGCTGCCCGTTGTCGTCTAGACTACGCCGCTAGCCTTGTTGCTGAGTCTGAGTCTGTCTGTCCTCCGTCCGTCGGGGGTGAGTGTGCTCTTGGCACGGACGTCCTTGAGGACAGACAGGAGGAGTTCCAGTGCTTTGCTGCTGCTTTGCCCCATCTCGTGTCCATGCTAGTTGCCCCTGAGGGAGACCCGGATGCACCAGACATCCCGACCCCGCGCTCTTACGCAGAGGCGATGGCGGGTCCCTACTCCTCTCAGTGGCAGACAGCTATGGACGCAGAGATGGCTTCCTGGAAGTCCACAGGCACCTACGTCGACGAGGTTCCCCCACCTGGGGCGAACATCGTCAGTGGCATGTGGATTTTCAGGGTGAAGCGGCCACCGGGTTCTCCTCCTGTCTTCAAGGCGCGCTACGTTGCTCGAGGCTTCAGTCAGCGAGAGGGAGTAGACTTCTTCCAGACCTTCTCCCCCACCCCGAAGATGACTACTCTTCGGGTGCTGCTGCACATAGCCGCTCAGCGCGACTACGAGCTTCACTCACTTGACTTCAGCACTGCTTTCTTGCAGGGGGCAGCCTGCACGAGGAGATCTGGCTGCGTCGCCCTCCTGGCTTCACTGGGTCGGTTCCTCCTGGCACCCAGTGGAGGCTCCAGCGACCGGTCTACGGTCTCCGCCAGGCGCCGCGTGAGTGGCACGACACACTGAGGACGACACTTGCGGCTCTTGGGTTCGCTCCTTCTACTGCTGACCCGTCGCTGTTTCTACGCACCGACACCTCGCTGCCGCCGTTCTACATCCTCGTGTACGTCGACGACTTGGTCTTTGCCACTGCTGACACTGTGGCACTCGCCCACGTGAAGTCGGAGCTGCAGAAGAGACACACGTGCACAGACCTGGGTGAACTGACAAGCTATCTTGGGTGATCACCCGGGACAGAGCACGGCGCACCATTACCTTGACTCAGTCACACATGGTGCAGCAGATCCTTCAGCGCTTCCGCTTCACGTACTCCTCGCCACAGTCCACTCCTCTGCCTACAGGTCACTCGCTCTCAGCTCTGCCTTCGGATGAGTCCGTAGAGCCGAGTGGCCCGTATCCAGAGCTTGTGGGCTGCCTCATGTACCTGATGACCTGCACTCGACCTGACCTTGCATACCCTCTTAGCATCCTTGCACGCTATGTCGCTCCTGGCCGTCACAGGAAGGAGCACATGGATGCTGCTAAGAGGGTGTTGCGCTACTTGTGCAGTACGTCGGGCATGGGGCTAGTGCTTGGAGGGCGAGACCGAGTTGTACTCACTGGTCACTCAGACGCTTCTTGGGCGGACGACCAGGCTACTCAGCGGTCGTCTCAGGGTTATACCTTCAGCCTTGGCTCCGGCTCAGTTTCTTGGCGTTCCACACGCTCTTCTTCTGTTCTCAGCTCGAGTTGTGAGGCTGAGATCTACGCCACAGCCATGGCGGCCCAGGAGCTACGCTGGCTAACCTACCTGCTGACCGACTTGGGAGAGCAGCCTCGTTCTCCTCCAGTGCTGTACGTCGACAACAAGGCTGCCATTGCCTTGTGTGAGGAGCACAGACTGGAGCACAGAACGAAGCACATCGCCCTGCGGTACTTCCTTGCTCGAGAGCTGCAGCAGCGCGGTCAGCTTTGTCTGCGTTACGTGGCCACTGAGGCCAACACTGCTGATGTGTTCACCAAGGCGCTACAGCCTTGTGACCATCAGCGCTTCTGTACTCTTCTAGGCCTTGTGCCTGCTGGACCTCACTTGCTTACTTCTTGACTCTGTTTGTACTGTGATCTATATATATACCTGCATGCTTACACTTGCTAGGTTGCGATCACTGTATCTCTTGCTATATTATCAAACTGCATGTGAACTGGTCTTGTGACCGCTTGCTTGTGCTCGGAATTTGTGTGGTATCCTTGAGATCCACCCTGAGCCTGTTTTGCTTTGCTTTGCTTTGACTGGTCTTGTGACCCTCTGGTTGTCTCCCACTTCGCCTATGGGGGTGTGTCAAACATTGTATGTTTATATTGTTTAGGCTATAGTGGGTTTAGCCTTAGAGGGTACACAAACTTAGGGTTTCATACTTGTACCCACCTTCCTGCTAGTTCATCCATTCTCGTTCTATTCTAGATTCTGACATCCCTCAGAACGACATGAAGAACGCCTTCCTGCAGAGCAAGCTCGACCGGGTGCTGTACATGTCGCAGCCGGACTACTTCAACGACGGAACCGGCCGGGTGTGCAAGCTGCTGAAGAGCCTGTACGGGCTGAAGCAGTCGCCGCTGCTGTGGTACTTGGCGCTCAACGACGTGCTGGTCGGCGCTGGGTGGAAGAAGAGCCAGGTCGACGAGGCCCTCTACTTCAAGGTCGGCGACGACGGAGCGACTTGCTGGGTGCTGGTCTACGTCGACGACCTGCTCGCCGCCAGCAGCAGCCCCGAGATGCTGAAGCAGCTGAAGGAGCTACTGGAGGCCGCCTTCGAGCTGCGCGAGATCTCGCCGGTGCAGAAGTACCTCGGGCTGGAGATCGTGCGCGACAGGTCGGCGGGGAAGCTGTGGCTGCACCAGCAGGGCTACGCCGACAAGCTGCGTAGGCGCTTCATCGACGAGGAGCAGGGCGGACGGACTCCGAAGACGCCGGTCTCGGTCGACGCCTACGCCGAGCTCACCTTCGACGACGAGGAGGCGCAGGAGCGACAGGAGGAGGAGTACCGGCAGAAGGTCGGCTCGCTGCAGTTCGCGGCGACGACGACGAGGCCGGACATCGCCTTCGCCTGCAGCAAGCTGGGGAGCGGCCTCACGGTGAGGAGCGACCAGCACTGGCGCGAGGTCGACCGCTGCCTCGCCTACCTCGCCAACATGCGTGACACCGCCCTGGAGTTCGGCGGTGGACCTGAGTCGCTGGAGCTGATCGGCTACGTGGACGCCGACGACGCCGGTGACAAGCAGAGCAGGACGAGCATGGGCGGCTACGTGTTCGTCTACGGAGGGGCCGCGGTCTCCTGGTCGAGCCAGCGCATCAAGTGCGCGACGCTGTCGTCGACCGAGTCGGAGTACGTGGCGGCTGTCGAAGCCGGCAAGGAGGGACGCCGACTTCGCTTCCTCCTCGCAGAGTTCCAGCAGTTGGATGCTGGGAAGCCGACCGTCCTTCGGGTGGACAACAAGTCGGCCATCACGGTCGCCGAGGGCATGGGGTTGACGGGCAACCTCAAGCACATGGAGCGGCGACAGGCCTGGCTGCAGCACATGGTGAAGCGGGGGAAGTTTGCGCTGCAGTACATCCCGACCGCTGAGCAGCCAGCTGACTTCCTCACGAAGGCGCTGCACTATCCGGCTTTCAACCGGTGCTCCGTCGCCATCGGCCAGGTGCGCTTGGCCGACGTGGGCGACGAAGTTGACGAAGTGCAGCGGTAGGTGCCATGCCCTTTTGCATGGCTGGTGCGGTGGACGACGTGCTGTGTGTTGGGTGCACGTCGACGAGCTGTTCTCCGAGCAGTGCTGCCGTAGGGGCTGGAGGCCCAAGCGTGAACGCGGCAGGGGAGTGTCAACGGGAGTTGGGTGTTGGCCCCGTCCTCGCTTGGGCGGAGCCGACTTCGTGGTCGGATGTAGGGGTGCAGCCGACCTGCAGCAGTGGGCGGGCTGGTCGACGAGGTTGGTCGACCTGCACGGGAGCCATTGCATGGGCGCCGACTTCGGGAGGGCGCCAACTTCGGGTGGTCGACCCGGGACGTCGACCAGCCCTTCTGGCCGACTTGGGAAGTCGACCAGCCGTTCTGGTCGACCAGGAGTGACGTCGACTTGGAGCTGGTCGACCAGGGGATAGTGGTTGACCTGGAGATGTCGACTGGAAGTGGTCGTCGACCTGGGTGGTCGACGGGCACGCACTGGAGCCTCTGGTCGACCTGGTTGCCCGGTCGACCAGGTTACCTGGGTGACGAGGTGCTGCGAAGGCTTGCGAAGGTCGCCCAGGTGGTTTTGGCGAGGACGACCTCAGTGATGGTATCCCGAGGTCGACGTGGTGCATCAGATGCAGTCGTCAGCACGAGGTGGACTTGGTGTGTGCGCTGTGCAAGTGACGAAGCAGTGCACGCCAATCATCTACGAGCACCTGCGAAGCGGGTGCGATGCTGGACTGCAGGAGCAACGCTGGCACGCCGTCGACTTGCGCTGTTGTCACGCCGTCGACCTGCAGCGTTGGCAAGCCGCGTCTCTGCACTGCTGGAACGCGGTCGACCAAGTCGTGCTGGCACGCGGTCGACCGTGCTGCGCTGGCAGTCGACCTGCTTGCATCCTAGCTCTGATGTAGTCTTTCCTAGCCAACTTCATTGTATCAATTATTGTCAACTTTCTCTAGTGAAACTCTTGCCAAATTGCCTTGTGAACTTGCAAGCAGTGTGTGCACTAGGAAAACGACTAAGGACCGAGGAACGCAGAGATCACACGAGCACCCGTGCCTAGCCCGCAGCCTAGCTCCCGTTGTAGTAGTTATCTCCGCAGACGGGTCTGATGACGACCGGGACGCCAACCGCAAGAAGGGCGAAGGTGGCCGTCGTCGTCGAGACAACCAGCCGCGCAAGGAGAAGCAGCCGTCGAAGACGTCTTCGACGAAGGATGCTGACTCCTCTGGCGGCAATGCTCGTGGCGAGGAGGCTTCGTGCTCGATGGTCGGCGCGGTGGAGCCGACGATCTCGCTGGCGCTGGAGGCTGGCGAGGACTTCAAGGCGGTCGCTGCTGCTGTGGAGGCGAATCCGACGATCGTGCTCCTCGACAGCGGCTGTTCCCACCATCTGATGGGGACGAAGGAGGCGTTCGTCGAAATGAAGCCTCGCGGCGATGTCAAGCATGTGCGTGGCTTCAACGGGGCGCTGCAGAACGTCGAAGGCCGTGGCACCGTCGCTCTGCAAGGGGAGACGGGGAAGCAGGTCCTCGTCCCCGACGTCCTCTATCTACGTTCCGGGTGTGCACGCGAACCTGCTATCTGCCGGCCAGCTCAAGGAGAACGGCGTGAAGTTCCAGGACGATGGTGCAGAGATGCTGCTGGTGTCTTCTGCCGGCGATGTCCTTGGTCGCGCCCGCTACTCTGGCAGAGTGCTCTGCACGGACCTGCGCCCCTGCTCGACGAAGTCGACGGCGACTTCGACGGAGGTTGTGGCTCTGCGGACGATCGCGTCGGCGACGAAGTCTACCCCGGGCCAGCTGCACGCTCGCCTTGCGCACGTCGGCATCGACACGATCAAGAGCTCAGCGAAGCATGAGGTCGCCACCGGTCTGGACATCAAGACGTCGACCGAAGATGATCTGCCGTGTACGTCCTGCGTTGGCGGCAAGCTTGCGCGGCACACCTTCCCCGACAAAGGCGCAGATGCAGAGAACGCGCTCGATGTGGTGCACATCGACCTCTGCGGGCTTCGCGTGGCCGCCATGAATGGCAGCCTCTACTTCCTGCTTTTGAAGGACAGGAAGACGCGCTACGTGTGGGTGAGGCCAATCGCGAAGAAGAGCGACGTGCTGGTCGTCTTCGACAAGTGGCTGAAGGAGGTGGAGCGGCAGACGTCGAAGACGGTGAAGAAGTTGCGCTCGGACCGCGGAGGGGAGTTCCTCGGTAGCGCCTTCACCGCCCTCGTCGAGGACAAGGGAATCCTCCACGATTTGACGTGCCCCTATACCCCCCAGCAGAACGGCATGGCAGAGCGGGAGATGCGCACGGTGGTCGAGGCCGTGCGTACAATGCTTCTGCACATGGGCGTGAAGCATCATTGGTGGCACCTCGCTCTGCGGCAGGCGGTGTGGGTGCGCAATTGCCTCGAGCGAGCTTCTCTGCCGAAAGGGACAACGCCGCACGAGCTGCTGTTCGGGCAGAAGCCAGATCTGACGCTAGCGCGCGTCTGGGGCTGTATGGTGCAGTTCATGGTCCCCGAGCAGCAGCGCGGCGGGAAGCTTGCGCCGAAGGCTCGTTGGGGTCTCCACCTCGGCGTGTCGCCAGAGAGCAAGGGGTGGGAGGTGCTCGATCTGACTGCCAACAGGGTCGTCACCACGGTCGAAGCGATCTTCTACGGACGCATGTCGATGGAGAAGTGGAAGGCAGAGTACGGGCCGGCGTCGACGAGGACGCCGTCTGCCCCGCCGCCCGCTTCCTCCTCGGAGATGCCCCCTCTACTCGCGGTCGTCGACGAGCCTGATGACGAGGACGTCGTGGAAGTCCCGCTCCCTCCTCCTGCGGTGCCCTCGTCGGCCGCCGGTGATGAGGGGAGACTTGGTTCGTCGCCTGCGGCGCCGACCGGTTGCATCGCCGGTGGCCGACATGACAAGAAGGTCGGCGACGCGAAGCGGCAGACGACAGAGGAGCTGTTGGCGTCGAAGCCAACTGCAGAGAAGCAGCTGGCAGAGGCGCCGAAGCAGACTGCAGAGGAGCCATCAGCAGAGGCGCCAGCTTCAGGGGAGCCGTTGGCAGAGAAGCCGATTCTGGGGGAGCAGCTGGTAGAGGAGCTGCCGCCAGGGGAGCAGTTCGACGACGACTCGTCGAGCGACGACGTTGTGGAAGTCGTCGGTGCGGACGGTGGCGGTGAAGAGGAGCTGTCGACAGGGGAGCATTCCGGCGACAACGACGTGGTAGAGGTCGCGGTCGAAGAGGGGGGAAACTGCGACGGTCTGCCCGCTCCAACATCGGCAAGCCGCCGGAGAAGCTGAGCTACCACGCTTGTCTGCCACCAACCTCCTACAGCACTCTGCTCGACGACGCGCAGGACGACGCTGTTCTACCCGAGCTCGACCCCGACATGCACGCCGATCCAGACCATCGCTGGGACATCGCCAACATGACGGTGAAGGAGGCGTTAGCGAGCTGGAAGGGCGACGCCGTGAAAGCCGCCATGGACGAGGAAATCAGGAGCCTCATCTCCAACGGGACGTGGGAGCTGGTCGAGCGTCCGCGCGGTGTCAACATCATGAAGAACCGCTGGGTGCTCACGACGAAGTACCACGTCGACGACACGGTCGCTCGCGAGAAGGCTCGTCTGGTGGTGAAATGTTTCACGCAGGTCTATGGCGCCGATTACGACGAAACGTACGCGCCGGTGGGGAGCTACGTAACTCTGCGGATCTTCCTCAGCATTGTAGCAGTCCTCGATCTGCACCTGATGCAGCTGGACATGAAAAACGCGTTTCTGCAGAGTAAGCTGGATCGCGTCCTCTACATGTATCATCCTGACTACTACAACGACGGAACCGGTCGCGTCTGCAAGCTGCTGAAGAGCTTGTACGGGCTGAAGAAAAGTCTGCTGCTGTGGTACTCGGCGCTCGACGCGGTGCTGACGGGCGCTGGCTGGCAGAAGAGTCAGGTCGACGAGGCACTCTACTTCAAGGTCGGCGACGTCGGAGCGGCGTGCTGGGTGCTAGTCTACGTCGACGACCTGCTCGCCGCAAGCAGCAGCACTGCGATGCTGAAGGAGCTGAAGGAGCTGTTGGAGGCCGCCTTCGAGCTGCGCGAAATCAGCCCGGTCGAGAAGTATCTCGGGCTGGAAATCGTGCGCGACCGTTCTGCGCGGAAGCTGTGGCTGCACCAGCAGTCGTACGTCGATAAGTTGCGTCGGCGTTTCGTCGACGAGGAGCAGACCGGGCGGGTGCCGAAGACGCCGGTCTCCGTCGACGCCTACGCAGAGCTGACGTTCGACGACGAGGAATTTCAGTCGCGCGAGGAAGCAGAATACCGGCAGAAGGTCGGCTCGCTGCAGTTCGCGGCCACCACGACGAGGCCCGACATTGCCTTCGCGTGCAGCAAGCTCGGATCCGGCCTGACAGTGCGGAGCGACAACCACTGGCGCGAGGTCGATCGCTGCCTGCACTACCTCGCTGAAACTCGTGACGCCGCTCTGGAGTTCGGCGGCGGACCAGAGTCGCTGGTTCTGGTCGGCTATGCAGATGCGGACGACGCCGGCGACAAGCAGAATCGGACAAGCACGGGCGGCTACGTTTTCATCTTCGGAGGAACCGAAGTTTCGTGGTCGAGCCAGCGCATCAAGTGCGCGACGCTCTCGTCGACCGAGTCGGAGTATGTCGCGGCGACGGAAGCTGGCAAGGAGGCTCGCCGTCTGCGCTTCCTCCTTGCAGAATTCCGCCTGCTCGACCCAAGGAAGCCGACTGTTCTGCACGTGGACAACCAGTCGGCAATCAAAGTCGCAGAGGGCTTGGGGCTCAAGGGCAACCTCAAGCACATGGAGCGACGCTACGCCTGGCTGCAGCAGATGGTGAAGCGCGGGAAGATTGCTCTGCAGTACAACCCGACTTCTGAGCAGCCGGCGGATTTTCTGACGAAGGCGCTGCATTTTCCGGCTTTCAACCGGTGCTCCGTCGCAATCGGCCAAGTGCGTCTGGCCGACGTGGGCGACGGGGATGACGAGGTGCAGCAGTAGGTGCCGTGCCCTTCTGCACGGCTGGTGCGGTGAACTACGTGCTATGCGTTGGGTGCATGTAGAAGGAAATTTCTCCTTGTATTCTATCCCTCTGGGTTCTGGGTGGACCTTGTGTGTGGGGTGCCCAAGCGTGAGCGCGGCAGGGGAGTGTCGAAGGAAATGGCCCCGCCCTCGCTTGAGCGTAGCTGATCTCGCTGTAGACGGGAAGTTCGCGACGGAGCGGACGATGAAATGGGCTTCTGCAGTTTGGCGGAAGTTGCGGTCGAGCAGGTTCTGCTCGACGGATTCTGGTCGACGAGCTCTGCGCGATGAGCTGTGGTCGACGATCTCTGCGCGATGAGGTTTCGTCGAAGAGCGCTCGTCGAAGAACTCTGGTCGAAGAAGTTCTGGTCGAGAAGCTCTGCGAGCAAACGTTGTTCGACCGGCAGAGTCGAGTTGATCGACCGAAGCTGCAGAGTCGCGCGAAACTCTGCGAAGGCGTGCGAACTTTCGCCCAGGAGATTTTGGCGAAGTTCTACCTGCGGAACGGCATCACGTGGTCGACGGCGCGCACCTGGCGAAACCGACGACACGTTTTCTATCTGGCACCTGTGTCAGAATCCCAGCCACTAACCACTGGGATAAAAGGGCTTGTTTGTGTAGCGGGTGAGTGCGCCCATAACCCCCCAGGCCAACGTGCCTGTAACCCTTCCCTAGGATCATCGGGGATCCCCAGTGGACCTCTGACACCCCCCCGCACTGGGATGCCCGAAGTGCACACACCGGGAATCGAACCCGAGACCTTCGCTCTGATACCATGTCAGAATCCCAGCCACTAACCACTGGGATAAAAGGGCTTGTTTGTGTAGCGGGTGAGTGCGCCCATAACCCCCCAGGCCAACGTGCCTGTAACCCTTCCCTAGGATCATCGGGGATCCCCAGTGGACCTCTGATAACCTGCGCAATGTGCCTGACGGTGAAACCGCCAACCTGCACCTACTTGGTAGGTGCGCACATCTGCGCAGATAGACAACCTGCGACCGTAGAAAGTTACCTGCGATTGCAGATAGTCACCTGCGACTGCAGTGCTGGCAGACCGCGCGCAGTGCAACGCTGGCAGACCACTCTGCTGCAGCGTTGGCAAGCCGCTCTTCTGCTGCGCTGGCAGAGTTCGCCCTTGCTAGGAGTTCCATGCCATTCTAGTCTTCTGCATGCCTCAATTGTACTCTATTCTTTTCCTATCAACTTTGTTATTGCAAGTTGTTCTTTCCTTAGTGGAATTCTTGCCAAACTTCTCAGTGAACATAGCAAGCAGTAAGAACGCTAGCAGAGCGCTACAGTCACTCGCACAACCCCGTGCCCTCCTCCGTAGTCCACTCCCGTTGTGTAGTGACTCTCCGCACACTTCATTTCCCCTCACTTGTATTTCCCCTCACTCAATTTCCCCTCACTTCCGTCCCCCTCACTTGTATTTCCCCTCACTCAATTTCCCCTCACTTCCATCCCTCCTCATCCCTGTCCCCCTCACTTTGGTGTTGTGCCAACACACTAGTGGCACGGTCATCGCACTCCCATTCGGCCTACAAGTCTGCTCAGCTTCTGTATTTTTTTGGGGAGGTGCTTCAGCATGTCTTCATTAAACCCTCAAAGTTTCAGAATTTTTGAAGCAGTTAACAAGGCATGACAACATTTTAAGTTTCAAGACTTATGGCATTCCGGAAGTGTGTGTTACTCTTTTTTGGTAACACCCGAGTTCACCATTTCGGCTGCTGACTCGTCTACCGAGCTCTGATTGGTCTGAAATTCGGTCTGGCAGTCCTTTGCCCCGTTGTGCAGGTGGTCACCAAGTTTCAGAACGATCCAACATCGGAGCATTGCGTGACAGCTGTCGAAAGTCACTGTTCCGTAGTCATGGTGCACTGTTGGCAGCATTTCCCTTGCCACCCTTTCATTGTTGTCATGCCAATGGTGCAGGGACAGAGAATGAGACAAGAAGTACAGGTGGTCAAGTGGGACTCTACCACCCTCCTTTTGAGAAGTGTGGTCTTCCTGGAAGCAGCTTGCAAGAGGGTGCAAGTGGGAAGACAAGCTGACTCATGGTTGGCTTGACTCACTATTGGTAGCCTTGAGTACAGCTCTGAACATCCATGTGTGGTTGGCTTTGCTGACCTAGCTAGGACGTTTCCCATCCTTCTCTAGCCTTTCTCCCCTAGGACTCAACCTTCTCTGAGTTCCCAGGATGACCCCAACCCCTTATGAGTCACCTAGGCAATGTTGTACTCATCCTCTTCCTTGCATCAATGAGAATACACGTTTTTCAGCCGAGCTTACGTTTTCGTTCACTGCGTAGTGCATACACCTCTGATAGTAACAAATACTATACCGTTGGAAAGCAGGCACCTAAGGCTAACTGTTGTACGAGTTTCAGCCACGTGTCGTATCGGAGCTGATCGTGACGGCGTTTTGAACAGAGGCGGTTTGAATGGCCAGATTCTGCTTAGGCGGTTTCATGGGCATCCGCGACCCCTAAGTGGACACTAGACTATAACATTTGGTTCCCCTCACTTCCATTCCCCCTCACTCCCTTCCCCCTCACTACATTTCCTCTCACGTATATTGCCCCGCACTCGTTTTCCCCCCACTTCTGTGAGTGAGGGGGAATGGAGTGAGAGGAAATCCCCCCTCAATTCGTTTCCCCTCACTTCCATCCCCCTCACTCTCTTCCCCCTCACTTCATTTCCCCTCACTTCATTTCTCCTCACTCAATTTCCCCTTACTTCCATCCATTTCCCCTCACTTGTATTTCCCCTCACTCAATTTCCCCTCACTTCCATCCCTCCTCATCCCTGTCCCCCTCATTTTGTTTCACCTCACTTCCATTCCCCCTCTCTGCCTTCCCCCTCACTACATTTCCCCTCACTTCCATCCCTCCTCATCCCTGTCCCCCTCACATTGTTTCCCCTCACTTCATTCCCCCTCTCTGCCTTCCCCTTCACTACATTTCCCCTCACTCGTTTTCCCCCCACTTCTGTGAGTGAGGGGGAATGGAGTGAGAGGAAATCCCCCCTCACTTCATTTCCCCTCACTTCCATCCCCCCTCACTCTCTTCCCCCTCACTTCATTTCCCCTCACTTGTATTTCCTCTCACTCAATTCCCCCTCACTTCATTTCCCCTCACTTGTATTTCCCCTCACTCAATTTCCCCTCACTTCCATCCCTCCTCATACCTATCCCCCTCACTTTGTTTCCCCTCACTTCCATTCCCCCTCTCTGCCTTCCCCCTCACTACATTTCCCCTCACTTATATTTTCCCTCACTCGTTTTCCCCCACATCTGTGAGTGAGTGGGAATGGAGTGAGAGAAAAACCCCCCTCACTTCATTTCCCCTCACTTCCATCCCCCCTCACTCTCTTCCCCTCACTTCATTTCCCCTCACTTGTATTTCCCCTCACTCAATTTCCCCTCACTTCCATCCCCCCTCACTTGTATTTCCCCTCACTCAATTTCCCCTCACTTCCATCCCTCCTCATCCCTGTCCCCCTCACTTTGTTTCCCCTCACTTCCATTCCCCCTCACTCCCTTCCCCCTCACTACATTTCCCCTCACTTATATTTCCCCTCACTCGTTCTCCCCTCACTTCTGTGAGTGAGGGGGAATGGAGTGAGAGGAAATCCCCCCTCACTTCATTTCCCCTCACTTCCATCCCCCCTCACTCTCTTCCTCCTCACTTCATTTCCCCTCACTTGTATTTCCCCTCACTCAATTTCCCCTCACTTCCATCCCCCCTCACTTGTATTCCCCCTTACTCAATTTCCCCTCACTTCCATCCCTCCTCATCCCTGTCCCCCTCACTTTGTTTCCCCTCACTTCCATTCCCCCTCACTCCCTTCCCCCTCACTACATTTCCCCTCACTTATATTTCCCCTCACTCGTTTTCCCCCCACTTCTGTGAGTGAGGGGGAATGGAGTGAGAGGAAATCCCCCCTCACTTCATTTCCCCTCACTTCCATCCCCCCTCACTCTCTTCCCCCTCACTTCATTTCCCCTCACTTGTATTTCCCCTCACTCAATTTCCCCTCACTTCCATCCCCCCTCACTTGAATTCCCCCTCACTCAATTTCCCCTCACTTCCATCCCTCCTCATCCCTATCCCACTCACTTTGTTTCCCCTCACTTCCATTCCCCCTCACTCCCTTCCCCCTCACTACATTTCCCCTCACTTATATTTCCCCTCACTCGTTTTCCCCCGTATTCTGTGAGTGAGGGGGAATGGAGTGAGAGGAAATCCCCCCTCACTTCATTTCCCCTCACTTGTATTTCCCCTCACTCAATTTCCCCTCACTTCCATCCCCCCTCACTTGTATTTCCCCTCACTCAATTTCCCCTCACTTCCATCCCTCCTCATCCCTGTCCCCCTCACTTTGTTTCCCCTCACTTCCATTCCCCCTCACTCCCTTCCCCCTCACTACATTTCCCCTCACTTATATTTCCCCTCACTCGTTTTCCCCCCACTTCTGTGAGTGAGGGGGAATGGAGTGAGAGGAAATCCCCCCTCACTTGTATTCCCCCTCACGCAATTTTCCCTCACTTCCATCCCTGTCCCCCTCACTTTGTTTCCCCTCACTTCCATTCCCCCTCACTCCCTTCCCCCTCACTACATTTCCCCTCACTTATATTTCCCCTCACTCGTTTTCCCCCCACTTCTGTGAGTGAGGGGGAATGGAGTGAGAGGAAATCTCCTCTCACTTCATTTCCCCTCACTTCCATCCCCCCTCACTCTCTTCCCCCTCACTTCATTTCCCCTCACTTCCATCCCTCCTCATCCTTGTCCCCTCACTTTGTTTCCCCTCACTTCCATTCCCCCTCACTACATTTCCCCTCACTTATATTTCCCCTCACTCGTTTTCCCCCCACTTCTGTGAGTGAGGGGGAATGGAGTGAGAGGAAATCCCCCCTCACTTGTATTCCCCCTCACGCAATTTCCCTCACTTCCATCCCTGTCCCCCTCACTTTGTTTCCCCTCACTTCCATTCCCCCTCACTCCCTTCCCCCTCACTACATTTCCCCTCACTTATATTTCCCCTCACTCGTTTTCCCCCCACTTCTGTGAGTGAGGGGGAATGGAGTGAGAGGTAATCTCCCCTCACTTTATTTCCCCTCACTTCCATCCCCCTCACTCTCTTCCCCATCACTTCATTTCCCCTCACTTGAATTTACCATCACTCAATTTCCCCTCACTTCCATCCCCCCTCACTTGTATTTCCCCTCACTCAATTTCCCCTCACTTCCATCCCTCCTCATCCCTGTCCCCCTCACTTTGTTTCCCCTCACTTCCATTCCCCCTCACTCCCTTCCCCCTCACTACATTTCCCCTCACTTATATTTCCCCTCACTCGTTTTCCCCCCACTTCTGTGTGTGAGGGGGAATGGAGTGAATGGAAATCCCCCCTCACTTCATTTCCCCTCACTTGTATTTCCCCTCACTCAATTTCCCCTCACTTCCATCCCCCCTCACTTGTATTCCCGCTCACTCAAATTCCTCTCACTTCCATCCCTCCTCATCCCTGTCCCCCTCACTTTGTTTCCCCTCACTTCCATTCCCCCTCACTACATTTCCCCTCACTTATATTTCCCCTCACTCGTTTTCCCCCCACTTCTGTGAGTGAGGGGGAATGGAGTGAGAGGAAATCCCCCCTCACTTGTATTCCCCCTCACGCAATTTTTCCTCACTTCCATCCCTGTCCCCCTCACTTTGTTTCCCCTCACTTCCATTCCCCCTCACTCCCTTCCCCCCCCACATTTCCCCTCACTTATATTTCCCCTCACTCGTTTTCCCCCCACTTCTGTGAGTGAGGGGGAATGGAGTGAGAGGAAATCTCCTCTCACTTCATTTCCCCTCACTTCCATCCCCCTCACTCTCTTCCCCATCACTTCATTTCCCCTCACTTCCATCCCTCCTCATCCCTGTCCCCCTCACTTTGTTTCCCCTCACTTCCATTCCCCCTCACTCCCTTCCCCCTCACTACATTTCCCCTCACTTATATTTCCCCTCACTCGTTTTCCCCCCACTTCTGTGGGTGAAGGGGAATGGAGTGAGAGGAAATCCCCCCTCACTTCTTTTCTCCTCACTTCCATCCCCCCTCACTCTCTTCCCCCTTACTTCATTTCCCCTCACTTGTATTTCCCCTCACTCAATTTCCCCTCACTTCCATCCCCCATCACTTGTATTCCCCCTCACTTAATTTCCCCTCACATCCATCACTCCTCATCCCTCTCCCCCTCACTTCCATTCCCCCTCACTCCCTTCCCCCTCACTACATTTCCCCTCACTTATATTTCCCCTCACTCGTTTTCCCCCCACTTCTGTGAGTGAGGGGGAATGGAGTGAGAGGAAATCCCCCCTCACTTCATTTCCCCTCACTTCCATCCCCCCTCACTCTCTTCCCCCTCACTTCATTTCCCCTCACTTGTAGTTCCCCTCGCTCAATTTCCCCTCCCTTCCATCCCCCCACACTTGTATTTCCCCTCACTCAATTTCCCCTCACTTCCATCCCTCCTCATCCCTGTCCCCCTTACTTTTTTTCCCCTCACTTCCATTCCCCCTCACTCCCTTCCCCCTCACTACATTTCCCCTCACTTATATTTCCCCTCACTCGTTTTCCCCGCACTTCTGTGAGTGAGGGGAAATGGAGTGAAGGGAAATCCCCCCTCACTTCATTTCCCCTCACTTCCATACCCCCTCTTCCTCTTCCCCCTCACTTCATTTCCCCTCGATATTTCCCCTCACTCAATTTCCCCTCACTTCCATCCCCCCTCACTTGTATTTCCCCTCACTCAATTTCCCCTCACTTCCATCCCTCCTCATCCCTGTCCCCCTCACTTTATTTCCCTCACTTCCATTCCCCCTCACTCCCTTCCCCTCACTACATTTCCCCTCTTTTATATTTCCCCTCACTCGTTTTTCCCCACTTCTGTGAGTGAGGGGGAATGGAGTGAGAGGAAATCCCCCCTCACTTCATTTCCCCTCACTTCCATCCCCCCTCACTCTCTTCCCCCTCACTTCATTTCCCCTCACTTGTATTTCCCCTCACTCAATTTCCCCTCACTTCCATCCCCCCTCACTTGTATTTCCCCTCACTCAATTTCCCCTCACTTCCATCCCTCCTCATCCCTGTCCCCCTCACTTTGTTTCCCCTCACTTCCATTCCCCCTCACTCCCTTCCCCCTCACTACATTTCCCCTCACTTAAATTTCCCCTCACTCGTTTTCCGTCCACTTCTGTGAGTGAGGGGGAATGGAGTGAGAGGAAATCCCCCCTCACTTCATTTCCCCTCACTTCCATCCCTCCTCACTCTCTTCATTTCCCCTCACTTGTATTTCCCCTCACTCAATTTCCCCTCACTTCCATCCCCCCTCACTTGTATTCCCCCTAACTCAATTTCCCCTCACTTCCATCCCTCCTCATCCCTGTCCCCCTCACTTTGTTTCCCCTCACTTCCATTCCCCCTCACTCCCTTCCCCCTCACTACATTTCCCCTCACTTATATTTCCCCTCACTCGTTTTCCCCCCACTTCTGTGAGTGAGGGGGAATGGAGTGAGAGGAAATCCCCCCTCACTTCATTTCCCCTCACTTCCATCCCCCCTCACTCTCTTCCCTTCACTTCCATCCATTTCCCCTCACTTGTATTTCCCCTCACTCAATTTCCCCTCACTTCGATCCCCCCTCACTTGTATTCACCCTCACTCACTTTCCCCTCACTTCCATCCCTACTCATCCCTGTCCCCTTTACTTTGTTTCCCCTCACTTCCATTCCCCCTCACTCCCTTCCCCCTCACTACATTTCCCCTCACTTATATTTCCCCTCACTCGTTTTCCCCCCACTTCTGTGAGTGAGGGGGAATGGAGTGAGAGGAAATCCCCCCTCACCTCATTTCCCCTCACTTTCATCCCCCCTCACTCACTTCCCCCTCACTTCATTTCCCCTCACTTGTATTTCCCCTCACTCAATTTCCCCTCACTTCCATCCCCCCTCACTTTTATTCCCCCTCACTCAATTTCCCCTCACTTCCATCCCTCCTCATCCCTGTCCCCCTCACTTTGTTTCCCCTCACTTCCATTCCCCCTCACTCCCTTCCCCCTCACTACATTTCCCCTCACTTATATTTCCCCTCACTCGTTTTCCCCCCACTTCTGTGAGTGAGGGGGAATGGAGTGAGAGGAAATCCCCCCTCACTTCATTTCCCCTCACTTCCATCCCCCCTCACTCTCTTTCCCCTCACTTCATTTCCACTCACTTGGATTTTCCCCTCCCTCGTTTACCCCCGTATTCTGTGAGTGAGGGGGAATGGAGTGAGAGGAAATCCCCCCTCACTTCATTTCCCCTCACTTCTATCCCCCCTCACTCTCTTCCCCCTCACTTCATTTCCCCTCACTTGTATTTCCCTTCACTGAATTTCCCCTCACTTCCATCCCCCCTCACTTGTATTCCCCCTCACTTCCCTCACTTCCATCCCTCCTTATCCCTGTCCGACTCACTTTGTTTCCCCTCACTTCCATTCCCCCTCACTCCCTTCCCCCTCACTACATTTCCCCTCTTTTATATTTCCCCTCACTCGTTTTTCCCCCACTTCTGTTAGTGAGGGGGTATGGAGTGAGAGGAAATCCTCCGTCACTTCATTTCCCCTCACTTCCATCCCCCCTCACTCTCTTCCCCCTCACTTCATTTCCCCTCACTTGTATTTCCCCTCACTCAATTTCCCCTCACTTCCATCCCCCTCACTTGTATTCCCAATCACTCAATTTCCCCTCACTTCCATCCCTCCTCATCCCTGTCCCCCTCACTTTGTTTCCCCTCACTTCCATTCCCCCTCACTCCCTTCCCCCTCACTACATTTCCCCTCACTTATATTTCCCCTCACTCGTTTTCCGTCCACTTCTGTGAGTGAGGGGGAATGGAGTGAGAGGAAATCCCCCCTCACTTCATTTCCCCTCACTTCCATCCCCCCTCACTCTCTTCCCCCTCACTTGTATTTCCCCTCCCTCAATTTCCCCTCACTTCCAGCCCCCCTCACTTGTATTTCCCCTCACTCAATTTCCCCTCACTTCCATCCCTCCTCATCCCTGTCCCCCTCACTTTGTTTCCCCTCACTTCCATTCCCCCTCACTCCCTTCCCCCTCACTACATTTCCCCTACTTGTATTTTCCCTCACTCAATTTCCACTCACTTCCATCCCCCCTTACTTGTATTCCCCCTCACTCTATTTCCCCTCACTTCCATTCCCCCTCACTCCCTTCCCCCTCACTACATTTCCCCTCACTTATGTTTCCCCTCACTCTTTTCCCCCCCACTTCTGTGAGTGAGGGGGAATGGAGTGAGAGGAAATCCCCCCTCACTTCATTTCCCCTCACTTCCATCCCCCCTCACTCTCTTCCCCCTCATTTCATTTCCCCTCACTTGTATTTCCCCTCACTCAATTTGCCCTCACTTTCATCCCCCCACTTGTATTCCACCTCACTCAATTTCCCCTCACTTCCATCCCTCCTCATCCCTGTCCCCCTCACTTTGTTTCCCCTCACTTCCATTCCCCCTCACTCCCTTCCCCCTCACTACATTTCCCCTCACTTATATTTTCCCTCGCTCGTTTTTTCCCCACTTCTGTGAGTGAGGGGGAATGGAGTGAGAGGAAATCCCCCCTCACTTCATTTCCCCTCATTTCCATCCCCCTCACTCTCTTCCCCCTCACTTCATTTCCCCTCACTTGTATTTCCCCTCACTCAATTTCCCCTCACTTCCATCCCCCCTCACTTGTAATCCCCCTCACTCAATTTCCCCTCACTTCCATCCCTCCTCATCCCTGTCCCCCTCACTTTGTTTCCCCTCACTTCCATTCCCCCTCACTACATTTCCCCTCACTTATATTTCCCCTCACTCGTTTTCCCCCCACTTCTGTGAGTGAGGGGGAATGGAGTGAGAGGAAATCCCCCCTCACTTCATTTCCCCTCACTTCCATCCCCCCTCACTCTCTTCCCCCTCACTTCATTTCCCCTCACTTGTATTTCCCCTCACTCAATTTCCCCTCACTTCCATCCCTCCTCATCCCTGTCCCCCTCACTTTGTTTCCCCTCACTTCCATTCCCCCTCACTCCCTTCCCCCTCACTACATTTCCCCTCACTTATATTTCCCCTCACTCGTTTTCCCCCCACTTCTGTGAGTGAGGGGGAATGGAGTGAGAGGAAGTCTGCGGAGATAACTCTAGTAACGGGAGCTAGACTACGGGCTAGGCACGGATGCTCGTGTGATCACTGCGTTCGTTGGTCCTTAGTCGTTTTCCTAGTGCACACACTGCTTGCTAGTTCACAAGGCAATTCGGCAAGAGTTTCACTAGAGAAAGTTGACAACAATGATACAAAGAAGTTGGCAAGGCAAGACTACATCAGAGCTAGCATGCAAGCAGGTCGACTGCCAGCGCAGCACGGTCGACCGCGTGCCAGCACGACTTGGTCGACCGCGCTCCAGCAGTGCAGAGACGCGGCTTGCCAACGCTGTAGGTCGACGGCGTGACAACCGTGCTAGTCGACGGCGTGCCAGCGTTGCTCCTGCAGTCCAGCAGCGCACCAGCTTCGCAGGTGCTCGTAGGCGATTGGCGCGCACTGCTTCGTCACCTGCACAGCGCACGCACCAAGTCCACCTTGTGCTGACGACCGCATCTCATCTGCCAGGTCGACCTCGGGATACCACCACCGAGGTCGTCCTCGCCAACTTCGCCTGAGCGACCTTCGCGTGCCTTCGCAGACCCTCGTCACCCAGGTAACCTGGTCGACCAGGCAACCAGGTCGACCAGCCGTTCCCGTGCGTGCCCGTCGACCTCCCAAGTCGACGGCTACCTCCAGTCGACCTCCCCAGGTCGACCACTACTCCCTGGTCGACCAGATCTAGGTCGACGTCACTCCTGGTCGACCAGAGGGTCTGGTCGACGTCCCAGGCCGACCAGAAGAGATTGGTCGACTTCCCAGGTCGACCAGCCAAAGGTGGCGCCCTCCTGAAGTCGGCGCCCATGCAGTGGCTCCCCGTGCAGGTCGACCAACCTCGTCGACCAACTCGCCCACTGCTGCAGGTCGGCTGCACCCTACACCCGACCACGAAGTCGGCTCCGCCCAAGCGAGGACGGGGCCAACATACAACTCCCGTTGACAAAGTCCCCCCTCACTTCATTTCCCCTCACTTCCATCCCCCCTTACTCTCTTCCCCCTCACTTCATTTCCCCTCACTTGTATTTCCCCTCACTCAATTTCCCCTCACTTCCATCCCCCCTCACTTGTATTTCCCCTCACTCAATTTCCCCTCACTTCCATCCCTCCTCATCCCTGTCCCCCTCACTTTGTTTCCCCTCACTTCCATTCCCCCTCACTCCCTTCCCCCTCACTACATTTCCCCTCACTTATATTTCCCCTCACTCGTTTTCCCCCCACTTCTGTGAGTGAGGGGGAATGGAGTGAGAGGAAATCCCCCCTCACTTCATTTCCCCTCACTTCCATCCCCCCTCACTCTCTTCCCCCTCACTTCATTTCCCCTCACTTGTATTTCCCCTCACTCAATTTCCCCTCACTTCCATCCCCCCTCACTTGTATTTCCCCTCACTCAATTTCCCCTCACTTCCATCCCTCCTCATCCCTGTCCCCCTCACTTTGTTTCCCCTCACTTCCATTCCCCCTCACTCCCTTCCCCCTCACTACATTTCCCCTCACTTATATTTCCCCTCACTCGTTTTCCCCCCACTTCTGTGAGTGAGGAAGAATGGAGTGAGAGGAAATCCCCCCTAACTTCGTTTCCCCTCACTTCCATCCCCTCACTCTCTTCCCTCTCACTTCATTTCCCCTCACTTGTATTTCCTCTCGCTCAATTTCCCCTCACTCCCATCCCCCCTCACTTGTATTTCCCCTCACTCAATTTCCCCTCACTTCCATCCCTCCTCATCCCTGTCCCCCTTAATTTGTTTCCCCTCACTTCCATTCCCCCTCACTCCCTTCCCCCTCACTACATTTCCCCTCACTTATATTTCCCCTCACTCGTTTTCCCCCCACTTCTGTGAGTGAGGGGGAATGGAGTGAGAGGAAGCCCCCCTCACTTCATTTCCCCTCACTTCCATCCCCCCTCACTCTCTTCCCCCTCACTTTATTTCCCCTCACTTATATTTCCCCTCACTCAATTTTCCCTCACTTCCATCCCCTCACTTGTATTTCCCCTCACTCAATTTCCCCTCACTTCCATCCCTCCTCATCCCTGTCCCCCTCACTTTGTTTCCCCTCACTTCCATTCCCCCTCACTCCCTTCCCCCTCACTACATTTCCCCTCACTTATATTTCCCCTCACTCGTTTTCCCCCCACTTTGTGAGTGAGGAAGAATGGAGTGAGAGGAAATCCCCCCTAACTTCGTTTCCCCTCACTTCCATCCCCTCACTCTCTTCCCTCTCACTTCATTTCCCCTCACTTGTATTTCCCCTCACTCAATTTCCCCTCACTCCCATCCCCCCTCACTTGTATTTCCCCTCACTCAATTTCCCCTCACTTCCATCCCTCCTCATCCCTGTCCCCCTCACTTTGTTTCCCCTCACTTCCATTCCCCCTCACTCCCTTCCCCCTCACTACATTTCCCCTCACTTATATTTCCCCTCACTCGTTTTCCCCCCACTTCTGTGAGTGAGGGGGAATGGAGTGAGAGGAAATCCCCCCTCACTTCATTTCCCCTCGCTTCCATCCCCCTCACTCTCTTCCCCCTCACTTCATTTCCCCTCACTTGTATTTCCCCTCACTCAATTTCCCCTCACTTCCATCCCCTCACTTGTATTTCCCCTCACTCAATTTCCCCTCACTTCCATCCCTCCTCATCCCTGTCCCCCTCACTTTGTTTCCCCTCACTTCCATTCCCCCTCACTCCCTTCCCCCTCACTACATTTCCCCTCACTTATATTTCCCCTCACTCGTTTTCCCCCCACTTCTGTGAGTGAGGGGGAATGGAGTGAGAGGAAGTCTGCGGAGATAACTCTAGTAACGGGAGCTAGACTACGGGCTAGGCACGGATGCTCGTGTGATCACTGCGTTCGTTGGTCCTTAGTCGTTTTCCTAGTGCACACACTGCTTGCTAGTTCACAAGGCAATTCGGCAAGAGTTTCACTAGAGAAAGTTGACAACAATGATACAAAGAAGTTGGCAAGGCAAGACTACATCAGAGCTAGCATGCAAGCAGGTCGACTGCCAGCGCAGCACGGTCGACCGCGTGCCAGCACGACTTGGTCGACCGCGCTCCAGCAGTGCAGAGACGCGGCTTGCCAACGCTGTAGGTCGACGGCGTGACAACCGTGCTAGTCGACGGCGTGCCAGCGTTGCTCCTGCAGTCCAGCAGCGCACCAGCTTCGCAGGTGCTCGTAGGCGATTGGCGCGCACTGCTTCGTCACCTGCACAGCGCACGCACCAAGTCCACCTTGTGCTGACGACCGCATCTCATCTGCCAGGTCGACCTCGGGATACCACCACCGAGGTCGTCCTCGCCAACTTCGCCTGAGCGACCTTCGCGTGCCTTCGCAGACCCTCGTCACCCAGGTAACCTGGTCGACCAGGCAACCAGGTCGACCAGCCGTTCCCGTGCGTGCCCGTCGACCTCCCAAGTCGACGGCTACCTCCAGTCGACCTCCCCAGGTCGACCACTACTCCCTGGTCGACCAGATCTAGGTCGACGTCACTCCTGGTCGACCAGAGGGTCTGGTCGACGTCCCAGGCCGACCAGAAGAGATTGGTCGACTTCCCAGGTCGACCAGCCAAAGGTGGCGCCCTCCTGAAGTCGGCGCCCATGCAGTGGCTCCCCGTGCAGGTCGACCAACCTCGTCGACCAACTCGCCCACTGCTGCAGGTCGGCTGCACCCTACACCCGACCACGAAGTCGGCTCCGCCCAAGCGAGGACGGGGCCAACATACAACTCCCGTTGACAAAGTCCCCCCTCACTTCATTTCCCCTCACTTCCATCCCCCCTCACTCTCTTCCTCCTCACTTCATTTCCCCTCACTTGTATTTCCCCTCACTCAATTTCCCCTCACTTCCATCCCCCCTCACTTGTATTTCCCCTCACTCAATTTCCCCTCACTTCCATCCCTCCTCATCCCTGTCCCCCTCACTTTGTTTCCCCTCACTTCCATTCCCCCTCACTCCCTTCCCCCTCACTACATTTCCCCTCACTTATATTTCCCCTCACTCGTTTTCCACCCACTTCTATGAGTGAGGAAGAATGGAGTGAGAGGAAATCCCCCCTCACTTCATTTCCCCTCACTTCCATCCCCCCTCACTCTCTTCCCCCTCACTTCATTTCCCCTCACTTGTATTTCCCCTCACTCAATTTCCCCTCACTTTCATCCCCCCTCACTTGTATTTCCCCTCACTCAATTTCCCCTCACTTCCATCCCTCCTCATCCCTGTCCCCCTCACTTTGTTTCCCCTCACTTCCATTCCCCCTCACTCTCTTCCCCTCACTACATTTCCCCTCACTTATATTTCCCCTCACTCGTTTTCCCCCCACTTCTGTGAGTGAGGGGGAATGGAGTGAGAGGAAATCCCCCCTCACTTCATTTCCCCTCACTTCTATCCCCCCTCACTCTCTCCCCCCTCACTTCATTTCCCCTCACTTGTATTTCCCCTCACTCAATTTCCCCTCACTTCCATCCACCGTCACTTGTATTTCCCCTCACTCAATTTCCCCTCACTTCCATCCCTCCTCATCCCTGTCCCCCTCACTTTGTTTCCCCTCACTTCCATTCCCCCTCACTCCCTTCCCCCTCACTACATTTCCCCTCACTTATATTTCCCCTCACTCGTTTTCCCCCCACTTCTGTGAGTGAGGAAGAATGGAGTGAGAGGAAATCCCCCCTAACTTCGTTTCCCCTCACTTCCATCCCCCTCACTCTCTTCCCTCTCACTTCATTTCCCCTCACTTGTATTTCCCCTCACTCAATTTCCCCTCACTCCCATCCTCCCTCACTTGTATTTCCCCTCACTCAATTTCCCCTCACTTCCATCCCTCCTCATCCCTGTCCCCTTACTTTGTTTCCCCTCACTTCCATTCCCCCTCACTCCCTTCCCCCTCACTACATTTCCCCTCACTTATATTTCCCCTCACTCGTTTTCCCCCCACTTCTGTGAGTGAGGGGGAATGGAGTGAGAGGAAGTCCTCACCCCCTCACTTCATTTCCCCTCACTTCCATCCCCCCTCACTCTCTTCCCCCTCACTTCATTTCCCCTCACTTGTATTTCCCCTCACTCAATTTCCCCTCACTTCCATCCCCTCACTTGTATTTCCCCTCACTCAATTTCCCCTCACTTCCATCCCTCCTCATCCCTGTCCCCCTCACTTTGTTTCCCCTCACTTCCATTCCCCCTCACTCCCTTCCCCCTCACTACATTTCCCCTCACTTATATTTCCCCTCACTCGTTTTCCCCCCACTTCTGTGAGTGAGGAAGAATGGAGTGAGAGGAAATCCCCCCTAACTTCGTTTCCCCTCACTTCCATCCCCCTCACTCTCTTCCCTCTCACTTCATTTCCCCTCACTTGTATTTCCCCTCACTCAATTTCCCCTCACTCCCATCCTCCCTCACTTGTATTTCCCCTCACTCAATTTCCCCTCACTTCCATCCCTCCTCATCCCTGTCCCCCTCACTTTGTTTCCCCTCACTTCCATTCCCCCTCACTCCCTTCCCCCTCACTACATTTCCCCTCACTTATATTTCCCCTCACTCGTTTTCCCCCCACTTCTGTGAGTGAGGGGGAATGGAGTGAGAGGAAGTCCTCCCTCACTTCATTTCCCCTCGCTTCCATCCCCCTCACTCTCTTCCCCCTCACTTCATTTCCCCTCACTTGTATTTCCCCTCACTCAATTTCCCCTCACTTCCATCCCCTCACTTGTATTTCCCCTCACTCAATTTCCCCTCACTTCCATCCCTCCTCATCCCTGTCCCCCTCACTTTGTTTCCCCTCACTTCCATTCCCCCTCACTCCCTTCCCCCTCACTACATTTCCCCTCACTTATATTTCCCCTCACTCGTTTTCCCCCCACTTCTGTGAGTGAGGAAGAATGGAGTGAGAGGAAATCCCCCTAACTTCGTTTCCCTCACTTCCATCCCCCTCACTCTCTTCCTCCTCACTTCATTTCCCCTCACTTGTATTTCCCCTCACTCAATTTCCCCTCACTTCCATCCCCCCTCACTTGTATTTCCCCTCACTCAATTTCCCCTCACTTCCATCCCTCCTCATCCCTGTCCCCCTCACTTTGTTTCCCCTCACTTCCATTCCCCCTCACTCCCTTCCCCCTCACTACATTTCCCCTCACTTATATTTCCCCTAACTTGTTTTTTTCCCCCCACTTCTGTGAGTGAGGGGGAATGGAGTGAGAGGAAATCCCCCCTCACTTCATTTCCCCTCACTTCCATCCCCCCTCACTCTCTTGGCACCTACGTCGACGAGGTTCCCCCACCTGGGGCAAACATCGTCAGTGGCATGTGGATTTTCAGGGTGAAGCGGCCACCGGGTTCTCCTCCTGTCTTCAAGGCGCGCTACGTGGCTCGAGGCTTCAGTCAGCGAGAGGGAGTTGACTTCTTCCAGACCTTCTCCCCCACCCCGAATATGACCACTCTTCGGGTGCTGCTGCACATAGCCGCTCAGCACGACTACGAGCTTCACTCACTTGACTTCAGCACTGCTTTCTTGCAGGGCAGCCTGCACGAGGAGATCTGGCTGCGCCGCCCTCCTGGCTTCACTGGGTCGGTTCCTCCTGTATCCAGTGGAGGCTCCAGCGGCCGGTCTACGGTCTCCGCCAGGCACCGCGTGAGTGGCACGACACACTGAGGACGACACTTGCGGCTCTTGGGTTCGCTCCCTCTACTGCTGACCCGTCACTGTTTCTACGCACAGACACCTCGCTGCTGCCGTTCTACATCCTCGTGTACGTCGACGACTTGGTCTTTGCCACTGAGCGGGCGACCAGGCTACTCAGCGGTCGTCCCAGGGTTACACCTTCAGCCTTGGCTCCGGCTCAGTTTCTTGGTGTTCTACACGCTCTTCTTCTGTTCTCAGCTCCAGTTGTGAGGCTGAGATCTACGCCACAGCCATGGCTGCCCAGGAGCTACGCTGGCTGACCTACCTGCTGACCGACCTGGGAGAGCGGCCTCGTTCTCCTCCAGTGCTGTACGTCGACAACCAGGCTGCCATTGCCTTGTGTGAGGAGCACAGACTGGAGCACAGAACGAAGCACATTGCCCTGCGGTACTTCCTTGCTCGAGAGCTGCAGCAGCGTGGTCAGCTACGTCTGCGTTACGTGGCCACTGAGGCCAACCTTGCTGATGTGTTCACCAAGGCGCTTCAGCCTTGTGACCATCAGCGTTTCTGTACTCTTCTAGGCCTTGTGTCCGCTGGACCTCACTTACTTACTTCTTGACTCTGCTTGTACTGTGATCTTATATATGTGCCTGCATGTTTACTTTTGCTAGGTTGTGATCACTGTATCTCTTGTTATATTATCATCCTGCATGTGAACTGGTCTTGTGACCACTTGCTTGTGCTCGGAATTTGTGTGGTATCCTTGAGATCCACCCTGAGCTTGTTTTGCTTTGCTTTGACTGGTCTTGTGACCCCTTGTTCTCCCCCAGTTTGCCTATGGGGGTGTGTCAAACATTATATGTGTTGTGCTTGTTTAGGCTACAGTGGGTTAGCCTATAGGGGGTACACAATTCTAGGGTTAGGTACTTGTACTCATTTCACTGCTAGTTCATTCATTCCTCGTTCAGTTCTTCTGACAATCGGTCATCGGCGATCGCGAATGAAGAGCGCCCGCTGCACTTCCTACACATGTGCGGATCCTTCCGCGTTTTGGGGGTGGAAGTGCTCGTTCCGAGCGTTTTTCTTCCGCTGGGTCACGTCGCTGCGCTTGTCTGGGCCAATGCCAAGCCAGCAAGGGCGTGGGAGGGTTGCGAGCATCATCGGTCATCGGCGCTCGCGAATGAAGAGCGCGCGCTGAACTTCCGGCACATTTGCGGATCCGTTCGCGTATTGGGGGTGGAAGCGCTCGTTCCAAGCGTTTTTCTTCCGCCGGGTCATGTGGCTGCGCTTGTCTGGTCCTATTACCAAGCCAGCAAGGGCGTGGGAGGGCTGCGAGCATCATCGGTCATCGGCGCTCGCGAATGAAGAGCACCCGCTGCACTTCCTGCACATGTGCGGATCCTTCCGCGTTTTGGGGGTGGAAGCATTTGTTCCTAGCGTTTTTCTTCCCCCAGGTCATGTAGCTGCCCTTGCCTAGCATATTACAAAGCCAGTAAGGGCATAGGAAGGTTGCGAGCATCATCGGTCATCGGCGCTCGCGAATAAAGAGCGCCCGCTGCACTTCCTGCACATATGCGGATCCTTCCGCGTTTTGGGGGTGGAAGTGCTCGTTCCGAGCGTTTTTCTTCCGCTGGGCCACGTGGCTGCGCATTTCCGGGCCTATTACAAAGCCATCAAGGACGTGGGAGGGTTGCGAGCATCATCGGTCATCGGCGTTCGCGAATGAAAAGCGCCCGCTGCACTTCCTGCACTACAGGTGCGTATACTGACCAGACCCCCGACGCACCGCTTTGACTGGTCCACTACATTTGATGCCTCTTTTTTTTTCCTAGTCCACCAGATTAGTCTACTTCCCATATCCAGAATAAGTGTTTCCATTTAGTTCCATGTGGTTCTCAAGATTTGAGCGCCTGAACTCTGCGTGGTACGCCCATTATAGGTGCGCATACTGACCAGACCCCTTGACGCATCACTTTGACTGGTCCACTGCATTGGATGCCTCTTTTTTTTGCTAGTCCACCAGATTAGTGTACTTCCCACATCTGCAACAAGTGTTTCCATTTCGTTCTATGTGGTTCTTAAGATTTGAGCGTCTGAACTCTGCGTGGTACGTCCATTATAGGTGTGCGTACTGTCGAGACCCCCGACGCATCGCTTTGATTGGTCCACTGGATTGGATGCCTCTTCTTTTTTGCTAGTCCACCAGATTAATCTACTTCCCACATCCACAACAAGTGTTTCCATCTTGTTCCGTGTGTTTCGCAAGATCTGAGCGTCTGAACTCTGCATGGTACGCCCATTATAGGTGCGCATAATGACAAGACTGCCCGACGCATCGCTTGCTCCTGGAAAGGTCCAGCTGGCCCAGGGCAGGCAGCGATGCGAGGCCTAACGGTGGCAAGGCGAGGAGGATGCGATTACTTGGGCGGTAGGAGGAGAGCAGTAGTAAAGCGCAAGGAAAAAGGCGGCTGCACGCGTAATCGGTAGCGACCAGTGAAGGTATAGATTACTTGTGGATGCTAGCGTAGTGGCGCGGCCGTCGTGTTGACAGGGAGCGGATGGCGCTACTAAGGGAAGCGATTGTAGAACCATTACATGATCATATGCCAGGTTTAATAATTGGGTCAACTTACTCATGAAGGGAACACTGGTGTGCCAAAATAGCGTACAAAGTGCTCTGTCCCTGGCTGCTCCATCCACCCCTGCCTGAACTACACAACACAACCCACCACAAATTGCCACTCCCATTCCACCCAGTCTACTCACTCACCAATCTGCTTCGTCACTTCTCGCTCCGCCTCTGCCACCGTGCCTTGCCCAGCGGCGCGCGCCAGCACGACGACGAGAGCAGCGACGGCGGCGTTATTAGCGACGATGGGGTTCGAGAAGCAGCTGCTCGCCGCGGGATCGGGGCCCACGCCGAGGAAGGGGCAGACCGTCACCGTGCACTGCACCGGTTACGGTGAGCCGCTAGTTGCCGCTGCGCGCCGTTCCGCGACGCGCTGGCCTCGTTATGTCACGTCGCATCGAGTCCACATTTCCGCACCCGCCTCTCCTGATGCTGCTCCTGATTGCTTCCGCACCGATTTGTTTCTTTCTTTTTTTCTTTTTTTTTTTTCCCGCGAATTCCCTTTTTTTCGTACTGCCCTTTCCCTTCTCTGCGATCTTCTTCATGGCTCCCGATTCCCGTCCGTCGTCCACGTGCGATCCGCACCCTCCGCCGCCACGCGTGCTAACGCCTTCCCTTGCGCCCTCTCGTTTTCGCGTATTCGCCGCGTCCCCTCGTGCGACGCGCGGGGGGGTGCCGGTACGGCAGGGAAGAACCGCGATCTGAGTCAGAAGTTTTGGAGGTACGCGGGGGCGAGACGTGGGGGGCCCGCGGTGGGGACTGATCTCCGCGCATGCTTTGACTTGCTGCTTGCGAGGTGTATAGGTTGCTCTTATCCTGCGCCCTTCTTTTGACAGTGCCGTGTGCTGCTCTTCACTCCACTCACATACTCACACCTCCGTGCCTCTGCCTCTCTTCCATCCCCTTCTGCACATTCTCCCCCCCTCGCGTTCCCCTCTACCCGCCCGCACGCCCGTGTCGCTGGCTGTGCGCGCGCCATCCGCCCGCGGCGGTGCATGACGTGCGGCGGTGCATGACGTGCGGCGGTGCATGGCGCTCGGCAGCACCAAGGACCCGGGGCAGCAGCCGTTCACCTTCCAAGTGGGGCTGGGCAACGTCATCAAGGGTGAGCGCCGCTGCTGCCATGCACGCACGTACACACATGCACATGCACGCACACCACTCATTCCTGCACGCCCTCCACTCCCCCTCGTTGCCTGCACTTCTCCACCCGTGCTCCGTCCCGCCTGCCATTCCTTTGACCCGTCCGTGTCATCAGCCTCCTTCAGCCGCGTCCTCCTGTGTGCCCTCTGCCCCCTGCGCGTCCGCATGCCCGTCCCCTGTGCCAGGGTGGGACGAGAGTGTCATCAACATGCAGCTGGGCGAGCAAGCTCGCATCACTGTATGCCGCCCTCTCCTTATCTCTCCCACTTCCTTTTCCCTCTCCACTCTCCTCCCTTATTCTCCTCCCCGTCTTCCGTTCCCCCTTATTTTGAACAAAGTCGTCCTTACCTACACACCTGATGCCTACTCGTTTTTGCTTCCAAGTATCTGTTTACCGTCTCTCTCAATGGGTTTTACCTCCCCTGCTCACACCTGTGCGTTCCTATTTACCAGGCTATTCCTTGAGGATACCCTCCCAGGCTTGGGTCATGAGTGTTGTGCATGTCCCCCCATGTGCCCCTGCCCCACGTGCGTGCAGTGCACGCCTGACTATGCGTACGGGGCTGGCGGCTTCCCCGCATGGGGCATCATGCCCAACTCCACGCTTGTCTTTGACATCGAGGTGCTCTCCATCCAGTAGCTGCTGCCACGCCTCACACACACGAGAGTACAGCTTACTGCATATGATAAAGGTTGCCCGTTGTCGCTGTTACCTTGTGCGTCAGGCTTTTATTATGAGACAAAAAGGAACAATCGAACGAACCAGTGTAGTGTGACTTTGAGTAGTTTGCCAAGTCCAAGCTCTGGCACGGGTTCCTAGACTGGCTGGACTTCGGAATCGAATACACTAGCAGCAAGAACCTCGTACACACCCCTAGTATGCAACCAGCATTATCATTTGCCAATTCGGGTCGGGATAGAGCAACCAGGCCGCTGCTTTTAGTGTGCATTGCATACCACCTAGTGCTAGAACTGAAACTGTTCTCACATACCCAATCATGTGGCAACTGTGTTAACATTATACAGCCCACTGCAAGCCAATCTTGATTGGGGACAATAATTAGTGCAAGTTGAGGGCAAGGGCTGTAGCACACTAGCATCCGGCCTCAACCCGGGCCTCGTTGGCCACTTCTACCTCTTCTTGCTGCCCTGCATGCAACTCCCCACTGCCAGTCCCGCTTTCCACTTGCACCATCTCTTCCTCCTTTCCATGCAACTCCTCTCCTCCCGCTCCTTGGCTCGCCTCTTCGATTGTCATCTCTCTTCGGTCTACTCCTCCCTCCACACCTTCCCTACTGCCGCTCCTGGAAACCCTCTTTTCTGCACCGTCTACCGTGTAGTCTGCACCTGCTTCTCCGCCTCCTCTGCTCCCCTTTTCCACCTGTCCATCTGCTCTCATCCTTTCCACTCCAACTTCAGCCACACCATTACCCTCACCAGATGTGATGCTCTCCCCCGCGCCACCTGTACAACTGCTCCCTGCCTCCCTCACCCCATCTCTCTCCCCCACCCCTTGCCCCTCGTCTTCCCTACCATCTTGCACCTCCCT
The DNA here is from genome assembly GCA_947470075.1 of Closterium sp. Yama58-4. Classification (NCBI taxonomy): domain Eukaryota; kingdom Viridiplantae; phylum Streptophyta; class Zygnematophyceae; order Desmidiales; family Closteriaceae; genus Closterium; species Closterium sp. Yama58-4. The sequence continues at coordinate 180,789 of CANIUD010000420.1, read as the reverse complement.
ATCCCCATGCACTTTCCTCCCTTCCATTCCTTGTTCTGCCCTCTTGCCCTTTTGCTCCTCCTGCCCCTGCCGAACTCCTGCTTCTAACTCATTGTTGAGAGAGCTGACAGTCGCACTGTCAGCAGCAGCGACAGCAGCAGCATGGCCACCATCAGCATCAGCACCAGCAGCACCAGAACTGCTACCAGCACCATCACCAACACCAGAATCAGAGGCAGCAACAGCAGCATCACTACCACTGGCAGTAGCAGTGGCAGCAGGAGTGGCAGCAGCAGCCTCCCCCAGTGTGGCGTCGCGTGGGGCTGAGAGCTTGATTTGCAGCAGGGACTGCACGACGCTGCGACTGGCATGGGGCGCACAGGGCACAGCGGCACGCAGCAGCCAGAGAGTGATGTGGGGCAGGGCACATGCAGAGGGGCAGAAGAACCACAACGAGCAGCAAGGCAAGGGAGCAACGACAAAGCGATCGATGGCACGGGCAATAAGAACAGTGGGACACTATAGCCTGAGGCAAGGACAGTTGTACCATATGGGGCACTTGTTGGACTGGAAGCGGAGAGCCTTGGCACAGTGCAGGCAGAGGCAGAGGTGGCGGCATGGCAGCACAAGCGTGTCTCGCGGGTCCTCCAGACACACCACACACTCCTGTATCAGGGCGGAGTTGCACACATGTGGAGGAGGCGGGCAGGGCAGGGCGAGAAAGAGGGTGGGAAAGAGGGAGAAGAGGAGAGAAGGAGAGCACAGAGGGAAGAGGAAGGAGTGGGGAGGGAGAGACGTGGTGAGGCATGAGAGCAGGAAAGGAGGCCAAGGTGACACAGCAAGGACGGGAGCATAATAAATGTGAAGTGCACGTGCTTGAGCATATCCATTCATGCTCGCTGCCAGATACAGCATCCAGCCCTGCTCCTGCCACTGCGCATGCTAATTTGGCTCTTTTTTCTACTCAGGAGCCCCACCATCCACATCCACCATCCGCCCCCACACACCCCATCCGCCCCCACACACCCCATCCGCCCCCACGCACCCCATCCGCCCCCACACACCCCATCCGCCCCCACACACCCCATCCGCCCCCACGCACCCCATCCGCCCCCACGCACCACATTGGCTCCCCCCCCATTGGGATCGGCGGCGTCCCCAGGTGCGGCATGCAGGGGGGCAGGCGAGGAGGCAGGGCCGTCGATGCCAAAGATCTCATGCAGCACGTACGAGCACCCGCCCACCCACAGCACCTGCTTCAACACCTGCACACCGTACGTGCTGTCCGCCTGCCCCACACGCACGCACAGATGGGGGAAGACACGGCAGGGCATGCAAGTGACGGGTTGAGATGTGGCTACTAAGAGGTGGAGAGCGGACACATCAGTGGGAGATGCGGAGTGAATCCCAAGCGGGGCACAAGCAGGGCAAGGCAGAAGGAAAGGCGGAGCAGAGCACAGTGAGTGAGCGAGGGGAGAGGGCGTGGGAGGACCTGCTTGACGAGCGTGGCATAGGTGGTGTGCGTCTGCTGCTGCGCCCGCGCTGCTGGGTCATGCGACCGACCTGCAGGCTGGAAGAGACACAGACAGGCACACGTGCATGCAGCATGATTGCCGTGCCTCGCCTCAGAGGCTTATAGTGGGAGCAGATGAGAATGCACTTGAAGGTTGACCACAGGTGAAAGCAACATTAAGTGCAGCAAGGCATGTGATGAGTATTAAGGTTTACCAGCGCTGTCTGGATGCGGATGACAACCGGGTATGTGTGCGACGGTGACGTCTTGGTTGACGTCAGCTGTGCGTCCTGTGATAGGGCATGCCCATGCACGCTCACACACACCCACAAACACACACGCGCGCGCGCACACACACACACGCACGCACGAATCCCCCTCCTCCCCCCCCCCCCCCCCTCCCTCCTTTCCCCCCTCACACACAAACGAGGACGACAAAGGTGAATGGCAGGCGCATAGACAGGCGTGTGCACCCGAGGTGCAGTCCTGCAAGCTCACCATGGTGCACAGCACACCTTCAATCTCACACAGGTACCCAAACTCGACATCCCATTTTCTCCCTAGTCCATTTTCCTTCAGCGCTCCTTCAACCTCATGGCTCCCTTACACTCTCCCTAGCACTGTCTCCTCCCTGGGAGGCACATGCGGGTGCAGCAAGAGGGAGCGACCTGGAAGCCATCGAAGGCGAGCAGGCAGGAGGGCGGCAGCGAGAAGGTCTGCTCCAGCCCCGCCACCACGCCCGCTGCACTCGCCTCGCGCTGCGTCACCTTCGACTTCAGCCTGGGGGGGTGGGGGGGGTGGAGAGACGGGTGGGGGGAGGTTGAGCAGGGGTATGCATGTGGAGTGAAAAAGAGAGTGTGGAGATATGAGGGCACTTGATGCAGGCTGCGAGTCGTGGGAGTAGCATGCAAAGGCAAAGGGGTGACGGACATGGAAAGGCACATGGGCAACAGCACACATGCAACGACGTGCCACACTAATTCAAAGCTAAATCCGCAATTCTTACGCACCAACTGAACAGTCTTCTGCTCTACTATGCACCGAGCTTCATGTGCTACAGGAATGCCACCTACCAGCCCACCTCTACTGACCTACCACACTGCCACCCGTCAGCACAGCATGCCTCAGCAGCACCCACGCACCCACCCACCTGGGCGGCTTGTCTTTTCTGTGCCTGTCCTTCTCATACGCCATGACATGCACCGTCACACTGCATGGGCGGAGCATGGGAGGCGCGCCGAGCAGCATGTGGGGGAGGATGGAGAGGAGTGAGGCAGGCAGGTGCGGATGAGACGGTCATTCACGGCCACGGAAACAGAGAGTGGTTCAGCGGTCGCCACACCAGCCGCTGCTTGCTGCCAACCGGTGGCGAGGGACGAGCAAACACGGTGCAATAGGGCATGGCGTGGGGGTGTTAAATGGCGCGGGTGTGGTCTTACTTGCATGGCACGGAGCAGTCAGCGATGAACGACAGCCCGTACACGTACGGGTGCACCCTCCCTGCCCTCCTTGCTCCCCGGAGCCGCGTGAAGGTGGCGTGGCACGGGCAGCAGATGCACGGAGTGCTTGCGCAGGTTCACCAGGCTGCGCACCGTCTGCGTGCGCTGCAGTAAGCCGCGCCCAGGGGGGTGAGCTCGGTGCGGGCAAGGGAGAACACACAAGGAAGGGAGCGGTTGACAAGAATGGAAAGATAGGGCCTACTGAAGGAACAGGAAGTTGTAAAGGTGAAAGGGGGAAGGGCGGGCGAAGAGGGAAACGGAGAAGAGTAAGTGGGAAAGGAATGGGAATTTATGAGCTCGTGTACTGCCACCGTCGAAGCCTATCCCTTGCCCCAACCAACCCACTTTCCGTACCTGTTCTTGAATAGCTGCCTGCTCGCCTCCCCTTCCCCTCCGCCCGTCCCCCTTTCCAACGCCTCCCCGCCCCTTCCTCCCCCTCCACCCCCGCCTCCGCCTGCCTCGCCTGCTGCTCCCCCTGTTGCCACCGCACGGCCAGCAGCAGCAGTAGCGCCAGTGCCACTGCCCGCAGCCCCTGCCTCCGCTTCCCCATCCACTGCCGTCGCTGCCGCCACAGCTGCTGCCGCCGCCGCTGCAGCGGCCGCCGTGGTGGACCGCCCAGTGCCGCCAGCCCCTGCGCCCGCCCCTGCTGCCCCCCGTCTCCCCGCGCTTCCCCTGCCCGCAGTGCCAGCGGAAGGCTGGCGGGTGGCAGGGGTGCGCGCACCTGCGCACAACAGGGAGGTGGGCCGAGAGGGGGGGAAGGGGGCCACGGGTACAAACTGAGCGAAGGTCCGCAAAGTACCGAAGGGGTAGGGAGGGAAGGGAGGAGGGCGAGCGCGGAACGCGATGCGGCGTCACCACTGCGCCAGCGGTTGAACGGACCAAGGCAGCACGCTCATCGCGGTACCTGCGCGTCTGCGCCGTTGGCCTGCGCGGCGCCTAAAGCCAACGTGCCGCCATGCGTGCGCCATCCGCGCCCCCGCGAGGCGGCTCTGTGCTCGCGCGCGGAGGAGAGAAGCCCCGCCGTCAGCGACGACAGCCCCGCCGCTGCCCCTCAGCTGCGCCGCTCGCCCGCTGCCTTGCCGCTGACTCGCTGCCTGCTGGGGGCGATCCCGCGGGTACCGCTGCGGCGGGAGGTTCTTCCGCCGCGCTCGTGCGGCCTGCGTCTGCGCTGCCAGCGTCTGCGGCGGCAGCATTAGCGGCGGAGTTTCTGCCGCCGCGCTCTCTGCCGTGGGCATGGGGCGAGTGCGCGGTGCTGTGGCTGTTGCCCATCGGCCGCCACGTGTGGCAGCGGCCACCCGCACAGCACTACTGACAGCGCGCGCTCCCTGCGGAAGCTACACCAGTCGCCGCCTGCCGCTTGAATAGAAACGGGCCGTAAGATGGAAGGCTAGCCGTTGGGAAAGCCAAGTCTACAGTTTACTCTTGGTGGGTCGCGTCGCGTATCACGCGAGATGTGCTGCGATGCTGCTGTGCCTTGCTGCTTTTTGTCCGGGGTATGGCGAGCACTGACTATTGTTCGGCAGATGTGGGTGGTGGGTGTTCCACCTGCTTCGGCCAAAAAAATCATATCGCCTTCCATCGCAGCGTATCATTCTCGCTTCTCTCGCTTGACTGGGAAACAACAGTAACGAGGCTTTCCAACAACGCGTATGCAAATTTTGAAGATTCAAACAGCAGATGGCTGGGAGGCACATTTGGCTCTCGTCCCCCTCATCTCATCCGATCATCCCCTTCTACCTCAGCTCTACAATTCTAAACCGTGACAGACGCCGCGTACCTCGCAATGGCGGCGAGGCAATTATCTGCGGCGGGTGGTACGAAGAAGCGGGCGGGCGGGGCTGGCACGGATGCGCAGTGCAAGCGGCTGAAACAGCTGTCGCTCTTCGGAATGCTGGCAGGCAAGAAGCGCGCGCCGCCGCCGAGCTGAGCGGCCGGACACGGCCGTCGAGCCCACTGGTGGCCCGTCGGCCGCCACGAAAAGCACTAAGACTCCTGCTGCCACCCACCGCGCCCTCAACAGCTCTCCCACTCCCGACGCGCCGGGCAAGCAAACCAATTGCGTTGTAGCAAGGAAGGCTGTGACGAGACAAGGCGAATGCGACGTGGGTCCGGGGAATGGGATCGAAAAAATGTTTCCCGCGTATTGGACGATCGCAGGCGCGTGCAGAGGCGCGTGCGCGGAGCGATGGGGCGACCGCAAGCGCGCGCAACAGGAGGGTGAGGCAGTTGGGGGACGCGCAGCCGCCACGCGGAGGAAGTGGGCGACAGCGGCGGTGGGGAGAGCAGCAGCAGTGCGGATGGGCGGTGTGTGACTTACAAGGGGGGGAGATGGAGGGGACTTGCCGTAGAGGCGAGGCCGTACGTGTTAGTGGTGCGGCGCAGCGAGGAGACGCTGACGTGGGGGTGATGGCGCCACGGATTGCGGGGGGGCGACGCACGCAAGAGGAGAAGAAGGGCAGAGGCAGGGCATGCTGCAGCGGCGTGGTGTTTGCTCGCACGCTCACGAGCCCGTCATGCCGCACGTGTCGCCCGCTGCTGCTGTGCCGTCCAGTGTAGCGCCCACTTCCGTCGCGCTCAGCGTTGGGGAGCAGGGGTGTGGGAACACGGTGAAGGAAGTTTTTGGCGGAGGTGCGTGTGGGGGAAGCGCGCGCGGGGAAACTGGAGACTCGCACAGAGAGGACCGCCAGTGCGAGGGAGGAGGCGAGGGCATTGGCAGCGGTGGTGGAGGGCGGAATGCAGAGGCGAGAAAGGCGGAGGACGGAGCGAGAGAGACGAACGGTGCAGCGACGCAGCTGGCGGAGAGCGATCTGCTGGCTGTGGCGGGGATGCGGGTGGTGGTGCGCGTGCGGCTGTGCAGGGCGGGGAAACCGCGCGCGCACATAAAGCGGTGGGGAGTGACCCGGTGCCATGTGATGTGTGCGGTGACACGACGGCACGCGCGCACGAGGAGGCGACGACTCGCGAGGAGGTGCATGAAGCGACGGATGAGAGGGCGGGGCGTGCACAGGCGAGCGTGGATGAGCGAAGAGCAGGAGGAGGAGCAGGAGGAGGAGGAGGAGGAGGAGGAAGAGGAAGAGGAGGTTGAGGGAGGCGAGGAGAGCAGCGAGGCAGGTGCAGCGGAGGCGGGGCCATTGACGGAGTACGAGAAGCGGCGGTTGGCGAACATACGGCGCAACCAGCAGCTCATCCTCTCCCTCGGCATCGAACCGCTCGTCCCGCACTGCCCCCCGCCACCCGCGCCCACGGGCCAGCCAGGCAGCTGCAGTGGCGGCGGCGGCGGGCGCAGCAAGAAGCGGCGGGCAGGGCGGGTGGCGGCGTGGACGTGGTCGGGTACGCGGGGGTAAGGCGCAGCTCGCGGCTGAGGGGGAAGCCGCAGGGGGAGGGCGGAGAGGGATGCGGAGGAGGCGATTCGGGGAAGCAGACAGAGGGCGGGGAGGGACTGGGAGAGGGGGAACATGTGGAGGGTCATGAGGAGGAATGCAGTGAGGAGGATGACGTGGCGTATGGTGACTCGTCCGTGGTGAAGTACCTGTGCCGTGTGCTCGGGGGTGCAGGGGCGCAAGAGGGCGAGGGGCAAGAGAGGCGCGCAGGCGAAGGAGATGGCAGCTCGGGGGAGAGTGGAACCTGCGTGCAGGCAACAGTGAGTGCGGCAGGAGGGGAAGGAGAGAATGGGGTGAGTGGCGAGGTTGGTGCTGTGAAGGGAGCCCTCCCATCACCACCTCATGCATGGCAGCGCGGCGGAAGCGACGCCCGCATCGGAATCGATGGCTCTGGGGGGGTGCAGGGCGCGCACATGCAGGACGGCAGGCTGAGCAGGATCTACAGCGTGCACGTCCTGCCCATGGGATTGGGAGCACAGGGGAGTGGGAGCGGGAGCAGCGGTGGCAGTGGGTGCTACCTGCTGGCAGCAGGGGGGCATCAGGGCCGCATTGCAGTGTTCGGTGCGACAGGCGCGCGACGGGGGGATGCAGGGGACATGGGAGAGCGGGAGGTGCCAAGGGAAGAGTGTGGTGGTCGATGGAGGGAGGGGCGGAGGAGGGTGAGGAGCAGCAGGTGGCACCACTGCTGTCGTGGAAGGGCGGAAACGGATGGATCTCGCATGTTCAATTCCTCTCACAGCAACAGCAGGTGTGCCTCATTGCTGCACCCCTCCTCTACTCCCTGTTATCATTGTAACCCCCATACCACTGCTCTCTCATGTCTTGCCCTCCCAATGCCCTCACTCACCCTGCTCCCTTGTGCACTGCTCGCCCGTCCTCCAGGTGGGTGCGACGCTACTGCTGTCGAGCAGCAACGACAGCACCATCACCCTGTGGGACATCAACCGCCACCACTGCACCCCTTCTGCCTCCTCCACTCGCCGCCGCCGCGTGCAGGCCTCAGGCACTCCCAATGACACGGTGCCACTTGTGGTGTGTGAGCTGGCGGGCGTGCACGCACGGGGGCATATTTGGCATGCACGAGAGGGGACTGGTAGTGGCGGCGGCGTCCAAGGACAAGACCGTGTCCCTCTGCCGCGTGGGGCCCTCCGCCTCTCCCTCCTCCGCCTGCTCACCCACCACGACGTGCCTGTGCGCGCCGTGCACCTCCGGTACTGCCTCACGCCACCTGCCCTGCATTAGCCGATTTGACGACGTTCTGTGTCCCTCCTTCAAGACCCCACGTTGCAATGCTCTCCTAACTCTCCTGCGCTGGTTTCATCTACCCTGCTCCTGCTCACCCCTTCTTCCTCCCTTCTCGCTCCTCTCTCCCCATCCTTGTCCCTTCCCACTCTCTCCCCTTTCCATGCGGCAACAGTGACAGTGATGTGTTGGTGGACGGAGCAGCGCGGATGGCAGCATAGCAGTGGTGGACACGAGGGCAGCAGCACCCGTGGCAGTGGCCCTGCACCACTGCCACTCCTCCCAGGTCAACACCGTGCACTGGCAGCCCTGCACTCCCCTCGCCTCACCCGCCACCTGCACCACCCGCACCGACACCACCACCACCACCAGCAGCGCCAGCAGCAGCATTAGCAGGGGCAGCAACGTGGTGCTGTCGTCCAGCTTCGACCATGCTCTGCTCGTGCACGACATTCGCTCGCCCGCCACGCCTCTCTTCACCCTCTCAGGCCACCCACACACGCCGCCTCGTTATCAGCGCGCCCTTCCAGCCAGATACTCCGCCCTGCATTTGTGGATGGAGGCAGGTTTGTTGTGGTGCCGGTGCCTCTGAGCAGTGCGCGTGGCAGCAGCAGTGGTGGGTGTCGTGTGGCGCTCTACTCCATGGAGTCAGGCAAGCTCGTCAGCTGCGGCTGCACGCATGTGGATGCCACTCTAGCATTTGCATTGGATGGACCGGTCGTGTCAAGTGGAAGGGGTGGGTGATGTGCTGCGTGATGTGTGCTAGCAGGGAAGTCAGTTGCTCAGTTTAGGCCCTTGTGGACATAGTTGGTGATTTCAATTGCTTCATAGGGTCGTGTATGCTGTAATTGTTTTTTGTTGAAGCATAGTGATCAATCGTATGTATCGAGGTGTCTTGTGTAATGCAAGCCCATCTTTTTCATCTGATTCAACTCGCATGTTCACTGTCTGAACAGCCGCAGATCACCTGCGATCTCGTCCCTTTTCATCGCAGAACGCGCCTCGCGAGTTCCTAGCACCAAGGCAGCCAGGAGAAAACACGGCAGTACTGTGCTACATTGCCCCCATGCGCGCGTCCTCTGTTCTCTCCGTCCGCGCCGCCAGCGCCCTTTACAATGAGCCCCGCGCGCACGCGGCTTGTTGCTACTGCGCTGTCGCACGTCGTCGCTCTCTCGCTGCTGCCCGTTCTCGCATGCCTCGCTGATGCCACGCCCGCGGAGGCCGATGGGCGGGGGTCGTGCGCCATCGTCCCTGAATGCACGTCGCCCGCCGCTCATGGGGGCGGGAGCGCGTCGTTCGAGGACACTGATGCGCCGACTCAGTCCCGCCACGCGATCTCGTCCCCTTCCTCCCTTACCCCGCCTCTGACCTCCGCTCCCCACGGAACCGCCTTTCCCCCCTCGGCGCGCGCGTCCGCCTCCCCCTGTCCCGCGCATCCCCTGCTCGGCCCGTCCGCCTCGCTCTACGACGTTCTGGCGCTCGCGCGCACCGCGTCATGGGAGGACGTCCAATCCGCGCACGACACGTGTCTTGCGAGCTGGTGGCGCGCCTCAGCAACAGAGGCGGCGCAAGTCAGTCGGCAGCGCGCCGTGCAGGTGGGGGGCAGCAAACGCGGCGCGTGGTTCCTGCAGCACGCGGTGCGGCGCTGCTTTGGGCAGATTCGTGCCTGCATGCCGCGCATTGCGCTCTCTCATGCGTGCCTTTCTCTTCCCCCCCCTTGCCCCTCCCACAGTACTTCGTTCTGCACTCACTCTATTTCCCCCTGTCGCGCATCCACCCTTTCCTCCCCCCGCATTCTCCCTCTTTATCCTCGGTGGTGCAGGTGGAGCAGGCATACCGCGTGCTGTCCAGCCCCAGGCTGCGCCGCCTGTACGACCTGCTGGGGGAGGATGACGTGGCGCATGCTGCTTATGATGTGGCAGTCACGAGCGGTGGTGGCGGTGGAGGGCGGGCAGGAGAGACGTGCGCACAATCCGACATGGGCGTGGGAGTGGGCATGGACTGGGAGTGCTGCGAGTGGCTGGCTGCTCACAGCAACCACAGTGGGAGCAGCACGGAGGGCAACAAGCGTAGTGGCAGCGACAGCATGGCGGAGCAGGGGCAGAGCAGGGCATCACACTGTGCCAGTCACCCCCACCACCAGTCCCTGCCTGGAATTTGCTGTTCCCCCTCCGCTGCGCACCGCCTGCCTCACTCGCTTCCCCTCGCCACCGCCTGTGCTGTCCGCCTCTTCTCCTCCCTGCTGCAGCCCTCCCCTCACGCGCCTCACCTACCCCCATCACCTCCACCCCTGCCCGACTCACACGTGTGGCTGCAGCAGTCCACGCCCATCACAGTGGGCAACATAGCAGACGCAGTCTTCGGCAGCCCACACCCCTGGCTGCTGCTGCTGCTCTCCCTCTCCTCCCCGCGCTCCCTCGCACTGCTGCCCGCATGGTCCGCCCTGGGAGCGCAGCTCAAGGGCATTGCACGCCTGGGCCACGTGGACGCGGGGCACGACACACTCGTTGCCCTGCGCCTCGCCCCGCGCACCTGCCTGCCCGCACACACGCGCTTCCCTGCAGGGCTGCCTGTCGTGCTGGGCCGTCCCATCGGGTGCCGCCACGTGGACTGCCTGCTGCGCCTCTCCACGCGCTCGCCCCGTGCCCCATGGCTGCCACGGCTCACACGGAAGGTGCACGAGGATGAGGAGGAGGACGGGGAGGAGGAGGGTGACGAGAGAGGGGACGAGTGGGGAGGCAAGTTGTTATCAGGCCACGCGTGGGGCATCAAAGGCAAGGCGGATGGTGGGGGCAGTGGGGGCAAGGCGGGTGGGGCGGGTGCATGGCCTGCAGACCCCATGACTCGCCTCCGCGAGTTCCTAGTGGCAAGGGGGGAGGTGCTGGGGGATGGGGGGGTACCAGCACACAGCGAACGTGGTGCTGGGCGCAGTGCCGACGCGCCCTCTGCTGCATCCCCTCCCGCCCCATCGCCCTCCATCCCCTCACCGCCGTCTCACGCCATAGACCCTTCACACCCCCACCGCATAGACACTTCAAACTCGCTGTTCTCCCTCCTGCACCTCGCCCCCTCGTCCCCCTACCACCATCTCAGAGCCCCCCCTCCGCCGCTGCCCTCCCTGCGCCAGCTGCGCCGCTTCGCCTTCCTCTCCCTGCTGCGCGTACCACCCATCCCCGTCGTGCCCTTACAGCACCTGCCCATGCGCTTCTTCCGCACCGCCCCCGACCGCACTGTGCGCTTCGTGCTGCTGCTGCCACGCGCACACCGCCACGCATCGCTGGAGGCGCGCTACTGGGCGGGCAGGAGCGCAGGGCGCGTGGCATGGGTGGCGGTGCCGTGGGAAGAGAGCGATGCAGCGGCGTGGCAGCGGTGGTGGCGTGTGCAACAGCCGCCCGCGCTGGGCATCTACCGTGACCCGGGTGTGGTGCCACTGGTGCTGCCCGGCCCACTCAACTCCACCGTGCTGCGCCATGCCCTGCTCCACCATTCCTCCTTCCTCCTCCCCCGCCTCTCCGCCTCCTCCGCTGCCCGCCTCGCCTGTGACCCCTCCGCCCCCTCGCTCCCTCCGCCCTACTTCCTCTCTCCACTGCTCGCCCCTCCACCCCACAGGCGGGGAGGAAAGCACGGTGGTGGTGTTGGTGAGCCTGGGAGTGGTGGCAGTGCGTGGAGGAATTATGATGGGGGGCAAGGTGAAATGGGAGGGGAGGGAGGGGAGGAGGGAAGGAGGAGGTGGGTGAGGGCGAGGGAGAGGGAGGTGCGCATGAGGACGAGGTACTGTGTGGTGGTGGTGGGCACTCCATCCCCTGCTCTGCACCGAGCCCGAGCTGCCTTCCTGGAAATACAGCACGCCATAGCCACTGCCGCTGCCGCTGCCAATGTTGATGGAGGAGATGAGTGTGGTGAGGATGGTGCTGCTGCTTGTCATGTGGATGGTGGCGTTGATGCTGCAAGCCATGGCAGGGATGCTGTGCACGCGGGTGAGGCTGGCAGTGCGGCGGGTGCTGCTTTTGGCGCTGCTGCCCGCTGTGCTGCCGACCACACCACTGCATTGACATGTGCTGCTGCGACAGGTGATGCTGGTGGTGCAAACACGGAAGCAGACAAACAGCACCACCACCACCAGCAGCAGCAACAGCAGCAGCAGAAGCAGCAGGGGCAGGGGGGGCAGGGGGGGCACGGCATGCAGGGGGTTGTGCCAGCGGCGGTGGTGGCAGCAGCGAGGGAGGGGCGGTTGTCAATGGCATGGGTGGACGGCACGGTGCAGGTGCGGTGGTGCGCGTACATGCTGGGGTGGCAGGGCGCTCTCTGGTGCCAGCGCTCCGGCCGTGCCACTGGTGTTGGCGCCTTCATGATCCGCCTGCGCTGGGGCGGGGCAGGGGCAGGGGAGTGAGACGGCAGGGTGACGGGGAGGGGAGGGGGAATGGAGAAGAGGTGGTGATAGGTGATGCGGCAAGGTATGGTACCGGTTTGGATGAGGAGGGTGAGGAGTATGGTGATGGGGATGGGGATGGGGATGGGGATGGGGATGGGGATGGGGATGGGGATGGGGATGGGGATGGGGATGGGGATGGGGATGGGGATGGGGATGGGGATGGGGATGGGGATGACTGGGATGACGAGGAGAGTGACGGTGAGGGGGGGAGTGGCGAGCAGGGAGGCACGAGGCCATCATTGCTGGTGTCGGTGTATGGAGGGCAGGTGGATGGCAGCAATGCCACGGGTGTGATGCAGTGGATCAAGCAGTGCGTGCACACCAGTGACTCCTCCCTGACACTCCCCTCCCCCCACCACTGGACCGCCTCCCCCTCGTCCTCCTCTGTAGAGGGTGATAGTCACGATGCACATGGTGGCAGCACCAACCGTGCAGGCAGAAGCACCCCTGGCAGAAGCAGCAGCAGCAGCAGCAGTGGCGAGGACAGCAGGGGTGCAAGTAGGGATGTGGGTAAGAGCCTGTCGGTGATATGGGGCCCAACCCACGAGGCACCGGCACTGGTAGACGAGGACACGCCCACCACCTTCCAGTCCCTGCACCACCATCTCCGCTCCTCGCTCTCCTCCCTGCTCTCCTCTGCTCCACCGCACTCCACCACTGCCTCTGCACGTACCTCCTTCGACCCTTGTTGCCCCTGCTGCCCGACCACTGGCTTTATGCAGCAGCAGCGGCAGCAGAGTGGACAGGTGAGGTGGTCGCTGCTGCTGCTGCGGCTGTGGTGGCTGGTGCAGCAGGCGTGGCGGAGGGCGATGGGGGGTTCCTGAGAACACTCGCTCTGGCTGTTGCTGCCAGATGCGTGCTCAAGATGGTGCTGGCTCGAAGGGGCGGTGGGGATGGCGGTGGTGGTGGTTAGAGAGGCAGAACAGGAGAAAGAGTGGAGGGACATGGTTGCAGGAGTGTAGTCGAGCAACTACAGAGGGAGAAGACAAACAGGGCTGTGGGTGGACAGAGGGGGAGAGAAGTGAACCAAGATGATACGCAGGTGGTATGGTTGGTTAAGGAGGTAGCTTAGGTGCATGTCGTTGCAGCCCTTGGGTGCACTGCTGTACCTTGTGGTAATGAAAGCCGAGCTTTGCAATGCACAGGAAACAGCATCCTTTGCTTCACAAGGCCATGCCAAGATGACAGCAGTCTCATCTCATGCCCTTTTGATACAAGCCACGTCATCTATGGAGCAATACCTGCCATCAATGCTTCTAACCTAAGAAACGTTTTCAACATATGTTGCAATGCCGTTGGTGGTTCTGGCTATAACGAGGACATCCTTTGTGCCCAGGGTTCGTTTCTGAGACATGCAGTCGGAGGGAGTGAGGGCAGTCAATGAGTGCGCATGGGAGGAGTGCAGCACATGGCACTTGAACAGCTGCACGACCAGCAGGCTGTCTCCCATCACATGCATCTCCTCCCTACCCTGCACCCACAGCATGCACCACCACACATGCACATGGGTGTCAGCGCACGTTGCTGCTGGGACAGGTGAATCAACATGCAGTAAGTTACCGGGTAGGTGGAGGGGGGTGTGATGTGAAAGGGAGGAGGTGAGTGAGGGCATCTAATAGTGGCAGTGGGTGGCATGGCATGGTTACCTCTTGTGGCACGTGGAAGGAGGAGGTGAGCGCGTCACACAGGTCCAGAGTGAGATGCTGTAGTGCTGGCAGCTGTCATGGGGGCAAGAGAAGAGAGCGGAGAGCAGGGGGGGGGAAGAGATGGAGCGGTGCTGGGATGAGGGGAATGCAGAGATGAAGTGGATGTGCAGGTGAGGCTGGAACTGCATCATGGTGCTGTGACCCGTGCCCCCATCTGCCTTACCCCCATGTGCCTTACCCTGCTAGCCGCCTGCTGAATGAAGTCTGGGGGCGCTTGCTTGCCCTGCGCAGAGGCCGGCAGACACACGCGGCACATGGCACAGGAGTGGTGACAGGGGACATGTTGGGGTGGAGAGAAAGAGAGGCATGAGGGATGCAGGCCGGGCAGAGAGAAGTGGAGGGTAGAGACGAGAGAATGATGCAGGGGGGCGGAAGGAGATAGAAGGAGCGAGCGTGACATAATAGAGGAAGGCACAGCGGCATGCAGAAGAGAGCAGCAGGGTGAGGTGCAGAGGGGAGGAGGGGGGTGAGGCAGTGCCCCCCCAGAGGCGCATACAGTGTGGCGCAGGTGCAGCGCGGAGAGGGCGCTGAGGGCCAAGAGGGATGCTGGCGCATGCACGCTGAAGAGGTTGGAGCACTCCTGACGAGGTGAGAAGGGGAGAGAACAGGGGCAGTGGGATGGGGGATGCAGAGTGAGAGGGACGGAGAACACAGTGGAACGTGGCGGATGGTTGGGGAGAGAGGCGACTAGCAGGAGAGAAGAGTAGAGCAGTGCTGGTAGGTGGATGGTGTGAGGCCGACCAACACAAGCAAAGGAAACGGTGTGAATGCAGTGCATGGTGGCCCCCCTGCACACGGCGTGTGTGGTGTGAGTCTTGAGATGAGCCGGGCTTACAGTGAGCGTGAGTGAGGTGAGTGCTGGAAAGGAGTTGGCGAGAATGAGGGGCGCGTCTGATGGTGACAGGACGAGGGAGAGAAATGGAGGAAGAGATTAGGGAAAGGAGGATACAGGGAGAGCCGAATGTGAGGTTCCAGTGAGACAGGGACGAAACTTGCAACACAGACGGAGGGGACGGGGGCACAGCAGAGGCACGTACCTTGGGAGAGGGATGGGCAGGAGGAGAGAGAGAGGGAGCGCAGAAGAGGAGCAGCGGAGGCGAGGGCAGTGAGGTGAAGCGCGGAAAGCCAGGCAAAGCCACCCCCCAGGGAGAGAGATGTGAGGCGTGGCAGGGTGGCGGCATGGGCAAGCCCTGGGGGGCGATGGCTATGGGCATGGGAGTGAGTGTGGCCATGGTGCGTGCATGTGCCTAGTGATGCTTGTGCGATGGGGAGCTGTGGAGAGAAGAGCGCGGGGGAGAAGGGGCCCCAGCAGTGCAGCAGGGAGAGGTGGCGGAGTGGGCAGGCAGCGAGGAGAGGCAGAAGACCGTCATCTGACACCGGCTGGCATGGGGGTATGGCATGACATGGGGGTTGGGGTGGTGGGAGAGGGAAATGAGAGACCGGGGCGATGGGAGGAGAAAAAACGGAATCCAAGGGGATGACAGCAGGGGATGAAGAACCTGAGAGCATGCCGTGTGGGTGAGAATGTGAACGGCTAGGAACTTGCTATTGGGAAGCACGGTGGAGAGGGACGGGAGTAGCATGTGACGTGCATGCAATGCAGACACACACACACACAGAGACATGTGAGTGGGCGTCACCTGGAAGCTGAGTGAGAGTGCAGTAAGGCGTGGGCAGCAGGCAGCAATGGCACGCAGCGAGGCATCGGAGATTGTGGCGCCCAGCCCCAGGGCCAGTGCACGCAGGGTGTGTGATAGTGGGAAGAGCGGTGGCGGTGGTTGTGGTAGAGATGGGCACACAGCAAAGGGACTTGTGGGCGGGTTGAGGGGGCGCGGGGGGATGGAGAGGGAGAGGGGAAGGGCCCAGGAGGCGTGGAGAGTGGTGAGGCGTGGGGCGATGGTGAGGCGTGGGGCGATGGTGATGGTGGTGATGTGCGGCGAGGAAGGCGCGGAGGAGGAGGGGGGCCGTGGAGGAGCGGGCTTGCCACATCCGGAGATGAGGAGGTGACGCAGGCGAGGCGCTGATGCACACAGGGCAGTGATGGCACTCGGTGACAGCTGCCAGGGCGCAGAGGGGGAGGGGTGGTATGAGGGGTGGTGGCGGACGGGAGGAGTTAAGAAGTTGTGAGAAAGTGGCATTGGATTCTGAAAGGAAAGGAGAGTAGAGTGGAGAAGCAGAAAGGTGGGAAAGGGCAACGACTAAGGTAGAGAGAGACAAGGCATGGGGCAAAGTAGCAGGGAGCTAAGATGACGCCAGCATGATGATGCGTCATAGTGAGGGCAGCGGCATGGCATGTGGGAGGGACTGACAGGGGCATCGGAGACATTCAGATGAGTCAAGTGCGGCAGCGCCACAGTGCCATCGCTGCTGCAGCTGTTGCTGCTGCTGGTGCAGGGCATGTCCTGTGTGGCGAGGGAGCGAGCGCCGTGCAGCCACGACGACACGAGCGCATCATCCACGGCACCCGCACACCCCTCGCCCATTCTTGACCCCCCATACGCCTCCTTGCCCCTCCCTTTGCCCCTAGGCGCCGCTGCTGCCCCCATGTGGCCAGGTGCAAGGGTGTGAGCGAGCGAGAGGTGCGTGAGGGAGGGGCTGGCCGCTGTGAGCATGTGCAGGAGAGGGAGGGCGTGGTGCAGAGCTGCTTGGGGATGGGATGGGGTGTGCCACAAGGATGGAAGGGAGGTACAGCAGAGGCGAGGGGAGAGGGATGGGGGCCACACAGGGATGAGCAGTGGGAAGAATCGAGTGTGTGGTTGCAGGAAACAAACATGAGAGACAAGCGTAGGAGCAGACTACAAGGCAGTGACTCACCCGGGCATGCATCCAGCTCCAGCTTCCTGAGCCCACCGAAGGTGCCGCCCACCCCACTGCCCTCCCTTCTCTCTTCCTCCACGCCCTCCTCGTCTCCCGTCTCATGTCCCTCACTCGCTCCATCTTCTTCTTCATCTTCCTCCTCCTCCTCCTTGTCATCCTCAACCTCACTCTCATCCTCGCCCACCTCCTCCTCTTCCTCCTTCTCTTCTCCTACCTCCTCTTCTTCCTCACCACAATCACCATCATCCACGCTCCCCCTTGCCCCACCAGCGGCCGTGAGAGCACGGGAGAGCGCAAGCAGGGAGCGCACGCCAAGGTGAGTGTGGGATGCGCACAGGTGGGACAGCTGCAGGCGGCACCGGGGGAGTTCACCAATATAAGGACCTGAGTGCCTGGGGGACGGGCGCGCGGAGCAGTGAGAACGGGTGCTCGAATGGCCACCCTTTTGCTGCCGTGCGGATGTCACAGTGGGAGCGGTGTGCGAGGTGGGGGCGGGAGGGGGGCGCGTGTAGGAGGAGATGAGGGCGGCGAGGGCACGGTCGGAGAGCGCGGTGCACCCCGTGATGTCCATGTGGGTGAGGGCGGGGCAGGCCAGCACCACGTCCATCAGCTGCCCGTCTGCACGTGGGCAGTTAATGGGCACATGTGCACGCATGGGGAAGAGGACGGGGAGAAGCAGCAGCAGTTTTGGGCGTGAGTGCAGCTTGCAATGGCTGTGGAGCACAATGCACATAGCAGCGGCGCTCGTCACAATACACCCACTGGCCTTGGGAGTGTGTGAACGCATGTGAAGACAAGGCGAGACAGAGGGAGTACCTGAGAGGTGCTGGTGCCAGCGCAGAGAGAGTGAGGTGACATGGGCGAGCGTCCACGGGTTGTACAGGCGGTGCAGCGGCACCAGCATGCTCGCCGTCTCCCCCACGCCTTCCTCGCCCCTGCCCTCCTCCGCATCCCCTTCCCCTTGCTGCTCTTCTTCTTCCTCCTCCTGCTCCTGCTCCTCCTCTCCACCTCCATCCACCCGCCTGTCCGCTGCCTGGTGTGCTGCTCGTCTGCCCTGCCCTGCACTCCTGCCATGCCGTCCCTTGAGTCCACTAGGAGCCACTGCATTGGTAGCGCACGGACCGGCCTGCTTCTTCTTACTACTCGTGCCTGTGACGCTGGCAGCGCGAGCACCCTTGTGTGCCTTCTTGCTGCCAGCCTTGCTGTTCTTATCCCCATCCCCATCCCCATCCGCAACACTAGCACCAGTGCCAGCACCAGCGCCAGGCAGAGCAGCAGCACCCCCTCCTGACCCCCCAACACCTCTGCAAAACACCGGAGGCTCGGGCAGGGAAAAATCTGCCGACTGAAGCTCCGGGCAGAAGGAGGAAAGGTCGTGGAGGGTGGTGATGGGGAGCAGGGCGGGGCAGGAGCGGGCGGTGAGACGGTGCAGTGACAGCGGTAGATGCACCGCTGCTGCCCATGCACGGAGATGCGAGGGCTGCAGCAACGAGCAGTGTGAGACGTCCAGGTGAGTGAGCAGAGGGGCCGGCGGGAGGGGGAGGAGATGCTGAGAGGCACGTGTGGGCGGGGTGTGAGGGGAGAGGTGCGGGTCGGGGTGTTGAGTGGAAGGAGTGGAGGAGGCTGTGGGGGATAGAGGCGGGCAGGAGAATGTGCATGGTGGGATGGGGCCTGGCGTTGCATGGTGGGTGAGTGATAGCGACGATGAGCGAAAGGTGTCCGGGGGGAGAGAGCAGCAGCCGGAGAAGGAATACACCTGCGTGGGGAACAGAGTGGATGGACGGAGTGAGAGGCGTGCAGCACGGGTGACCAGGAGCGCGAGGGAGGTGCGCGATAGCAAAGGGGCGTGCTATACAGGGAATGAATTGGTGAAAGGCGAGAGCACAATGGTTCTTTAAGGCAAGAACGCATGCCTGGGTCCATGGCGAGATGTGCACATCCCTGGTGCTGGGCTGGTGCTCGTGGCTGGGCTGTGCGTGGTGGGTGGCAGCAGCAGCAAGAGACTGGACGAGCTGGCCCAAGGGGGCTGTGGGCCACGCAGGAGGAAGTGGGGGGGAAGACGCACAGGGGAAAAGGGAGGGACGGAAGGGAATCTGGTGTGGCACATGGCATGCGGTGGGAATCTGAAGTGAACCAGACGTTACCTGGGTGGTGGTGTGCGCGTCACGAAGGGGTGTGAGCGCACTGCATGTGGCACAGATGCGCATGGTGTGCACGAGGGGATGGTGGAAGTGAGGGGATGGTGGAAGTGAGGGGATGGTGGAAGTGAGGGGATGGTGGAAGTGAGGGGATGGTGGAAGTGAGGGGATGGTGGAAGTGAGGGGATGGTGGAAGTGAGGGGATGGTGGAAGTGAGGGGATGGTGGAAGTGAGGGGATGGTGGAAGTGAGGGGATGGTGGAAGTGAGGGGATGGTGGAAGTGCAAGTGGGGGGTTGGTGGAAGTGAGGGGATGGTGGAAGTGCAAGTGGGGGGTTGGTGGAAGTGAGGGGATGGTTGAAGTGCAAGTGGGGGGTTGGTGGAAGTGAGGGGATGGTTGAAGTGCAAGTGGGGGGTTGTGGAAGTGAGGGGATGGTTGAAGGGCAAGTGGGGGGTTGGTGGAAGTGAGGGGATGGTGGAAGTGCAAGTGGGGGGTTGGTGGAAGTGAGGGGATGGTGGAAGTGCAAGTGGGGGGTTGGTGGAAGTGAGGGGATGGTTGAAGTGCAAGTGGAGGGTTGGTGGAAGTGAGGGGATGGTGGAAGTGGGGGGGGGGGGGGGGAGGTGCAAGTGGGGGGTGGTGGGGGGGGTGGTGGAAGGCAAGTGGGGGGTTGGTGGAAGTGAGGGGATGGTGGAAGTGAGGGGATGGTGGAAGTGCAAGTGGGGGGTTGGTGGAAGTGAGGGGATGGTGGAAGTGCAAGTGGGGGGTTGGTGGAAGTGAGGGGATGGTGGAAGTGCAAGTGGGGGGTTGGTGGAAGTGAGGGGATGGTTGAAGTGCAAGTGGGGGGTTGGTGGAAGTGAGGGGATGGTTGAAGGGCAAGTGGGGGGTTGGTGGAAGTGAGGGGATGGTGGAAGTGCAAGTGGGGGGTTGGTGGAAGTGAGGGGATGGTGGAAGTGCAAGTGGGGGTTGGTGGAAGTGAGGGGATGGTTGAAGTGCAAGTGGAGGGTTGGTGGAAGTGAGGGGATGGTGGAAGTGCAAGTGGGGGGTTGGTGGAAGTGAGGGGATGGTGGAAGTGCAAGTGGGGGGTTGGTGGAAGTGCAAGTGGGGGGTTGGTGGAAGTGAGGGGATGGTTGAAGTGCAAGTGGGGGGTTGGTGGAAGTGAGGGGATGGTGGAAGTGCAAGTGGGGGTTGGTGGAAGTGAGGGGATGGTGGAAGTGCAAGTGGGGGGTTGGTGGAAGTGAGGGGATGGTTGAAGTGCAAGTGGGGGGTTGGTGGAAGTGAGGGGATGGTTGAAGTGCAAGTGGGGGGTTGGTGGAAGTGAGGGGATGGTTGAAGTGCAAGTGGGGGGTTGGTGGAAGTGAGGGGATGGTTGAAGTGCAAGTGGGGGGTTGGTGGAAGTGAGGGGATGGTTGAAGTGCAAGTGGGGGGTTGGTGGAAGTGAGGGGATGGTTGAAGTGCAAGTGGGGGGTTGGTGGAAGTGAGGGGATGGTTGAAGTGCAAGTGGGGGGTTGGTGGAAGTGAGGGGATGGTTGAAGTGCAAGTGGGGGGTTGGTGGAAGTGAGGGGATGGTTGAAGTGCAAGTGGGGGGTTGGTGGAAGTGAGGGGATGGTTGAAGTGCAAGTGGGGGTTGGTGGAAGTGAGGGGATGGTTGAAGTGCAAGTGGGGGGTTGGTGGAAGTGAGGGGATGGTTGAAGTGCAAGTGGGGGGTTGGTGGAAGTGAGGGGATGGTTGAAGTGCAAGTGGGGGGTTGGTGGAAGTGAGGGGATGGTTGAAGTGCAAGTGGGGGGTTGGTGGAAGTGAGGGGATGGTTGAAGTGCAAGTGGGGGGTTGGTGGAAGTGAGGGGATGGTTGAAGTGCAAGTGGGGGGTTGGTGGAAGTGAGGGGATGGTTGAAGTGCAAGTGGGGGGTTGGTGGAAGTGAGGGGATGGTTGAAGTGCAAGGGGGGGTTGGTGGAAGTGAGGGGATGGTTGAAGTGCAAGTGGGGGGTTGGTGGAAGTGAGGGGATGGTTGAAGTGCAAGTGGGGGGTTGGTGGAAGTGAGGGGATGGTGGAAATGCAAGTGGGGAGTTGGTGGAAGTGAGGGGATGGTTGAAGTGCAAGTGGGGGGTTGGTGGAAGTGAGGGGATGGTTGAAGTGCAAGTGGGGGGTTGGTGGAAGTGAGGGGATGGTTGAAGTGCAAGTGGGGGGTTGGTGGAAGTGAGGGGATGGTGGAAGTGCAAGTGGGGGGTTGGTGGAAGTGAGGGGATGGTGGAAGTGCAAGTGGGGGGTTGGTGGAAGTGAGGGGATGGTTGAAGTGCAAGTGGAGGGTTGGTGGAGTGAGGGGATGGTGGAAGTGCAAGTGGGGGGTTGGTGGAAGTGAGGGGATGGTGGAAGTGCAAGTGGGGGGTTGGTGGAAGTGCAAGTGGGGGGTTGGTGGAAGTGAGGGGATGGTTGAAGTGCAAGTGGGGGGTTGGTGGAAGTGAGGGGATGGTGGAAGTGCAAGTGGGGGGTTGGTGGAAGTGAGGGGATGGTGGAAGTGCAAGTGGGGGGGTTGGTGGAAGTGAGGGGATGGTTGAAGTGCAAGTGGGGGGTTGGTGGAAGTGAGGGGATGGTTGAAGTGCAAGTGGGGGGTTGGTGGAAGTGAGGGGATGGTTGAAGTGCAAGTGGGGGTTGGTGGAAGTGAGGGGATGGTTGAAGTGCAAGTGGGGGGTTGGTGGAAGTGAGGGGATGGTTGAAGTGCAAGTGGGGGGTTGGTGGAAGTGAGGGGATGGTTGAAGTGCAAGTGGGGGGTTGGTGGAAGTGAGGGGATGGTTGAAGTGCAAGTGGGGGGTTGGTGGAAGTGAGGGGATGGTTGAAGTGCAAGTGGGGGGTTGGTGGAAGTGAGGGGATGGTTGAAGTGCAAGTGGGGGGTTGGTGGAAGTGAGGGGATGGTTGAAGTGCAAGTGGGGGGTTGGTGGAAGTGAGGGGATGGTTGAAGTGCAAGTGGGGGGTTGGTGGAAGTGAGGGGATGGTTGAAGTGCAAGTGGGGGGTTGGTGGAAGTGAGGGGATGGTTGAAGTGCAAGTGGGGGGTTGGTGGAAGTGAGGGGATGGTTGAAGTGCAAGTGGGGGGTTGGTGGAAGTGAGGGGATGGTTGAAGTGCAAGTGGGGGGTTGGTGGAAGTGAGGGGATGGTTGAAGTGCAAGTGGGGGGTTGGTGGAAGTGAGGGGATGGTTGAAGTGCAAGTGGGGGGTTGGTGGAAGTGAGGGGATGGTTGAAGTGCAAGTGGGGGGGTGGAAGTGAGGGGATGGTTGAAGTGCAAGTGGGGGTTGGTGGAAGTGAGGGGATGGTTGAAGTGCAAGTGGGGGGTTGGTGGAAGTGAGGGGATGGTTGAAGTGCAAGTGGGGGGTTGGTGGAAGTGAGGGGATGGTTGAAGTGCAAGTGGGGGGTTGGTGGAAGTGAGGGGATGGTTGAAGTGCAAGTGGGGGGTTGGTGGAAGTGAGGGGATGGTTGAAGTGCAAGTGGGGGGTTGGTGGAAGTGAGGGGATGGTTGAAGTGCAAGTGGGGGGTTGGTGGAAGTGAGGGGATGGTTGAAGTGCAAGTGGGGGGTTGGTGGAAGTGAGGGGATGGTTGAAGTGCAAGTGGGGGGTTGGTGGAAGTGAGGGGATGGTTGAAGTGCAAGTGGGGGGTTGGTGGAAGTGAGGGGATGGTTGAAGTGCAAGTGGGGGGTTGGTGGAAGTGAGGGGATGGTTGAAGTGCAAGTGGGGGGTTGGTGGAAGTGAGGGGATGGTTGAAGTGCAAGTGGGGGGTTGGTGGAAGTGAGGGGATGGTTGAAGTGCAAGTGGGGGGTTGGTGGAAGTGAGGGGATGGTTGAAGTGCAAGTGGGGGGTTGGTGGAAGTGAGGGGATGGTTGAAGTGCAAGTGGGGGGTTGGTGGAAGTGAGGGGATGGTTGAAGTGCAAGTGGGGGGTTGGTGGAAGTGAGGGGATGGTTGAAGTGCAAGTGGGGGGTTGGTGGAAGTGAGGGGATGGTTGAAGTGCAAGTGGGGGGTTGGTGGAAGTGAGGGGATGGTTGAAGTGCAAGTGGGGGTTGGTGGAAGTGAGGGGATGGTTGAAGTGCAAGTGGGGGGTTGGTGGAAGTGAGGGGATGGTTGAAGTGCAAGTGGGGGGTTGGTGGAAGTGAGGGGATGGTTGAAGTGCAAGTGGGGGGTTGGTGGAAGTGAGGGGATGGTTGAAGTGCAAGTGGGGGGTTGGTGGAAGTGAGGGGATGGTGGAAATGCAAGTGGGGAGTTGGTGGAAGTGAGGGGATGGTTGAAGTGCAAGTGGGGGGTTGGTGGAAGTGAGGGGATGGTTGAAGTGCAAGTGGGGGGTTGGTGGAAGTGAGGGGATGGCTGAAGTGCAAGTGGGGGGTTGGTGGAAGTGAGGGGATGGTTGAAGTGCAAGTGGGGGGTTGGTGGAAGTGAGGGGATGGTTGAAGTGCAAGTGGGGGGTTGGTGGAAGTGAGGGGATGGTGGAAGTGAGGGGATGGTGGAAGTGAGGGGTTGGTGGAAGTAAGGGGATGGTTGAAGTGCAAGTGGGGGGTTGGTGGAAGTGAGGGGATGGTGGAAGTGCAAGTGGGGGGTTGGTGGAAGTGAGGGGATGGTGGAAGTGCAAGTGCGGGGTTGGTGGAAGTGAGGGGATGGTGGAAGTGCAAGTGGGGGGTTGGTGGAAGTGAGGGGATGGTGGAAGTGCAAGTGGGGGGTTGGTGGAAGTGAGGGGATGGTTGAAGTGCAAGTGGGGGGTTGGTGGAAGTGAGGGGATGGTGGAAGTGCAAGTGGGGGATTGGTGGAAGTGAGGGGATGGTGGAAGTGCAAGTGGGGGGTTGGTGGAAGTGAGGGGATGGTTGAAGTGCTAGTGGGGGGTTGGTGGAAGTGAGGGGATGGTGGAAGTGCAAGTGGGGGGTTGGTGGAAGTGAGGGGATCTTGCAGGAAGCGAGAGAAGAATCAGGATAAGTTTTGGCCAGCAAGGGAGAGGGGGGGGAGGATGGAGGGGGACAGGGTGAAGAACGGAAGGGACGAGAGGGAACAGAGACGGAGATAAATTGAATGTGGGGAGAGAGAGTGAGGTTGACTACAAGGTGAGGGCGGAAATTGGAAGCAAAAGGCTTACATTGGAGGAAGGCGAGAGGAAGCAGGGACTGGTTAACCTGCACGCGAATGGTGAGAGGGAAGCGGGAGGGGGATGGGATGAACTGATGAAAGCTGGGGTGGTGAAGAAAAAAGGGGTTAGTAGTGGTGGCAGTTGAGTTGAGTGAGCCTGATGACATGTGCCAGAGCATGGTGGTGTGCAGGCATTGAATTTGTGTGCTAAAGGTGGGCGTGTGCATGTGTGTGAACATCCATGTGTGCGTGAGGTGAAAGGCGAGGCCAGTGGCAGGGGCAGCAGCACGTACATGTGCCATGAGGTTGCATGCCACGTTCCTCACACCCTCTGACAGCAACAGCGGCCATGGCGGCGCATCCTGCACACTGCCCTCCCAATGCATGCCTTGCATGTACACATAACCATCGCCACTCAACCCGCAGCCCTCCTCCTCCCCCTCCCACTCCGCATCTCCCCTTTCCCCCTCCACTGCTCCCCAGTGCAGCCAACCCTCCTGTGCCGCGCCTTCACAGCTGCTCCCCTCACTCGCCTCCCCCGCCTGCCCCAGCACCCACCACAGCAGCACTTCGCACAGCCACTGCTCTCTGCACATCACAGCACAGCAACACACAGAGCACAGCGGGGAAACGTGAACACGGGGGGCACGGGGAACGGATGGGGGAAGTAGAAGAGGGAATGTCGAGATGGGTGGGCGAGCAGGAACAAGGCGTGATTTGAAACAGGAGCGCAGAGAGCACGGGAAGGAGTGTGGGCGGGAGGGGCGGGAGGGGCGGCAGCAGCGTGCCTGGGCACGTTGAGCAGCGCGCGGTGGGTGGCCAGCACTGCGTGCAGCAGCGATGATGGCAGCAGAGGCACACAGTGACGCTGCTCACACGCCAAGTATGGCTGATGGGGGACACGGGAGGAGGCGAGGAGGGAGGGGCAGAAGAGCACAGGACAGGGGGAGAAAGGGGAAGACCGCCGGGGGGAGCAATGAGGTTAGGAATAGACGGCATGGGTCGTGTGGGCGACAGGAAGGAGCAAGGAAGGAAAGGTGATCGCATATATGGCAGGTGACAGGTGGCAGTGGTGGGTGGTGTGGCATGCGGTGTGGGAGCGGTGCAGTGCACTCACCATCTCCACGGCTGTGACGATGGCACACAGGCGCTGCACACGGCACGCACCTGATGCCACACCACACCCACCCATACGTGTGCCGCCATGCGCAATGCATATTCATCACACGCACCCGAATGTGCATGCACACAATGGGAAACAGGGAGGCGAGGGAAAGAGGGGAGAGATCATGAGTGCGAGTAACATGTGGACACAGGTGCTGGAATGGACGCCGAGTGGGAGGGAGCGAGGGCAGAGGAGAAGCAGGGGAGTTGAGGGAGCGTGCATGGTACAGGAGAGGAGAGGGCGTGCAGGGGCGGATCACCTGCATCGCGTGCAGCGGTCCACGTGGCAGCCAGCCAGTGCACGTCCGATACAGGCGCAGGGAAGCACACCCGTGAGCACCCACCCTCGCCTGCACGCCTGCACTTTTTCCCACCTCGTCTCCCTCCCTCGCCACCCCCCCCTTTCATATCAATCCCTCCTGCGGCTGTGCTCGGTCGTCCTGCCAGGCCCTCCCGCCCTCTCCCCCCTGTGCTGCAGTAGGCATGCGCCCAGAGGCTGGCAGCGCGCACTGCTGCTGGCACCCCGAAGTACACCGCACTCTTCATGGGGGGGAGAGGGAATGGAGGGGAGCGGAGGGGTAGGATGATGAGGGAGGCAGAGGCGAGGGAGAAGGGACGGAAGGAGGAGGGCATGGCATCAGGGGTGAAGGGAGGGTGAAGGACAGCACCATGTGTGAGCATGGATATGAGCAAGCACGGCCACTATATGCCCAGCCACGACTATGCATGCATGCCATGACACGCCCACAGCACAACCTCACACACAGCACCACAACCCCCAGAGGCACATGAGAGCGTGCGTGCAGCAGTACGCGGGCTTACCGCGAGCAGGCCGGGGATGTGCGGCGCGGAGAGGGCGGGGCGGGGCAGGGCGGGCAGCAGGTGCGGGAGGAGGTGCGCGAAGAGCATGGGGTCCCAGTGGATGCGCTGCACTGGCAGGGATGCCTCTCGGAACGATGACAGCAGCGCTGCGAAGTACGTGCTTGATTGCACCAGACTGGGGGGGAGGGGGAGGAGGGGAAGAATGGGGGGAGGGGGAGGAGGGGAAGAATGGGGGGAAGGAGGTTAGTAGGTGTGGGGTGGCAATGCATGCGTGCATGGTCCGTGCCCACCATCCCCTCCGCCATACATGGACCGTTCGATGGTCAGCAAGAGCCGCGCTTCCCCCTCCATCTCCGCTCTCCTCGCCTCGCCTGCTCCCTCTACCTGTTCTCCCCTCTCGCCAACCTCGCCTCCCTCCTCCCCCATCCGTGGGCGCCGTCCCCCACCATCGTTCCCCGCGCTGCGTTCTCTCCGCAACCTCCCCTCTCCCGCGCGTCGCCTCCTTCCGCGCCTCCCCCGTCGCCCATCTCTCGCCCCCGCACCACTCTGCGCCAAGTCGTGCCCCCCCCGTCCGCCGACACCACCACCACCACCATGCGCGGCGCGCCATCGGGGCGATCACCGGCGGGCGCCGCGCGCACGCGGCATGGCGGGTGCGCGCGAGCGGTGGATGGGCGCGGTCAGACAAGCGGGCGGGTGCGGCGCACGGCGGGCTGTCAATGCGTGCGCCGCGAGTAGGATAACCGCGCTAATCGCAGAGGGCGCGCAGACGGGCGGCAGGGAGGTGACGCACGTGGTGCCGCTGCGCTTAGCAAGACCAGTTGCGGCGTGAAGTGGCCACGCTCTCTGTTATGGGCCAGGATGCGGAAGGGCTACTAACTGTAACATTGGTCTGTATAACGCGGTATGTGTACACTACTAACCACTCAACCCTTATTTCATTACAAAAAGGGAAACCCTTGCAAGCAACTGCACTCATCTTAGCTGTCTTTCTGATACCCCAGCAAGCAAGGCCTGGGCTGATATACAGGTCCTCATGGAAATAGAAACAAGATGAATGCCAGTGCAAGCCATGAGCACTGGGCACGAGCATAGTATGTAAGAGGAGAGGGGAGGCACATGGCAGCCTCACATGCACGCCCAGACAACCAAGCAGTGCCGAGCTACTATGCACCTCCATGACCCAGCCCACATCCGCGTCCATCCCTCACAGCACCCTCGACTCGTAAGGCCACCATATCACATGCGCGAACTCATAGCCCACCGGCACATACCCCTGCACAGCCACCTCATCTATGCGCACTTGTCACAGCACCATGCACTGAGCTTCCACAGGGCTCGCCAATCCAACCCCGGCAGCAAGGCAGCGTGGCACTGCCACTGAGCATGGGGACCTGCATAATTCTCAGCGCCGCCATCCACCTCCAAACAAGTGCCTCAACCGCCCTCCTCCCTCTTCGCTCCCCGTGCTTCCCGCCTGCACACCCTCGTGCCCCGCCGCCCACGCCTCATGCACCCAGCGCAGGGATGACCCTGGCACACCATCGCCACCACCACCACCACTGCGCGACCCCTCGCCCCTGCCATGGCCCCCGAACGCCCCTCCATGCACGGCCTCCGCCTCATAGCTGGTGTGTGCCACGGGCGCTGCCCGCTTGCTGCGCTCAGACACAAAGAAGGACGTCCGGCTCTTCTCCCTCTGCCGCTTCTCCATCTCCCTCTCCTCCCTCCCCTTTCCGAACATGAATCCCCATGCAGTGCTTGCCCGTTCCCGCTCTCGCTTCTTGTCCTTGTCCTTCCCTGGCCATGTGCGATCAATGACAGACGACAGCCGTGAGGTTGGTGAAGGGTGTAGATGGGTGAGGGGGGGTAGGGCACCATGAGGGACACGTCTGGGATGCGTGGAAGTCCTTTGCCCTTGGAGGGCCTATGGCCGCGCTCTCCCTGCAGCTCCCGCAACAGCTGCTGCTTCTGCTGCTCAAACTGCTCCCTCTGTGATGTTGCTCGGGCCGGCGCTGCCTCCTCCTCCCTGTTATTGCTGCTGCTCGTACTGCCGTCTGTCTGCTTCTGCGGTGACAGCGGCGGCGGCGGCTGTTGTTTCTGCGGTGACTGCGGCGGCTGCTGCTGCTGCTGCTGCTGTGCTGCTTCTGCTGCTGCTCCTTCCTGCGCCGCTCGTTGTACTCTTCTCGGAACTGCTCCAGCTGCGCCTGCAGCTGCTCCAGCTGCTCTTCGCGCGCTGCGGAAGTCTGCTGCGCCTGCGCCGTGAGGTTATGAGGCACCTGCGCCTGCGCCTGCGCCTCTACCTGGGCGTGCGGCTGCTGCTGGGGCAAGGAAAGCTGCTCGTGCGCGGACACGTGCGCGTGGGCGTGATTGACAGGCGGTCGCGGGCTGGAGAGGGTAGAGGGGAGGCGCACTCACTGCAGCACGCGCTGCACGCACCCGAGTCTGGACCGCCGTTGCTGCTGATGGCGCCGCTGGTGGGGCTGGTGCTGCCCCCCCCGCTGAGCTTGTTCTTCTTCTTGCGCAATGCCATTGCTATTGCTTCCGCTGCTTTCGCCCCCGGAGAGCCCGCTGCCACCTCGCCCGCGCCCTGCACCACAGTAGTTGCATTCCATGACACAGAGGTGCACAACCACACAGCCAACGCACGGTCGCACAGGGAAGCACAGTTGCACAGGGGAGACATGAGGATAAACAAGAGCATCACGGGGCCTAGCGAATGCATAACTGGAGGAACGCATTAGAAGCGGAGCAAGTCACCACAAAAGGAACACAGCATGACCGTAGTGCGAGCATTGCTATGACAAGCACATGGCACTGCAGGCCCTGACACACAGCAAGAGTGGGGCAGTCCACGTGAGGCGCACCTGCTTGCTGCGCAGACTAGCTTCCCCGCTGCGCCCTTCACCCAGCCCTTGTTGCTGCTGCGGCTCACGATGGCGGTGGTGGCAGTGATGCCCATGCGCGTGCGAGCACGTCCTGTGCTCTTTATTACACCGCGAATTCCGCCTCCTGCCCCTGCCCGGACCCCGCCCGCACTGCATGCCCCTGCCCCTCTTTCGCCTGGGCGTGCTGCTGCACCTTTGCCAGCGCCTCTTCCAGGCTCTCGCCAAGCGCGCCCCCTTCCACGCCCCTCTCGCCTCCCTGCCGCTTCCCCGGAATCAGCTCCGCGCTGTGCGAGACCGCCGTGCCGCCAGCGGCGTCGCTAGCGGGCGACACGCGGGCAGCGTCCGCAGGCAGCAGCGACCCCCGGTTTCCGCGGAGCCACTGCGAGAGGGTGCCGCTGGCGCTGCCGCCGCTGGCGCTGCCGTGCACGAAGCTGAAGCTGCGCGAGCTCAGGCCCCCGGACCTGGATCGGCTGCCGTGGCTGCCCGACCGCTTCAGCTTCGCGCCGTCCGCCGCGGGCGATAGGCACGCGGAGACCGAAGAGGAGTGACAGGAGGCGAGCAACGAGGACGCGGGAGGCGGCGAGCGAGCCGTCGGAGTCGGGGGCGGGGGCGCTGGCGGCGGCGAGCGCGCGCACGCGGCTGGCGAGGTCGTCCACGTCCACTTGCGGCTCGCGCGGGCGCGATCGCGAGTGCGAGAAGGAGAGCGAGAAGCTCAGTGCGCGGGAGGAGCCCCCGCGCGAAACAGCGCCGTGAGGCGCAGCAACAGCAGCAGCAGCAGCAGCAGCAGGTTCAGGGGCGGTGTGTTGTAAATAATACTCTCCGGGCATGGACTTGGGCACGAGGTCCTCGTGCTCGTCGTCTGAATCCGCGCCCACATCCGGGTTATACGCCGCTGATTGCGCTCCACTCCCCGCTGCCGCCTCGCCACCGCGCTTACTGTCACCGTCACCATCGCCGTCGGCGTCGGCGGACTCCCCGAGGTGGAAGGTACCGGGGAGGGAGCAGATATCATCGTCCGCCATGTTGTTCACGAACTGCAGTTCCGCTTCCAGCATGTTCTTCGCGCGCTCCTTCTTCGCCTCCACCTCCTCGCGCAGCGCCTCTATCGCCGCGAGATCCTCCGCCGATTGGTACGAATCGCGCACCAGGAATGCTTTCGGCGCCATGGGGTACATGCGCAGCTCCTGCGAGCATCTTAGACCGCGCTCCGCGGCGCACATATCTCTCATTTGCGCCTCAAGCTTCCCCCGTTTGAAGCCGTCGGCGCGTGAGAGGAAGGAGGAGGTGGTGCGGCGGAGCGGGAATCGCGGGCGGGTGAGGAGAGTTTGATAGAGGTCGCTCATGGAACGAAGCAACTCGAAGCCGCGTGCGCGCATGAGATTTGGCGACTCGTACGCGATGAGTACGGCGCCGTACGAGTTGGAAGGCGTGAGCAGCGTAGTCTGGCGGCTGGACGGCTGAACGGCGTTGCTGCCGCCGTCCAACGAGAGCGGGTCGGGGAACTTGCAAAACAGCGCCATCACCCCGCCATGGCCCTGCGGGTATTGCGGGAATGCGTTCAGAATAGCGAGAGCAGGAGGGAGCGCAGAGAGCGAGGGCGACGAAAGCGGGGTGGAAAATAAAGAGGAGCGACGCGAATGTGCTTCTAGGCGAGGCAATCCACGGTGAACCGAGATGGAACCTGACATAGCTAGGGCATAGAATTCAAAACTTCTGGTGATTCGTACCTCGCACACACAAGTGCAGAGCTGTAGGAGGACAGGAACAGGTAAGGAACATTTGAGATACTCACCAGGGAGAATCGATGGACGTGAGACGGGACTTCTTTCATTGCTTCTAGCGCGGCTTGCTCATAGCTCTTCTGCTGGGAGTACGACGCGATAAGCTGACAACCCTTCACCAGCCCAGCAAAGAGCACCAGGGGCTGCTCCTTCGGCTCGTTCTGCTCTTTTCCCATTAGGTTAACAAATCTACTCTCAGATTGAGTCAGCTGGAATTCTGCGTGGATGCACGGCTGCTAGCCTTACACTGCGACGAGCTGCACAGAAGAAAGACATTCAATTCGCAGGCAATGTTCTCAAGCAAAAAGAAATCCGAGCCTACTAATGACTAGAGACTCCGTGTGTGATGTAAGGAAAGCAGAGTAGAGATGCATGACGTGACACCCCAAGGTCAACCCTGGAAAGTTCATACTATAATCGCAATGACGCGCGGAGGGCCCTGCCCCTGTGGCAAGCATTTGTTTCTTTCCGCCGCTCTGGCCGTGGCGCGGAGCTTTGGGGCAGGTCTAGCGCCCTGCAGCGGCACAGCTCTGAGGCTGGGTTGAGGCAGACCTGCGCTACCTTGTCTTGTACTCGGCGGCATGTCTAGCCGTGAGAGCCAAACCCAACCTCCCCACGGGCAACTGGGCAACGAGAACTGCCCCCCCACCTCAAACTCGCCAAACCTTTCCCGAAGCACCAGCGGGGCGGTACGGCAACCGCACTGGAGGTCAGATTGTAACACGTGGCATGAAAGCTTGAATCTCCCCCAACCAGTCATGTCAAACCTTCAACGGGGCAGATGGGCTTTTGAATTCCAGGCGAAAAAATAAAGGGTTGTCCTCTGACCGAGAAACGCAATAAATCGCAGAGATCACCAAAACATGTCATCTCGGAAGTGAGGAGCAGCCAGATTCAGCACACATGGTGAAACCGCATCAAATTGTGAAAACTGTAGTCTCACAACACCTGGTCAGGGAGGTGATGGTCAATTGCATTCGTTCAAACAGGCCTGCCCCGAGTGTGAGGGTGATTTGACCAATTGGCTGAAGCCGTAAACCCAATTCCTTGAAAGTTGTACACCGTGACAGCAGAGCAGAATGGATGAGGGAGGTGACCGATATACCCTCACACAATTTGAGCTTCCCACTCTTTGTAAAACAGAATGTACTAAATGTTCTGCCATGGTTACGCAAACCTTTTAACAAGCATCTGTATTGATCACAAAGCCTTGACCATGGGTAAAACACATTCGGCAGTTGCTGATCATACAAAGTAACCCTGGCAAGTTGGAACGGAATGCTAAAAAAGGTGCATAGGAAACAATCTCGGGAAGAAATGTATGATCTAAAAAGTCCACTACTTGATGTGTGTACCACTGAACCACGGTAACTGGATCCATGGCATCACACCACCAGAGACCACGTGAGAATAGGAATCACTACAAACAATCTAGCCCTGATGTAGTTGCATGTTGCGCCAACCTTAGAACGAACATGCTGCCTGTCTGGTGAATTAGTCAATCTTCGGCCCTCCGGAGTACAAGAGGGTGTCACGAGTGACGGGCATGTTGAAGAGGTAGCCAGTCTGGAACATGTTAGGGGCACCCGGTAGTATTGAGCAGAGGAGCACATATAACATCACCATTGTTAGCTGATTAAGCACAAGAACCCCATCGCAACCATAAGATTGTGAACATGCAGTTTCAAAAGACCAAGACATGTAGTTCCTGGAAACTGGATACGTGTGGTTCAAGAAGACTGACAACAAGTGGTTCCAGGGACTGAAAACGTGTGGCTCCAGGAAACTAAAAGCATGTGTTTCTAGCATACTAACAGCAGGTAGTTCCAAAATACTAACAGCAGACACCAAAAGTGCACAAATAATGAAGGGAGGGGGGAAATGACACTCACAGCGAGGACGAGTGAAACAATCAGCAGAATGACAGTTGCAACGAGGATGGCGGTTGAAAGGACATCACCAGGGGTCTCCAACCCCTGTGCCTGTGCGACCTGGGAGGCAGCCACCACACCACGCAGCTGACGAGCTCCGGGACGCTGATCTCCCGACAACACAACCTGCTGCAGCAACAGATGTGGCGCTGCCTGCGCTGAGGAGGCTCCCGCCAGCACCACTTCTGCAACTACTGATCCTGGAGGAAGATGAATGGTAAACGCATCAGGTAGGGTGAAACCAGGGCATGTGTAATGAAGATAAAATTACTATCATCAAAGGGCAGGAATAAGCACCAAAAGAAATGTGAAAGCCTGAAAAGATTCATGGAACTACAACATACCCTTGTTTGATAATCGAAGAGAAGACATGTGAGCAGAAATAGTAGCAAGGACGAAAGCCAAGCGTGTGGATGCAAACTGTGGGTCCTGTTTCTCCTGCAATAAGTTCCACATATACACAGTAAGTAGAAGAACAGATAGAAGTCTTTTGTGGTTGGAAAATGCAGTCATTGGCTCATGACAATAATTACAAATAACCTTTGAAGTACAAGGGGCAGATTCAAAAAAAAAAAAAAAAAAAAAAAAAAAAAAACGTTGCGGATCAGCTTTACCTGAAAACCAGCGAGAGATGCAACGAGGAGATGCGGATGAGCAGCCGAATCATAGCTGGCAGAGCGCATAGCCCTTACAACACATGCCAGGTTCGCCAGAAAGTTGGAATCAGCATCCTGCAACAAGCCAATCGAGTCCGCGGAAATGAGTAGCACTGGAACATGACAGAGGAGCACATAGATAGATCCTGGTACAAACTCCAGATCCGTGGTTTGATACTGAAGTGCCAAAAGTACTGACCTTAGTGGCATCAAGAGCAGTGTTTAAAACACGGCGCAGCTGCTGCGACGCCTCATCCCCCACTGATGCCGAAGACATCTGGCGGGAACAAGTGCGAGATGAGCATGCAGAGCAGGGTGGTGGCTGGCGTTGCCTTTGGGGATAAAAAACAGTGAAGCTACCAAAGGGTACAGTCAAATAATAAGACATTGTGTCGTGGAGTAAGAAAGTACCAGGAGCTCAAGGCAAACGTCGTCACATGGAGAGGCAGCAACAGCGCCCTCGACCGCGACGTCCAAATCGGCGTTATTCCAACCGCAGGTAGCAACATCCATCTTCAATCCTTCCAACCTGGCAGATCTGTAAAGAGCGATCATCTCTGTTTCAAGCTCCTCAGCCACTGCAACCGCCCCCGAGGTCGGTGCAAGCACGCGGGACTGTACCACTTGCACTGATCCAGTCGTGGCATTGCTGTAAACGGCTGCGCGGAGACATAAAATGGTCAGAGCAAGTTAGATTCAGAATCTGAGGCGAAAACAGAAACTGCTTGTGAGCCAGCACTTACAAGAATCAACTCCTGGAAGGGTGAGGAGAAAAACAGAGCGGGGACGATTGAAAGGATCCGGAATCAGCAACGAGTTCAACTGCGCAAGATAGAAACCGGTTACAAAGAGAACAGCATGTCAGACGTCGGTTGCTTGCATTTCACGACCGAGGAACGAGATATGCATCGGAAAAAAAAACTAGACATACCTGCGCAGAAATGCCAGCATCACTGTTAGAAGGAACAGACACACCAAGCAAAGCAGCGGTGGCGGCAACTGTTGCAGTCGTTGAAAGAGCCGCTACCTGGGGGACATCGGAAAATAACGTTTCAGCATCACAGATAGACAATTATGAGCTCAAAAAAAATGATCACGAACAAAGGGGCGCTGGTAGGGAAAAGTGGAATTAAGCGAACAGAATATTTCGCATAAGGCACAGGTCCATAAGCAAGAAGAATGGAGGTAAACAACTAGCGACAATGGTGATGAAGTAAATGGAAACACGCATTCTACCTCTGAAGATCCAGAGACGCGGTTAAAGTAAGAGCCTTGAGTTTGATCCAGGAACAGGACCGCTGGAGATGCAGCCACCTGCGTCACGCAGAACGAAAGTTCAGAACTCAGATCTAAAATACCACTATCTAATGACTTTCGTCATTAAAGTTTGAAAACAAAGGCTTCCCCTGGAGACGAAATCAGATATGTAGCAAACTAGGCGTCGTATGCTAGTGAGTGATCGCTTGCATGACGGAAAGCGAACTCCAGAATAGCGCGGAGAATATTATCGCAGTTTATCACAAGCGGGGTCACCAATATAGTACCTGCACGACTGCTGAGACGGCCACACAAACAAACGCGAGCAACCACCCTCTCATGGCTGCGATGCGAGAGAAACGACCCTGATGCGAAAATGATTCGAAAGGAGCGCCGCAGCCGTAATCGGCAACTAGAAGTGCTATCGGCTGTCCCTGGGAATGTCAAACAAGGAAATGGAGATTGAAGGCGGAGCAGCAGGTAAGGAGCAGAGCAGGGAAGAGCAGGGCAGACGAGGTGGGCAAGCGGACGGTGGCGATAGGCGGAAGGGGAACAGGGCCGGGCAGCAGAGCCCCTTGCCATGCCAGGCGATGTCAAGCTTTGCCCTTTCTGGGAGCGGCGCTGCCCAGCGGGCCAGCGCCGCGCATCCCAGGAGGTATGCTTTCCCATGACCCTTGGTGAAATTCCCGGTGGCAAGTTTTTCTGTAGTTCCTTGCTGTACAGTACTAGTAATTTGCAGTTTTAGGCTAATCTTACAAACTGTGAGTGAAGGCATACCAAGATAACATCCATAAACTGAAAACAAATGGCATGAGCAGATTCATGCTCCTAATGGCCTACTCATATCATATCACCTGAATACTTAAACCTCACAAGTGAGTGGGCATATTTACTGACCAACTAAGGAGTTCGCACCAGAACAAGAATGAACACCAACGCATCAACATTACCTTATTCATTCTGCACAATTGATTCCTATAGGGATTCGCCTCTACATGTGGTTGTCTCCTCCAAAATACCATAACAGCCAGGCCGTTCCACATAATAAATGGTTGCACTAATTATGTAACACGGTTCTAGGTGGATGCTTTTGGCGGATGAAACGCCTTCAACCCCTTGAAAATGTCTGGTGTGAGCCACTTCCACTTGCTCTCCGCCAGCTTGCCCTCACAAAAATGTGCACATGGAGATTGATTGGCATCCTCTTCAGGCGAACTGCAATATGCTGGCCAGAGAAGAGGGGTCTGTTTCTTCTCCAGGGAACTACCAGGCGGCTCAATGTCCTGCTGCTTTGGTGGGAACTTGCATTCAAATAGCTGATCGGGTGCCTTGACCTTGCTAGGATCCTCCATGGCACTTGCCGAGTATTTGACAAGGAGAATGGCCCAATACAGTCGCCTTCCCTCCCAGCTGCAGGCAATGCTGAAGCAAGGGAATGTGTGTGTGGAGGTAAACAAAACAAAAATCGCTTTCAGCATCCGCGCTGCAGTCACTGGAACGCCAAGGCGAGTTCTAAGCAGGGGAAGTGCAAAAAGCGGACAGAACTTGAGGTGAATGATACATAGTGCACCTGGTGAGGGAAAGAACTGCTGCAGCTGACCCACCTTGCAACCTTGTTTGCCTCCTTGTTGATCTTCCGTGCTTGCTGGTCATTGGCCCGAGCCCACTCAATGCGAGAGAAGAGGTCCGCAAAGTAGCGGGCCGTGGGCAGGAAGTGGCGGAAGGGGCAGAGCAGGGGACCAAAGAACTGATACAGCTCTGATGTTTGCTTGATCATCAGCTGCACACAGGCCCATCACATTGACAACGAAGACAAGGAGATATCACATTAGTGGTGGTGGGCTGTTGGACAGTGGGAAGGAGATGGCGTACGATGTGGAGGAAACAGGTGCAGGACAAGCACGATTAGGGAACAAAGAGGAAAATGAGAGGAGATTGCAAGTGGGAGAGCACGTACTTGGTCACTGGCCATGACTCCACATGTACGGCATGTGCCTGAACCTCCATCCACTACAAGCTCGTACTTGTACGACTGCAGCTGCGACCGATTGAATGCCCTGCCCTTCACTATCTTGTCCTTCCACAAACTGCACAGCAACCATGGAATGGCACAACAGGTGTGCACGAGACAATGCGGAAGAGTCATCAATTGAGCTATTTCTTGCATTGCTACCATAAACATACTTCTTCCGGCGAGTAGGAATCGAACATATTGTAAAACCAAGTTCAAGCGAACTATTGCTGACAAAAGACTGCTCACACCTCCACACACTGCCTATCTACCCTTCAGTTGCGAAGCACAGTGCAGCACTCTTACAGGTCTTTGTATTTTGCGGCGTGGAGTCGCATGATGCGGGCGTCCAGGAGGTCAGGCCGCACATCCGACATGCTGCAGTGAACAGGACAGCAATGGATACGCCATGGGTGAAGGAAGATGGACGGGGGTTGGTAGGCGGGAGTACATGGCATGAGTGTGTGAGGAAGATGGAGTGAGGGAGGACGCGATGGAGATTGAAACAAGGTAGGAGAGAGGTTTGGGGCAAGAGAATGCACAAATGAGTACCAGGAACTCCGAACACCTGGAAAGAGTGGAGTGTGGACGTGGGCACTTACCGATGCAGTCTAAATCTGGGACTGCCTCTCCACTGGTAGGGTCGTCTGATCTTGAAGTTTGTGGCAGCGCCTCTAAACACTGCCTTGTTCCTCTTCCGCTCCCACGGCATCTGATGGGCCAAGAGAGCCACATGAAAAGTCAAGGGTAGAAAAGAGGGAGGGGGGAAGGAGTTGGTGGGGGGGGGGGGGGGGGGGGGAGGGGGAGGAGGGGAGAGGAGGGGGGGAAAAGGTGGGGGATGGCTTAGCTGAGTAGGAGCACGGTTGGAGAGGCAAGGGGTCTATGAGGGAGCAGTGGTTGTGCAAATGAGTTGCAAGTGTGGGATAGACCTGACCTTGCCACTGTCTTCGCTGTAGTAGTGCATGGAGAGGTCCACCGGGTCGGGGTAGAGAATATCGACAAACCCTAGCGACCCCTGCGGGCTGAAGATGGGCAGCCCCGCCTTCTCATTGGCGCGTGACCCCGCCGTGCTGGCCGGCAAGTCACAGGTGTTGAGAAAGAACTCGGCGTTGAGCGAGGTGAGCCCGTACATGCGAATGGCCTCCTGGATCATCAGAATTGACACCACGAAGCGCCGCATGCGGTACCACTCGAACTCAAACCCGCCGTAGCGGAAGTAGATGACACCCTTCACTATGCGCACGTGCCCGGAGCACGACATGACCCCGCCGATCTTCGCCACTGCATTCAGCAAACCCGGCGCGATCATGCCTCGGGCTCCCAGCCCCTCCTTGATTCCCGGAATGCCCATCCACGGCTGCAGGTAGCGGTGCGCGAGGCATGCGAAGAGGCGCACGTCGCGCTGCTTGACGTCGAGCGCGGGGAAGCCCCGGAGGTCCGCCACGCACTCGTCTTCCGACTGCAGCTGCGGCACCAGCGACGCCGCAGACGCGTGAGGCGCGCACCTGGCCCGCGCGCGGACCGGACGGGCGGGGATTGGGGGTTGGAGGGAACGCAGGGGAGGGAGGAATAACGAAGTGGAGGCATGACGATGCGGTTCGTGCTGGTGGGTGCTGGCATGCAGTGAAATAGTGTGCGTGAAAAAAGGGGAGACCGTTGGAGGGACGAAGGGGAAACATGAAGCACTTTCGCGCCCTTTCAGAGCACACAGAATGTACGAACCTGGTGTCAAAATTATCGTCGGCCCAGGCGTCATCTATCAAGCTCGAACCGCTTCTGGTGGTTTTTATATCGGGTGGTGATGTTGCTGCAGGGTATTGCTCTCGGTCGGCGTACGCGGAATACGGACCCGCGGTGCTGTCCGCATAAGCAGACGTGGCGGAGGGGGAGCCGACCTCGTGAGATATGAACTCTCTCTCGTGGTCCAGGCGGAGGCGAGGCGACTCGTCGATCTGAAACGACGCGAAGGTTGAGTGGGAAGCTAGGTGAAACTTCCGGGCTGAGAAGGATGCAGGTGAGATGCAGGAAGGCAGACGGCTTTGACGGAGGACAATTAAGAGGGCACAACTCCGATCTCCTGTGTCGCGTGCTTCTTACGAGGCGGTACAATTAGGGAATCTCAAAGATCGACGGCGCAGGAACTCTCTGGCACTGCACCCACACACTACTACTCTGCACTCTATGAAGCCGCGTCCTACCCATTGCGCGAGCAGTCCTAAGGGACATTGACCCCGATCCTCCTAAAATCGTATCATGCGACATTACTAAAATCAACACTTATGAGCAACTAAAGCTCGGATTGGCCCGCTATGTAACGAGCAAATCATCCGCTTTTCTCAATGTACCCTCTTGTCGCTAATCTTTTGCTACTTCAACATAAGAACGCCATAATTTGTGATATGTGCACTCACCACGTCACTGAAGGACAAAGCGGCTTCCACCTGCGCTCCTGCTTGAATTACGCTGCTTCGGATCGCGGTAAACAGGATGAGAAGCTTAAGGACCGGAATGCTCAACCGTAGAATACAACTGCTGGCACGAGCGCCAGAGGAGGAGTAAGGACGGCGGTGAGGCGGGCCGGGAACTTGAATGCGTTCGCGCTTCCGAAGATGGCTCAGAGCCATCTGATCCGTCCACTAAATCAATTTTTAAGCTGTCTAAGGATCAGCATCAGCATCTTGTATGGCGAACTGACTCGTGGCACCTAAGAGGGTAGGATGGGAACTGTCAAATATTAGTCGTAGCGATCTGAATTGTGACGATGGCTGGCAACATAATGGGAGTACCGTTGTCAGGACCTAAATGTCTAATTGAAGTGTGGCCTCGCCAACAGGCAGGAACGCTACTCCCTGGTCGGTTGGTGGCGTGTATGTGGGGCAGGAAAAATGACTGCTTGCGGGAGATGTTCATGACACGATGCGCCACCTGGATGCAGATGTGGCGTCTTCCCTGAAGATGTTGAACTTCCATTTTCTGCCCAACTCATCCAGCTCAACGGATCACGATGAGGCTCACTTTGTGCTCAAACAAAGCGCTTGGGTGCGATGTTGTGGTATGTGGAACGGTTCTTTCACTTCACCCTGCCACTGCGTATTTCACGAACCGTGCAGCAACTCTCGTTCTTTCCCAAGTTTGTTCAATACGATTTGACGGTCCGAGTTGACCCATCCATACAGCGGTCAGTGGCCATCACATATGGCCCACGCCCATAGCTGGACGATGAGCTTCCAACGCCAGCACCCACCAGTTCGAACCCCAACTTCACTTACTATTTCTGTTCTGCAACCTTTCGTATTGAAACTAAGTTCACATTTACGACCACACTGGAGCCACTCACTTCATGTACAGTACCGCGTTACTTGGTCATTGCAAATACTCCTCCACCTCCACTCTCAGGTTCGAGGGACAAGTACAGTACATAGCCAGCCCACCAACCACCATGGGCGTGAGGGCCGACAGAGTTCTGTTCTGTTGCATCGCACTGGGGACGGTCGTTTCTGGGTTGTGTCCACAAATCGAGGCGCGGAGGTGTTGATTTGAGCGTGGGGTGTTGGTTGGAGCCTTACTTAAAACGGCCTCGCTTTAACATTCAACAAAAACAGCATAGAACTTCCTATACAACTTACCGAATGAAATGTAGCACAAAATCACCTTTATTGTTGTAATGCAAATATTCTGCCAGTAATTTGGATAAAATGCCGCATTCAGGGGCATAGAGAGCGCTTATGGTTGAGTAAACAAAGTCTTGAGTCAAACCGTATGTTTGCATGCAATGTTGCATATAAGTAGTATATACTTAACAACGTGCCACAATTATCTCACGTCCCTACACTGGGAATGTCCGATGATCCTATGGAAGAGTTACAAGTGCATTCGCTTGGGGGTTATGGACGCACTTACCCGCTATACAAACTGCTGATACAACCAAAGGATCAGTGGACAGGATAGAATGTGTTAAGCCTAAAGGGAGACAGTAAAGTCTCTGTAGTGACCTTGTTGAATAATAATTGAAAGAGAACAAGATAATTGAAAGATAGGAGTACAAGGAATTAAATAGCAACTAACTAGCCATGTACTCTGAGGGGTACATTCCCTTATTAACTGTATTACATAGCTACAGTAACCGCGACTATTGCTATCCTCGACAGTTACCATGTTGCAATCAGTTAACTGTCTCGCAGTTACCGGATCGTCAAGGGTCACGACCGTTGACTTCCTTGGACGGTTGACCTTCGGGTGACCCTCGATATTCCGCGTGCTCTATATGAGCTATTGCGGTACTGGTACAGTGGGAACAACTTCGGGAATGCCTTTATAACCTTTCGGTTATTCCAACACTCCCCTTCATTCCTGAAGGTGGGCCACGTGGGATTTCTTGGTGATCCCGCAGAGGTCGGCGCAGTGCTGGTACTGCTGACGTGGCAGTTTCTTCGTCAGGAAATCGGCTGCCATGTAACCGGTTGGGCAGTACGTCAGCTTGACTCTCCCCTTGTCGATTTCGTCCTTCACGAAGAAGTAGCGAAGGCCGATGTGCTTGGTGCGGTTGACGAAGCCGGGCTTGTTCGCGATCTTTATCGCGCTCTGATTGTCGCAGAGTAACGCGAAATGTCCGTTCATCGTCACTTTCGCCTCTTGCAGGAGCTCCATCAGGTACAGTCCTTCGCGAACAGCTGCGCTGGCTGCGATGAATTCTGCTTCAGCTGACGAAAGAGCGATGAGTTCCTGCTTTTGGGAATTCCAGGAGATGAGTCCTGCAGGTTGGAGTTTGAAAATGAATCCTGTGCGAGTGCGTCTGTTGTCAACATCTCCAGCGTGATCAGCATCTACGTAGCCATGGAGCTGCAGGGTAGCAGTGAGGTTAGCTTCGTAGGTGAGGCCGACGTCGGGAGTAGAGATGAAGTACTGTAGTGCCCGGCGCAGATCCAGTAGATTCTCCCCTTCAGGTCGCTTCAGGTACTGTGCGAGCTGGCTAGCGACGTAGGAGAGATCGGGCCGGCACGTGACGGCGGCAAACAGGAGGCAGCCCAGCTGCTGCTGATAGAGACGATGGTCGTCAGGAGAGAGTGGCGTGGTGTCGGGCTCGTGGTTAGGAGGAGGAGTGCGGTAGGGGGTGGTGAGGTTGTTGGGGGCGATGGCAAAGCGCTTTACGAGTGTTTCGGCGTACTTGGCGGCGGAGAGGTGAATGGAGGAGGCGGACTGAGTGACGTTGAGGCCGAGGAATTGAGTGACGTTATGGTTGACGGTCACTTCCAGCTTCTCCTTGATGTCAGCCTCGAATTGGTCGAGCAGCTCCGTGTCGTCTCCGGTATAGAGAAGGTCGTCGACGTAGGCGACGAGGAGGATGAACTTTCCGCATGACTCCCGCCTGTACATTCCGAGATCGTGCGGCAGTTGAGTGAAGCCGAGCTCAAGGAGGACGGAATGCAGGTACTGCTGCCACAGATGAGGAGCTTGCCTGATTCCGTAGAGGGACTTTTGGAGGAGGCACACGGCACCGTCGCTTTCTTCGAATGCGTGCGGCTGCTCGACGAAGATGATGGCATCGACGGGAGCGTACAGGAAAGCGCTTCCAACGTCGATTTGCCGGAGTGGTCGCTGTTTGACGGCGGCGATGCAGATGAGAATGCGCACCGAGGTGTGACGGCCGACTGGAGCGTAGGTGAGCGTGAAGTCCACCAGGTGAGTTTGCTCGAATCCCCGCACCACCCAGCGCGCCTTGTACTTGTCGATCGAGCCATCGGCGAGAGTTTTGATGCGGAAAACCCATTTGCCGCTGAGAATTTTTCTCCCCTTTGCCGATGACCGTGGGACCAGCTTCCAGGTGCCGCGCTTCTTCAGCGACGCGATTTCGGCGGCCATGGCTGCTCTCCATTTGTCACTGTCGGGACCAGACAGGGCTTGGCGGACAATGGTTGGTTCCTTGGGCGAGGTGTGGCGAACTGCAACGGCGAGGCCGAGAACCCGAAGACCGGTTTCGTTGGTCTTTTCGTAGTGGAGACGGTCGTAGTCGTGGAAGCTGGTAACTTCGACCACGTCGTCATCACTGTCGTTGCCGAGGCGAAGGGTGTCCTGCGACGTGTTGGGTTGCGGTAACTCGGCATCAGGCGATAGGCGTGCCTCGCTGTTGTAGTTGTGAGCTTCGCGTGTTATATCATCCGGATCGGGTTGGTGTACGGGCACGAAGGTTGGAGTTCCGAGGGGGACTGTAAGGGGGTTGCTTGGAGCGGAGTCCATTGGGGTGACAGCAAGTGCGTCTGCATCCTCGGCCAGGTCAGCTTCGTCGTGTGACGTGGCGAAGCTGCGGTGGCCCTCGAAGAGCCTCTCGGGCAGTTTGTCAGCTTCCTGGTGCTCCTTGAAAAGGGGCAGAGTCAGCTTCTCGTAGAAGATGCAGTCACGTGATTTCGTCACCTCGTGTGTCGCGTAGTCCAGCACGATCCACGCCTTGAATTCCTTTTCGATCCCGAGGTGGATGCCCCATCTTGCCCGGTCAGCAAATTTTCCCGTCCGCGCAGTGTGGGGTCTGTACTGTACCATGCACCCGAACACCCGAAGCAGGCGTGTATCTGCTTTTCTGCCCGTCCAAGCCCGGTAAGGAGAATTGTTGTCCTTGAGGCTTCGCGAGGACAGCAAGTTGTGCAGCCGAACAGCGTGATTCATCGCAAACGGCCAATATTTGGTTGGGATGGCCGACTGCTTCATCAGAGCCCTCATCCGTGTGGCAAGGCTCCTGTTTGTCCGTTCTGCTACGCCTTGCTGTTGGTGAGCGTAGGGTAGGGACACCAGGTGCTCGATCCCCTTCTGCTTGAAGAGCTCATTGAACTCGTCCGAAAAGAACTCCAGAGCTCCATCCGTTTGCCAGGCCTTGAGTTTTAACCCAGACTGTCGTTCAGCTCTCTTCATCCACGCAATAAAGCACTCAAAGGCCAGCGACCTGCAGTCGGTGTTAATGGCCCAGACGTAGCGCGTAGAAGCGTCGATGAAGGTGAGCGTATACTGCACCCCGTCGAGCCCTTGCTGACTGAGCACCATGAAGTCGCTGTAAACTTTATCCAACGGCTTGTAGCGTTCGTATCCCGGAGGTAGGTCGTGGAACGGCTTGTGATTGAGTGATGCAGTCGGGCAGACGGTGCACGGTGGATTGGGAGAATCCACGTTGAGGGAACCTTCTCGGGGAAGGAGGTGTGTGTCTTCGTCGAAGACTCCAGCCTTGAGCGAGTTTTTGAGTGTGGCGTGAGAAGGATGTCCGAGCTGCTGGTGCCATGTTTCTGGGTCAAGCAGCTTCGGCCTGATCTCCGGCGACAAGCAGGCATCGATCGGGCCAGTCCCGAGCGGGGAGTCCCGACATGGGGATCCTGTAGTAACTGTATTCGGCACCAATGACCTCAATTTCGTGGGGTCCTTGTACCGGCGGTTCCGGTTCCTCGGTAGGTTCAGGTAATTCCGCTGGTCCCCCCATGAATTCGTAGGTCTCTTCTTCCTCTGACTCTTCTGGCATTGGTGGTGGTGTGTCAGGGGCGTACTGATCCGGAAGAGGAGGACCTCCCCAGCAGGTGCCGCGAGTTGCCTAGTACAGGTTGACGATGGCGACTTCCGCGGGAGGAAGGCCGGCTGCTACGGCGTGCCCTTGTTCCGCTTCGCCCGAAGTGCCCCAGCCTCCTCCGGCGCCCCACGTATCTCCGGTTGTTCCTGCTTCTCCGACTGCTGTGTTTTCGACTCTTGCGCCAACTTCTCCACCTGGGGCAGGAGGAGTCCAGCCAGTGCCACCTTCCTCGGCTGGGGCAGGGGGAGTTCCCCAGCCAGTCGCAGCAACTTCTTCCGTTGCGACGGTACCCCATCCGCTCGCGGC
The DNA here is from genome assembly GCA_947470075.1 of Closterium sp. Yama58-4. NCBI lineage: Eukaryota > Viridiplantae > Streptophyta > Zygnematophyceae > Desmidiales > Closteriaceae > Closterium > Closterium sp. Yama58-4. The sequence continues at coordinate 136,640 of CANIUD010000420.1, read as the reverse complement.
TACTTCCTCTGGGGTCAGGACTTTGCCCCAGGATCCAAGCGCGGGTCCGGAAGTGTCCCAGCCTGTCCAGCGTGTTTCCGCCGGTATGTTTTCCTCGGCAGGTTGTGTTGCAGGGCCTGACGTGCCACTGTCTTCCTCCATTGTGGCAGGTCCGGTCTCAGCAGGATTCGAGGTCGAGGCGGTCGGGACAGTGCGCAAGCGCAGAAGGCCGTCAGAGGCGGGTCGCTCGAGGTCCATCTCGTCGGGATGTGACCATGTTGGCGCCTCCGTGGGAGTCGTTTTTAGGAGCAGCGTGCGGTGGGAATCGCCGGTTGTGCCCTGAGCCGAGAACTGCAGCACGAAGACTCCATCGTCGTCAATCGCCTTTCCGATGTAAGAGTTGTCATGAAAGAGCTCGAAGGTCTTTTCTTTGCGGTTGCTGCGAATGTCGATTCCGCATCGCATGAGTTGGGCTGACGAAAGCAGGTTGTATTGGAGTTCTGGCGCGACGATGACGTCCCCGATGTGAATGGTGAATCTCGTGTCATTCGCCTCGAGGTAGATCTCCCCAATCTCATGTGCCTTCATTTTTCCGTTGTTGGCGGCGGTGATTTCGCAGGGTCGTCGCATGCGCCGAGAGTTGCTGATGAACTTTGATGATCCCACCATGTGTTGCCCGCAGCAACTGTCGAGGTACCAGGTGTCCAGATCCTCGTGGCGTTGGCGGGCGAGATTGGCGATCTTGGGCGTGATGATGCGATCGAAGTCGCCGGTGTACGGCGAGAGGGCGAAATATCTATTTGCGGAAATGCTCGGCGGCGATTCCGGAGTAGGAGGAGGAAGCTCGAAGTCAGGAGGGATGTCTGAAGGGCGAGTCGACCAGGTAAAGACCGTTGGGTCGTTATCTGGGCTGGGCGCAACAGGGTTGACGGAAGGGAATGAAATTCGATCCCGATCCCAGTAGCGGAACCCTCTGCTGCGGCGAGCCATGCAACTTATAATCCACGCGTTACACCACGGTCTTCCCCTTGCAGAGCAAGGGGGACGTCCCTGATGTTTTGATCCCTTGGATCCGCGCTGTTCGTCTCCAGCTCCGCGAGCGGTTCCGGCGGGACTTTCCTGTCCTGCGTCTGCACTCTGACAGAAGTGGTGAGTTCTCCTCTGACCTCTTGGCAGCCTACTGTGCGGAGCACGGCATCACCCAGTCGTTCACGCTTCCGGCCTCTCCACAGCAGAATGGGGTTGCTGAGCGTCGCATTGGCTTAGTCATGGAGGTCGCTCGTACCTCCATGATCCATGCGGCTGCCCCCCATTTCCTGTGGCCGTTTGCGGTCCGGTACGCCGCGCATCAGCTCAACCTCTGGCCCCGTGTCTCCTTGCCGGAGACCTCGCCCACACTACTGTGGACGGGGAAGGTTGGTGATGCGTCGCGTTTCCGGGTCTGGGGTGCTCGTGCCTTTGTCCGCGATACCACCGCGGACAAGCTCTCCGCCCGCGCTGTTCCCTGTGTCTTCCTTGGCTTTGTCCCTGACGCGCCTGGTTGGCAGTTTTACCATCCCACCTCGCGCCGTGTCTTTGCGTCTCAGGACGTCACGTTCGACGAGTCGGTTCCCTTTTACCGTCTCTTCCCCTACCGCACTGCCCCGCTCCCCCCCCCCGCCGCTCTTCCTCGCTCCAGGTGCTCCCCAGGTAGACCCCCTCCCCACTCCTGGTCCTGCTCCTTCAGGTGTTTCTCAGGTAGACCCTCCTCCCTTGACTGCGCCGATTGAGGTCACTGGTGACTCAGGTCCTACTGAGGGTGGTCCTTCTCGGGGTGCTACTTCTAGGGGTGCTGAGCCTGGGGGTGCGGAGCCTGGGGGTGCTGAGCCTGGGGGTGCTGAGCCTGGGGGTGCTGAGCCTGAGGGTGCGGAGCTTGAGGGTGTGGAGCCTGGTGGTGCTGAGCCTGAGTGTGAGGGGTCTGGGGGTGCTGAGCTTGGCGGTACTGACGCTGGAGGTTCTGGAGCTACTGAGGGTGCTGGCGCTGGAGGTTCGGGAGCTGCTGGAGGGCCTAGTACAAGTGGCGCTGGAGCTGGAGGTTCTGGAGCTGCTGAGGGTGCTCGTGCTGGAGGTTCTGGAGCCGCTGGAGGTACTGGTGCTGAGGGTACTGACACCGGAGGTTCTGGAGCCGTTGGGGGTGCGGGCGCTGAGGGTTCTGAGTCTGCTGTTGCGCGGTCTCCTTGGAGTAGCCGCCTTCGTCCACGTGTGCCTCTCACCCCACAGCAGCTGCAGGACTGGTACGGTCGCCGTCAGCGTCGCGCTGCTGGAGCTAGGAGTGGTGCTGGTCCTTTGTCTACTGGAGGTGCTGGAGTCGCTGGTTCTGGAGGTGCTCGTGCTGGAGACACTGAGGCTGGAGACCCTGGGACTGGAGGTGCTGGTTCTGGGGGTGCTGCTGCTGGAGACACTGAGGCTGGAGACCCTGGGACTGGAGGTGCTGGGTCTGGGGGTGCTGCTGCTGGAGACACAGAGGTTGGAGACCCTGGGACTGGGGGTGTCGGCTCTGGGACTGGAGCTTCTGGAGCTGCTGGAGGTACGGGAGCTGCTGGAGGTACGGGAGCTGCTGGAGGTACTGGAGCTGCTGGAGGCACTAGAGCTGCTGGAGCTGCCGGTACTGGTGCAGCTGTGCCGACACGACTGTTCTTCGCTCCGCCGTCTCCGTCGTCTCTGCCGCCGCCTGACTCTGCTCTTCGTCAGGTTGTTACTCTCCCGTCGTCTACTGGTCTTCCGTTACAGACTGGCTCACCGCTGCCTGCTCCCTCTCCTTACACTGAGCCGACAGGCAGTCCTGCTACGCGTCGTGAGCCTGCATCGCGTCCTGTCTCGCCTGTTCGTTCTGGTCGTACCGTTCGTCGTGTCGCTCGTGCGCGTCAGCCGGCTGTCCCCAGCGCACACCTTGTTGTCCGTCGTCCTTCCTCTGCTCCGCAGCCTGTTCCTCTGCCGTCTCCCCCTGCGTCCTCTCTGCCTGCCGTTCCGGACCCTGAGTCTGACCGGTTTCGTACTGAGCACCCTACTGTCACGCGTCTCCTAGCCACTGTTGTCACTGACCCGTCGTTTGAGTCTACTGCTGCGTCTGCCTTGGTCGCTGAGCTTGTTGACTTTGCTGCTGCCTGTCGTCTAGACTACGCCGCTATGCTTGTTGCTGGGTCTGAGTCTGTCTGTCCTCCGTCCGTCGGGGGTGAGTGTGCTCTTAGCACGGACGTCCTTGAGGACAGGCAGGAGGAGTTCCAGTGTCTTGCTGCTGCTTTACCTCATCTTGTGTCCTCGCTACTTGCCCCTGAGGGAGACCCGGATGCACCAGACATCCCGACTCCGCGCTCTTACGCAGAGGCGATAGAGGGTCCCTACTCCTCTCAGTGGCAGGCAGCCATGGACGCAGAGATGGCTTCCTGGAAGTCCACAGGCACCTATGTCGACGAGGTTCCCCCACCTGGGGCGAACATCGTCAGTGGCATGTGGATTTTCAGGGTGAAGCGGCCGCCGGGTTCTCCGCCTGTCTTCAAGGCGCGTTACGTGGCTCGAGGCTTCAGTCAGCGAGAGGGAGTTGACTTCTTCCAGACCTTCTCCCCCACCCCGAAGATGACCACTCTTCGGGTGCTGCTGCATGTTGCTGCTCACCGTGACTACGAGCTTCACTCTCTTGACTTCAGCACAGCTTTCTTGCAGGGCAGCCTGCACGAGGAGATCTGGCTGCGTCGCCCCCCGGGCTTCACTGGGTCGTTCCCTCCTGGCACCCAGTGGAGCCTCCAGCGGCCGGTCTACGGTCTCCGCCAGGCGCCACGTGAGTGGCACGACACACTGAGGACTACGCTTGCGGCTCTTGGGTTCGCGCCTTCTACTGCTGACCCGTCGCTGTTTCTGCGCACCGACACTTCACTGCCGCCGTTCTACATCCTCGTGTACGTCGACGACTTGGTTTTTGCCACTGCTGACACTGAGGCTCTCGCCCACGTGAAGTCGGAGCTGCAGAAGAGACACACGTGCACAGACTTGGGTGAGCTGCGCAGCTACCTTGGCTTGCAGATCACCCGGGACAGAGCACGCCGCACCATCACCTTGACTCAGTCACACATGGTGCAGCAGGTCCTTCAGCGCTTCGGCTTCACCTGGTCTTCAGCACAGGCCACTCCTCTGGCTACAGGTCACACGCTCTCAGCTCCACCTTCGGACGAGTCCGTAGAGCCGAGTGGTCCTTACCCAGAGCTAGTCGGCTGCCTCATGTACCTGATGACTTGCACTCGACCTGACCTCGCGTACCCTCTTGGTCTTCTGGCTCGCTACGTGGCTCCTGGTCGGCACCGACCTGAGCACATGGCTGCTGCTAAGAGGGTACTGCGCTACTTGTGCAGCACATCAGGCATGGGGCTAGTGCTTGGAGGGACGAGCCCAGTTGTCCTCACTGGGCACTCAGACGCTTCTTGGGTTGACGACCTGGCTACTCAGCGGTCGTCACAGGGTTACACCTTCAGCCTTGGCTCTGGTTCAGTTTCGTGGCGTTCTACACGCTCGTCTTCAGTTCTCAGCTCCAGTTGTGAGGCTGAGATCTACGCCACAGCCATGGCTGCACAGGAGTTACGCTGGCTCACCTACCTGCTGACTGACTTGGGAGAGCAGCCTCGTTCTCCTCCAGTGCTGTATGTCGACAACAAGGCCGCCATTGCCTTGTGTGAGGAGCACAGATTGGAGCACAGAACGAAGCACATTGCTCTGCGTTACTTCCTGGCTCGAGAGTTGCAGCAGCGAGGCCAGCTTCGTCTTCGTCACATGGCCACTCGGGCCAACACTGCTGATATATTCACCAAGGCACTTCCGTCTGGTGATCATCAGCGCTTTTGTACCCTGTTAGGCCTTGTGCCTACGTTTCCACACTTGCTGTAGTCTCTGCTTGTACTGTGATCTATATATATACATGCATGCCTGCTCTTGCTAGGTAGTCATCACTGTACTGTTATTGTTGTATATATATCTCTGCATGTGGACTGGCCTTGTGGCCCTTTGCTTGTGCTCAGAATGTGTGGTGACGTTGAGATCCACCCTGAGCTTGCTTTGCTTCTCTTGACTGGTCGTTTGACCCCTTGTTCTCCCCCACTTTGCCTATGGGGGTGTGTCAAACATATATGCTGCATATTGTCTAGGCTGTAGTGGGGTAGCCCATATGGGGTACAGCCCAATTAGGGTTTACTACTTGTACTCCTGCATGCTGCTAGTTCATCCATCCCTGCTGCTAGATTCTGACAGTTAGTAGTTGCTGGTGGTGGGCCCGGTGGGTCTACAATAGCTTTCCCTTCAGGAGCCATAGTGTTGCAGACCTTAAGATGTGATAATTGATTTTATGAAAGGATTGTTCTAGGAAGAACGAGGGCTTTGACAGATCCTATAATCCACTCTAGCTCTCATACCATGCTGATACAACCAAAGGATCAGTGGATAGGATAGAATGTGTTAAGCCTGAGAGGAGACAGTAAAGTCTCTGTAGTGACCTTGTTGAATAATAATTGAAAGAGAACAAGATAATTGAAAGATAGGAGTACAAGGAATTAAATAGCAACTAACTAGCCATGTACTCTGAGGGGTACATTCCCTTATTAACTGTATTACATAGCTACAGTAACCGCGACTATTGCTATCCTCGACAGTTACCATGTTGCAGTCAGTTAACTGTCGCGCGGTTACCGGATCGTCAAGGGTCACGACCGTTGACTTCCTTGGACGGTTGACCTTCGGGTGACCCTCGATATTCCGCGTGCTCTATATGAGCTATTGCGGTACTGGTACAGTGGGAACAACTTCGGGAATGCCTTTATAACCTTTCGGTTATTCCAACACAAACAAGTTCCTTTATCCTAGTGGTTTAGTGACTACGATTCTGACTAGAAACTAGGCTTATGTTGTCAAATGTTGTAGCCTATAGTGAGGTTTGTCTTAGGGGGTACAAAACTTAGGGTTAGCTATATGTACCCCAACCAACATCAATGCATCATCCATTCTTCATTTTGACATGGTATCAGTTAGGTTAGGATCCTGTGGGATCCCGTTCCTCCGTTCTCCGTTCGAGCCTCCCGAGCCTGATCCTAGCTCTCATTCGTCCCGGTTCCGTTGTTACCGCGCGTAGTGCCGCGCCTAGCGCCACTCCTAGCGCCCGTCCGCGCCACCCGTTCCCCTCGTTCCGTAGCGCCCGCCCTTACCCCCCCGTCGCGTCGCGTTCCCCCCCCACGTCGTGTCGCGCCCGTTCCCCCCGTCGCGTCGCCGCCCATTCCCCCCGTCGCGTCGCGCCTTTTCCCCCCGTCGTGTCCTGCCCGCCCTTTCCCCCTCGTCGCGTCCCTTTCCCCCCGTCGCGTCCTGCCCGCCCTTTCCCCCTCGTCGCGTCCCTTTCCCCCCGTCGCGTCCTGCCCGCCCTTTCCCCCTCGTCGCGTCCCTTTCCCCCCGTCGCGTCCCGCCCGTCCTTTCCCCTCGTCGTGCCCCTTTCCCCCCGTCGCGTCCCGCCCGTCCTTTCCCCCCCGTTGGGTCCCTTTCCCCCCGTCGCGTCCCGCCCGTCCTTTCCCTCCGTCACGGCCCGCCCCTTCCCCTTTCCCCTGTAGCGGCCCGCCCTTTCCCCTGTAGCGGCCCGCCCTTTCCCCTGTAGCGGCTCGCCCCTTTCCCCAGCCCGTCGTCTTAACCCTAGCCTGCTCTTCCGCTGCCACTGTATCCCTAGCGTTAGTTCTCGCTATGGCGACTCCGCGTGTGCTTCGTTTCGACGCTGACGGTAGACCTCTTGATTTTTCCGTCTGGCTTCTTCGTGCTCGCCGTCTGTTAGAGAGTCAGGTCCAGGCAGGCGAGACCCTCTGGGCGCACGCTACTGGTGCCCTACCTGCGCCCCCCGACCCTACGCCTTTAGGACCTGCCCCTGACGAAGCCGCTAGAGCCCGCTTTGCCACTCAGCGAGCTGACCAGACGGCTTGGACGTCACGTGACGCTGCGGCCTGCATCGCGCTCAGCAGCCTCCTCCCTGAGTCTGAGGAGGTTCACTTCACTCAGGTTCGCACCGCTGCTGAGTACCTCACTGCGATTAAGGCCCGCTACTCTTCTCCCGCCGCTGTCTCTCTTGGCCGCCTGTTCCTCCCGTTCCTGTTTCCTGACCTAGCGTCTTTTGAGCGCTCTGCTGACTTGATCGCTCACCTCCGCTCGCTCGACGCTAGTTACCGCGCTGCTTGCACTGAGGCACAGCTTGCACTGCTTCCTCCCCCTATGGCGATTACTATCTATTTCATCGCCACTAGCCTCCCTGACCGCCTTGCCTCCGTTCGCGACGCGCTTCTGCTGAAGCACCCTAGTGAGCTCACCGTCGATGTCCTTGAGTCTACACTCAAGGACGTCGAGAGCAACCTTCGCTCGGTAGCCGCTGCCTCTGGTGCTGTGCCCCCCCCACTCTTCCACGGGTGCACAGTCCCGCAGTTACCCACCTTTACTGCCTCACTTGCCACTGCCGCTACTGACGCGACTGCAGCTGCTGTTACGACTGCGTCGCGGTCCCGCGGTAGGAGTGGCAAGAAAGGCGGTTCTGGTGGTGGTAGTGGAGGTGGAGGCGGAGGTAGTGGAGGTGGCGTTGCGCCTGGCGGCGGTGGAGGTTCAGGGCCTGGAGAGGCGCCTCGTGCAGTGACTGGTGACTCCACTGCGCCTGCTAGTGGTGGCGACGCCCGAGTTCGTCAGTCGCCTCCTGTACTTCCTGCCCCGGTTGGTGGAGCAGCGGCGTGGTACCAGGCTCAGCGTCAGCAGCAGCTTCTGCAGCACCAGCAGCCCCTCTCCTCCCAGCAGCCTCAGCAGCAGCAGCGGCAGCAGCTGGCTCCAGGGTCGGGGCTGCGTCAGACCCAGCGTGGTACTGCTTACACTCCCTGCACCTACCAGGTTCTGACAGGCCCTCGTCGTGGCCACCCTTGTGGCCGGTTTCACCCCCCTGGTCAGTGCTTTGCTCAGCTCACTGACACGGTTCGTTTGGTCTACGGGGTTGGTGCTCCTGCCCCTGACTGGCTGCCTCTTGTTCAGCGCTACGGCTCCGCTCTGTGGGGCATGTCTGCTGAGCAGTTAGTTGATCTGATTGGTACTCCCCATGCTATGTATGCTGTTGTTGACTCTAGTGTTTCTGACTCTGCTTACTCTGGTGTTGTTAGCTTAGGTGCTAGCCTTGCTCAGTTGCCTGTTGCTAGTGTAGGTTCTTGTGTAGACTCTAGTCCAGCGGCTACCTCAGAGGACGGTTCGCTGTCGTTCACGCTGGACTCTGGAGCCTCTCACTGCTTCTTTCGTGACAGCACGACACTTACGCCTCTTCCTGCGCCTGTTTCTGTGGCGCTGGCTGATCCCACTTCGGGACCAGTCACCGCGCGTCACACTACCACCTTGCCGTGTCCGGCTGCTCCTTCTGGGTCTCTCACTGGGTTTCACGTCCCCTCGTTCTCCCGGAACTTGGTGGGCGTGCGACCCCTCGTGAGTCAGCACGTGGGTGTGTGGTTTGAGCCTTCTAGGGAGATTGCGGTGTGTGTTGACGGGGACTCTTACCAGCCCCTCGCCACTTTTGCTGCTGAGCCGGGCTCCGGTCTCTACACTCTTCACACTGGCCCGCGCGCTCAGCAGCGACTGCAGCAGCAGCAACAGCCGCAGCAGCAGCAGCAGCAGCAGCAGCAGCAGCAGCCGCAGCAGCAGCAGCGGCAGCAGCCGCAGCCGCAGCCACAGCGGCCGCCGTCGCAGCAGCCACTCCTCCCAGTTCCTGTCCCTCCCCCTAGTCTCCTCCCTGCGTCTCACCAGGTGGTTCCGTCCCCTCAGGTTGTCGCGTCCAGTCCAGTCGCTGCGTCTTGCTCCTGTCGGTCGCTTGCCCACCCCACCGTTCTGTGGCACCACCGGATGGGACACCCTTCTCTTCCACGTCTGCGTGCTATGTCTAGTCAGCGTCTGGTCTTAGGTCTCCCGCGTGTCTTGCCGTCGCTGCCGCCGTCCCTTGCACCACCGTGCGGTCCTTGCGTCGAGGGTAGGCTGCGTGCCACCCCTCACTCCTCCTCCCTTCGTCCGGCCACCGAGCCTTTTGAGACGCTGCACTTGGACGTCTGGGGCCCCTCTCCTCGCCCTGGCCCTGAGCGTGAGCGTTTCTTTTTGGTGGTCGTTGACGACTACTCCCGCTACACCACAGTGTTCCCCCTGGCGAGGAAGTCTGAGGTGACTTCTACGCTGATCAGGTGGTTGCTTACCACCCAGGACACTCGTGGTCGTCGTGTCAGCTGTCTCCACTCCGACCGCGGGGGCGAGTTTCGCTCCGGCATTCTCGCTGGATTCTGTCGCGAACAGGGCATTCGTCAGTCCTGGACGCTTCCGGAGTCCCCACAGCAGAATGGGGTTGCTGAGCGTCGCATAGGCCTGGTCATGGAGATTGCCCGCACCTCCTTGACTCACGCCCGTGCCCCCCATTTCCTGTGGCCATACGCAGTCAGGTACGCCGCGCACCAGCTGAACCTCTGGCCACGCGTCTCTCGGCCGGAGGCTTCACCGACCAGTCTTTGGACAGGGTCCCCTGGTGTCGCGTCGAGGTTTCGTGTCTGGGGGTGCTTGGCTCTTGTCCGCGACACCTCCGCGGACAAGCTCTCGCCTCGCGCCGTTCCTTGTGTCTTCCTTGGTTTCCCTGAGGACTCCTCTGACTTCACCTTTTACCACCCACCCTCTCACCGGTTCTTTGACTCCCGTGACGTCCGTTTCGAGGAGTCCACCCCCTACTACGTCAGGTACCCCAGTCGAGGTCTCCCGGTCCCTCCCCCCCCTCTCTTCCTGACCGCCGCTCCCCCGCCTGCTCCCCCGGTACAGCCTCCCCCCCCTGGTCCAGCCCCGTCTGGTGTGTCTCAGGCTAGCCCTCCCCCTTCGGTAGCCCCCCCTGTACAGCCTCCCTCCCCACAGTCTTCCTCGCCGCCTCCTGCAGGTGCTCCCTCTCGAGAGGTTGGTCCTGCGACTGTCCCTGTACAGGTCTCTGGTTCTGGGGGTGCTGGAGTTGGAGCTGAGCCGCGGGTTGCAGAGGACTCTTGTCTTCCGGGGGCTGGTACTGGTCGTGCGGAGTCTGGGGGTGCTGGTGCGGAGTCTGGGGGTGCTGCGTCTGGGGGTGAGGGTGTCCCTTCGGTTTCTGGAGAGCCTGGGTCTGGAGCTGGTGTTGGTGCTGCCTCTGGGGGTGGTGTGCTTGGTGCTTCGGAGGTCGACTCTGGGGCTGCCGCTGCCCCGGACACTACTCCTTCCCCCCACCCCTACCCGACCAGGTTCCAGGCTCGTGTTCGCCGTGCTCGTGAGGAGCAGTTGGAGTTGGAGAGAGAGGAGAGAGAGTTGCAGCGGCTCGAGGAGCAGGAGCGACAGCAGCAGGAGCAGCAGCAGGAGCAGCAGCAGCCGCAGCAGCCGCAGCAGCAGCAGCAGCAGCTGCTGCCGTCTCCTCCTCCTGTCTCGGGTCTTCGGACCCTTGGTCTCCCGTCTCCCTCTCCTTCCTCCTCCCCCTCTCCTCCCGTCTCTGGTCCTCCGCTTCCTCCTCCTGACCCCTCTCCCGCTGTTTTCCCTCGTTCTCAGTCTTCGTTGTCTCCTCCTCCTTCTCAGACTTGGGCCTCTCGTCGCTCCCCTCGTGCTCGTCCCTCGTCTCCTGTTCCCTTCACTGACCTTCGTACAGCCTTCCTTTGTTCTCGTCCACCTCGTCCGTCTCCGTCTGTGCTTCCGTCTCCTCCTGAGTCGGCCCTCACTGTGTCGCTTCCTTCTCCTGTCACTGACTACTACCGCACGTACCGTCCTGTTCTCTCTCGTGTTCTCGCCTCTCTTGTTACCCACCCTCGTGCCTCTGTGTCCTCTGTGTCCGCTCTTACTGCCGCAGTCACTGAGTTTGCCTCTACCCGCCGCCTTGACTTCGCCACCGCTCTTGTGGCTGCTCCTCCTTCCAGTCCTCTGGCCGTCGGGGGTGTGTCTGCCCTTGGCAGTGACGCCCTAGAGGACAGGCAGTTTGAGCTAGAGTTCCTGGCCGCCGCTTCCCCTCATCTCTGTGCCATGCTCCTCGCCCCTGAGGGTGACCCCGACGCCCTTGACATTCCGACTCCTCGCACTTACGCTGAGGCAGTGTCAGGGCCTTGGGCCTCTCAGTGGAGAGCTGCCATGGACGCAGAGATGGCCTCCTACAGATCCACAGGCACCTACGTCGATGAGGTTCCCCCTCCGGGGGCGAACGTAGTTGACGGCATGTGGATCTACAGGGTGAAGCGGCCACCGGGATCTCCTCCGGTCTTCAAGGCGCGCTACGTGGCTAGAGGTTTCAGTCAGCGCGAGGGAGTTGACTTCTTTCAGACCTTCTCCCCCACTCCGAAGATGACCACTCTTCGGGTGTTACTACACGTAGCAGCACAGAGAGACTACGAGTTACACTCTCTCGACTTCTCTACTGCTTTCCTTCAGGGCAGTCTTCACGAGGAGGTCTGGTTGCGTCGTCCCTCTGCCTTCACTGGCTCTTTCCCTCCTGGGACCCAGTGGAGGCTGAGGCGACCGGTTTACGGTCTTCGTCAGGCTCCTCGTGAGTGGCACGACACCCTGCGTTCTACCCTGTCTGACCTTGGGTTCCAGCCGTCTTCTGCTGACCCGTCGCTGTTCGTTCGTCGTGGCCCCACACCTTTCTTTGTTCTGGTCTACGTTGACGACCTTGTTTTCGCCACCCCTGACAGGGTTGCTTTGGCACACGTGAAGTCCGAACTGCAGAAGAGACACACCTGCACTGATCTTGGTGAGCTGCGCCACTACCTTGGCCTGCAGATCACCAGGGACAGAGCTGCTCGCACCATTACACTTTCACAGTCGCACATGGTGCAGCAGGTCCTTCAGCGGTTCGGGCTTCAGCACTCCACAGTACAGCGCACACCTCTTGCTGTTGACCACAGACTCACTGGACCCTTTCCTGACGAGCCGTTCGAGCCTAGTGGTCCCTACGCAGAGCTTGTGGGTTGCCTCATGTACCTGATGACTTGTACTCGCCCGGACCTCGCCTTCCCTCTCAGCGTTCTTGCGCGCTTTGTTGCGCCAGGGAGACACCGTCCTGTTCACTGGACAGCAGCTGTGAGGGTGGCGAAGTACCTAGCGTCGACGTCAGGCGTGGGGCTAGTTCTTGGAGGGCAGCAGTCTGTCGTACTTACTGGTCACTGTGACTCCTCTTACGCTGACGACGCTGAGACTCACAGGTCTACTCAGGGGTACTGTTTCAGCCTAGGTTCTGGAGCTGTTTCCTGGCGGTCCACGCGCTCCTCTTCGGTCTCGACCTCTACAGCTGAGGCTGAGATCTACGCTGGTGCCATGGCGGCACAGGAGCTGCGTTGGTTGACCTTCTTGCTCACCGACCTTGGTGAGCGGCCGAGCTCTGCACCGACCTTGTTCACTGACAACAAGGCGTCTATTCTCCTTTGTCGAGAGCCACGACTGGAGAGCAGAGTGAAGCACATTCACGTCAGGTACTTTCTTCTGCGAGAGTTGCAGAGGCGTGGACAGGCTCGCTTTGAGTTTGTGGAGTCCGAGGCCAACACTGCAGACATCTTCACCAAGGCGCTTCCGCCTTGTGACCACCAGAGGTGCTGTGTGCAGTTAGGCCTTGTTGACACTGGTTCTCGTGTTGCTTAGACCTGAGTGTACTGTTTACTTTGCTTTCTATATACCTCTGTTACTTCTTGGACTGGCCTTGTGGCCACTGTTGTTTGTGCTCAGACTGTGTGGTGACGTTGTGATCCACCCTGAGCTTCGTTTCTTGGACTGGTCTTGTGACCGTACTCGTTTGGTTCTGCTAGACACCCCTCACTTAGGCTATGGGGGTGTGTCAAATGTTGTAGCCTATAGTGAGGTTTGTCTTAGGGGGTACAAAACTTAGGGTTAGCTATATGTACCCCAACCAACATCAATGCATCATCCATTCTTCATTTCGACATATGTATCTAGGCATGAGTCGCGAGTACGTTTAGGCGAGGAAGAGCCGCGAGTTGGCCAAAAGAAGGTCTACAATATAGAGCGAGCAGTACAAATTGGCATGAAGAATAAAGAAGGTGCACCGTGGAAACCTGATTTTCCAGGTTTTTACCTACGGTAAGCTAAATGGTGATGGATAAAATAAAATTGTTGGTGGAAAGCAACCGCTTTCACTGGAATGTGCAGATGCATGAGAACCATGGGATTCGATAACTCCTTAGCGAGAACAAGGAGACTCCAGGTCCACAGCTCACATCGCCCAAAGCCCTCCCATCCATGAGTTCCGCACAAGGCGCTTCTTATTATCCGACGACGCTTGTATCGAGCTTTGATTGAAATCCGTTACGCTGTTTTTCTCCTTTCTCTCTCTGTGACCGTTACGCTCCTCCGCCCTTCTCCCCGCCAATCAAGACCCAGTTTCCGGGTCGGTTTCTGACGCCAGCATTTGCTCGCGACCATGCTGTTCGCGCGACTCGATGACTCTCCTATGTTTCGACGGCAGGTCCGTGCAGCGAGGCATTATTCGTGTCATCGTCTGTATGTGCTTATCTGAACTTCATGCCAGTTAGCGCGCTGTCCTGGACGGTGTCAGGTTAGTGCACGTCCGACGAGCCGTCAGGCTGGGCGATTTCCTTCCCTCAGTCGTCGCACCCATTTTCCACCGGGCTTCCATTGTCCCTATTGTTTCGCATGCCTTATTTCCGCATCTTGGACTTAACCTTTGCTGTCTCCAACCTGACACATCTCACTGTGTCACCTCGCTCGTCTCGTTCCGCTCTCACCGCCCGCCCGCGCGAATCGCCATGGCCGCCGCGCGCGGTGACGCGGTTGTGCGGCGCAGCTGCAGGCGCTGGAGGAGAGCGCGGAGGTGCTGCGGGAGCGGTGCAACAAGCTGCACAAGAGCTGCCGCAAGTACAGGTGCCGCCTCTGCTGCCATGCCCGCCCTGCCCCTCGCTCTCACTGCTTCGCACTCCCTCCGTGCTTTCCCCGCGTGATTGCTCACCGGTCGCAACAGTATTCTAATATCTTGTGTGCCAATGCCGCTTTCCCATCTTGGATCCCCGCTTTTACCTGCCTCCTCATTCCACTGTCTCTTCATCCCCCCCTTACCCTAGTGTGTGTCCTATGCCATGCCATGGTTAACACAACACAATTCATCGCTCTGTACGGCATGTGCCATGGCATGGCATGGCATGGGCGGTGATGCTGGCATGGCACTGCATGGCACTGCATGGCATGGCATGGCATGGCATGGCATGGCATGGCATGGCATGGCATGGCATGGCATGGCATATGAGCAGTGACAGCATGGTGGAGGCGAGGGACGCAGAGCTGGCGTTTGCGAATGCAATAGACGGCTTCGCCAGCAGCCACGAGGACTCGCTCAGTGTGTCCATAGGAGGTGCGCTGCTCCATGTGTGCTGCCTGCCTGCTCTCATCTCTGCCTCTGGGAGGCTTGCTGCACGAGCCAACAGCGCCTTGGCACTCATGTTTGCCAAGTTATTTGTGCGCCGGTTCTACCCTGACCTCATTCTCCGCATTCTGTCCCCGTTGTGCCTGCATGTGTGCGTGTCCATGTGTGTGTGTGCATGTGTGCGTGGCTGCATGTGTGCATGTGTGCATGTGTGTATTGTGCATGTGTGCATGGCTGCATGTGTGTGGGTCTGCATGGCTGCAGGGCCGGTGCTAACGCCATTCATAGACACACTGAAGGAGCTCAGGTCACACAAGGACATTCTCAAATCACAGGTTTTCCACCCCACGCCTGCTGCTCGCCTTTTCCTTCCCCGCTCCTAAAGCCTCTCCCTCGCTCTCATTTCTTCTTGGTCCGTCCCTCTTTCTCATTTCCTCTCACCAATCGCCCCCACGTGTGTGTGTGTGTGTGGTGTGTGTGTGTGTGTGTGTGTGTGTGTGTGTGTGTGTGTGTGTGTGTGTGTGTGTGTGTGTGTGTGTGTGTGTGTGTGTGTGTGTGTGCATGCGTGCGTGCGTGCGTGCGTGCGTGCGTGCGTGCGTGCGTGCGTGCGTGTGTGCGTGCGTGTGCATGTGTGTGAGTGCATGGGAGGCCATGTGAGGGCAGGTGGAGCACATGCTGATAGACCGTCTGGCCAAGTTCAAGGACACGGACCTGCACAATCTCAAGGTCGCCATGCTGCTGCCACTGCCTCACACACACGCACTGCCGCCCGCGCGCCTCATGCTCTGCGTGCACACAACCACACACACTCACGCAGCCTCTCTTTAACGCCCTCGTTCTTCCCTGCTGTCCCGCTCGTGACCAGCTTGTCCCCCTTCCACCCTTCCGTCCCCTCCTGTCATCCCGACTGCCTCCTCCCAGCCTTTCTGGACTCATCCCACTCATGTGACGAACCGTTCTCTGTTTCTTGCTCCTTGTGCTCCCTGTGCCAGGAGGTGCGCAAGCGCTTTGACAAGGCCAGCCAGCAATACGACCAGGTGTGTGTGGGGGGGGGGGGGGGGGAACGGGGGGAGGGGGATTGTGTGGGTGTGTATGGGGTTGTGGGGGTGTGAAGGTGTGGGGGTTGTGAGGGGTGCGGAAGTGTGGATGTGTTGTGGTTTCTTCAATGAATTTTGCAATGCAACTCCAGCTCTTACCATGATGGCAGCACGAATGACCTAGGTGCTGCCATTGGGATCCTCCAATCACTTGTATCCCTCGCCTTCACTGCATGTTGCTGTGCCATCACCCTCACTACCTCTCCACACCTGCAAAACCCTCCTCTGCTACACTCACCCTTCTCTCTCCCCCACTACCCCACTCTGCCCCATGGCCTGTGCGGGGGCAGATGAGGGAGCGGTTTCTATCAATGAAGAAGGACACGCGCGCGGAAGTCATGGGAGAGGCGGAGGACGACTTTCAGACCGCCAGGATGCACTACGAGAAGGCCCGATTCGCCCTCGTACGCCCGCCCTGCTTGCGCCCCCTCTGCCTCCCGCCCTTACCTTGTGCCGCTTGCTGCATGCTCACACAATTGGCCTTGCGTGCGAGAGGGACCTGGTGTGATGTAGTCTAGCTGTGCACGCTGTGTGCATTACTGGAAAGTGCAGGGATGGGAGGGTGTATGGGAGCATGAGCTGCCGCTGCAATGATTGTGTATCCATGGTGCTGTGGGCGTTACACTTCCACGCCCCCATGCTCCCCTGCGCTAACTGCTCGTCCCGGCTAAGCCAATGGCACGTCACATCACATACGTTTCCACCCCTCCCATCCCTTCCGCGTGTCCCAACGCATGGTATGGCATGGCAGGTGGCAGCGCTGTCGAGCATAGACTCGAGGAAGAAGTACGAGTTCATCGAGTCCATTGCCTCCACCATGGACGCCCACCTGCGCTTCTACAAACAGGTGCCTCTGCCCTCCACACCGCTCTCTCTCATCTCTGTGCCCTGTGGTCACTGGGCATGTATTTGTGTGTGACATGTGCGTGAATCGTGTATGGTGTGAATGTGGGCCTGCGTGGTGCATGCGCGGTGTACATTTGTGACACTGCGCATCTGCCTGGTGCATAGCATACAACGTGCCAGCAGCGCTAGCACACGCTTCTCCACTTACTCATCCCCCCTCCCCTCCCCATCTCCCCCCCACGCACTTTCCATCCATTGGCTCCGCCTTACCTTACCCTGCATCATTCACTCTCGCTCCTCAGAGGTGCTCGTGGCCAGACTTGTTAACTCCCACTTTCCCCTCCCGCTCCCCCCCCCATCCCATGCGCCATGGCATGGGAGGCAGAGCTACGAGGTGCTGCATGCACTGGAACCTTACATCCACCAGGTATGCGCGCCCTCACATCCCCACAAACCTCGCACACACACCTCTCACAATTGCATCGCTCAGGTGTGCACATGTGCACGCAGTCACCACCCTCACGTTCCACCCCTCGTCCTCCTCTCTTGCAAGACACCACCACCATCTCCCTGCGCCCATCCCCCTGCGCCCATTCCCCCGTGCTCCTCCTCTCCAGGTGCTGACATACGCGCAGCAGGCGCGGGAGCACGGGAACCAGGAGCAGGCGGTGCTGGGGGAGCGCATGGGCGAGTACCAGCGCGACAAGGAGATGGAGCTCGCGCGCGGGGACGAGAGCGCGCAGGCCGCTGAGCGGATCGGCGCGGGGGGCGCCGGGGGAGGGCCGTACCAGGCGCTGCTGGGGGCTGGTGGCAGCAACTCGCTGCACAAGGCCATTGAGCAGCTCATGGCGTCCACTCCCAAGGGCAAGGTGCACGCTGGGTGTGCGCTGGGTGCGTGCTGGGTGTGGGAAGGTGTGGGAAGGGAAGGCATGTGTGGCAAGGTGAGGGAAGGTGCTTGGAAGGGGGAGGGAGGTGGAGTGGGGTTTGGACACGCTCATGCAGTGCAGTGAAGAGCAGTGCAGAGCAGGCTCATGCGTGAGTCCCCGTGTGAATGCCCCCACAAGTGTGTGCTTGTGCCGGACGTGTACTCCATTGTATCATTTATGAGGAGAAATCTCAAGCCTTGTGTTTGTGTCAACGGTGTGTTGCTGCTGCTATTGCTGCTGCGCGCGTGTGATGCGGTGTGCGTATGGTGAGTGCATGAGTGGGTGGGTGCGAGCAGGTGCAAGTGATCAAGCAGGGCTATCTGCTCAAGCGTTCTTCCAACCTGAGAGCGGACTGGAAGCGCCGCTTCTTTGTGCTCGACTCACGGGGCATGCTCTACTACTACCGCAAGCAGCAGCCCAAACCCTCCGTACGCGCACCCACCCTCCTCACATCCCATACCCCTGTAACCACCCTGGGTGACCATTCCCTGCTTCTTGTCTGTCTCTTTGTCGCTCTGCCAAACGCCATCCACCCATCTCGGTCGAATCGCCCATTCCCACACACGTACCCCCACCACCCCCACCACCCCTAATCCCCCCTACTTCCCCCCATCCCTCCCCTCCTCCCCCCCATCCTCCCCCACCCCTCCCACCGGCGGCCAGCAGGGCATGTTTCAGCTGCAGGGTCTGCTGCACGCGCGCTCCTCTACGCCCGACTCCAACCCCAGCCCGGGCATGCCCCCGCTCTCCATCTTCTCCCGCATGCTCGCCCGCGACCGCGACGGCCCTAATACTGGCGGCGCCGGGGGCAGCAGCAGCAGCAGTGGTGCAGGCGGGCAGGGGGGAGTGCGGTCAGCAAGCTTTGGCAGTCTCATAGGGGACGCGCCCTTGTCGCTGGAAGGCTTGCTTGGGGCCGGGGCAACATCAGGTTTCTCCCTGCGCCCCTCCCACTCCGCCTCCAATTCCAACTCCTCCACCCCGGCCTCCTCCCCTCCCCGTGACTTCGGCGGCTACGTCTCCTCACTCCCCCCTTCCATCTCCCAGGCAGGAGGCGGGGGAGACGATGGGGGCGGGGGAGGGGGCGGGGGGGGCGGGGGAGGGTCGGTGTCGAATCATGTGCTGAACCTGCTGACAGCGACGATCAAGATGGACGCGGAGCAGTCGGACCTGCGGTTCTGCTTCCGGATCATATCGCCCGTCAAGACGTACACGCTACAGGCGGAGAACGGTGCGGAGCGCAGCGAGTGGATGGATACCATCACTGCTGTCATCGCCACCCTGCTCAACCAGCAGCTCTCCAACCCGGTACCTCCCACCCGCATCTCGCTGCACCACACCGCACCTTCCTTCACTGCAGCACACGTCACACATCCTCTCTTCACTGCACATCACCCTACTTCCTTGCATCTCACTTGACATTATTCTGTCAAGGCTGCATCGTTCTGTTGGCACCCACTCGCTTCAGCTTTCCGTCCCCCTCCAGCTGCTCCACTCCCCTGCTCTCACCTCTCCTCACACCTCATCTCCCTTAACCCATCCGCACCAGGCGCCGTCCTCCTCGCTCACCACTGGCAGCTCGCACCTATCCAGCGACCCCTCGTCCTCATGGCAGCACACACGCCCATCAGACGGCTCTGCAACCGACACATCCTCTTCCTGTGCCACGGCAGCAGCGCACGTGGACCGGCCTCTGCAGCTGCTGGCGCACGTGGCGGGCAACCGCTGCTGTGTGGACTGCGGGGCACCTGACCCTGACTGGGCATCACTCAACCTGGGCGTCCTCATGTGCATTGAGTGCTCCGGCGTGCACCGGAACCTGGGCGTGCATATCAGCAAGGTGCGTGCGCTCACAAACGAAGTGGCTGTCACTCTCCTTTCACTTATGGGAAATGCTCCCACCTCAGCCGCAACTTGTCAATCTTCCCTTCCTTGCTCCCTTCTCCCTGCAAACCCTTCCCCACCCCTTTGCCTCCATCAGGTGCGGTCACTGACTCTGGATGTGCGGGTGTGGGAGCCGCCAGTGATTGCACTGTTCAAGGCGCTGGGGAACGAGTTTGCCAACACGGTGTGGGAGGAGACATTGCAGCGCCACAGTTCATGTGAGGCAGAGGCAGGGGAGCAAAGCGAGAGTGCAGATTCCAGTGTGGAAGCACCGGCAGGTTCCACAGGGCGTGCAGCAGCGCAAGTCCAGGCCGGCCTCAGTGCCACCAATTCCTCCTCCTCGTGTGCAGCAGAAGCAGGGAAGCCGTCCCCTGGTGATTCTGTGGCTGTAAAGGAGCGGTTCATCCAGGCTAAGGTACGTCTCTGCTCTGCAAAGCCAAGCCACCCATTGACTGGTTAACGCTACACCATTGAATTGTGCGCTGTCTGCGTCTCTATTCTGGGTGTAAGCGCATGTTCCATGGCCCCAGGGTGTCATGCACCATCGAGTCATTAATCCCACAGTTGGCTTACTCTACCAATCGCCGTCCGTTTTACCCTCTTCCAGTATGTAGAGCGCAGGTTCCTAGTGTCTGGTACGCAACAGTATGGTGGCAGGGAGGCAGCGGAGGAGCAACTGTGGCAATCTGTGTGGGATGGGGACTTACAGCAGGCTGCGAGAATTCTGTTCAACGCTGGTCTTGATGTCAACATGACACGCAGAAAAGGGGGAGCAGGTGAGATGGTAGGCAACCAGACTGAATATTAAAGTTGTGACAACCAGACAACCTTTCCCCCTGCTGTTGTTTTTTTCTGTTTGTCTTGCATATTAAAGTTGTGACTTCATGCTTACGGCCCCATCCCTCGGACCAAGCAGCAAGTGAAGGTCACGGGGGTGCTTCTATCTGCTGCTACCTTCCCAGCAGCCACAAGCAACGCAACTCACATTCTTTTGCTGTTAACAATACGAGAGGGCCGCACATGGAGCAGAACCGGGACAGTACAGCATCTGACACCACGCTAGCTAGTTCCTCATCTGGTGTGCTGGCGCATGGGGAGGCGGAGCAAGAGGATGCGTCATATGGGTGTTGTCTGCTGCACGTGGCATGTTACCGGGGGGACACAGCAGCAGTGGAGCTGTTGCTGCAGCAGTCAGCTGATGTGAATGCACGGGATGCCATGGGAAGGACGCCTCTGCATTGGTGCCTCTTACTTGGTGTCTCTGCCTGCGCCAAGCAGTTGATAGCCAGGTTAGCCACGCTGCTCTCTCCCAACCATCCGCTTCCAACTTACCAGCAATGTTCACTGCCACCATGTTTTTGCCAGCCTGCCACCATGTTACTGACTTCTTTCATGTGTGCTTGCAGGGGGGCAAGTGTCTCTCTAAGAGACTCGTATGGGCAAACGCCTTTGGAGGCAGTGATGGAACAGGGGGGAGCCATTACTGATAATGACTTGCTGCTTGTTCTGGCACAGAGCCACTGAGGGCCATATCAATTTCGCATGGCACCTATGAAGCATAGTGCCAGAGGCAGTTTTGCTCGGTACGGTACCGCGATTCAGGTTATCGTCGTAAGCTTGCGGGTCTAGAGAGATCTCAAATTCATTGTTTTCATGTGCCTTGTTAAAGAAAATTCATCAGGCTCTGTCAAATGTTGTAGCCTATAGTGAGGTTTGTCTTAGGGGGTACAAAACTTAGGGTTAGCTATATGTACCCCAACCAACATCAATGCATCATCCATTCCTCATTTTGACATGGTATCAGTTAGGTTAGGATCCTGTGGGATCCCGTTCCTCCGTTCTCCGTTCGTATCTCCCGAGCCTGATCCTACCTCTCGTTCGTACCGGTTCCGTTGTTACCGCGCCTAGTGCCGAGCCTAGCGCCCTTTCCCCCCCGTCACGTCGCGCCCTTTTCCCCCGTTGCGTCGCGCCCGTTCCCCCCCGTCGAGTCGCGCCCTTTTCCCCCCGTCGCGTCGCGCTCTTTCCCCCCGTCGCGTCGCGCCCTTTCCCACCGTCGCGTCGCGCCCTTTCCCCCCGTCACGTCGCCCTGCCCCGTCCCGTCGCCCTGCCCCGTCGCGTCGCCCTGCCCCGTCGCGTCGCCCTTCCCCGTCCCGTCGCCCTGCCCCGTCGCGTCGCCCTGCCCCGTCGCATCGCGCCCGCCCTTTCCCCCGTCCCGTCGACCCTACGCCCTGGCCCGTCGCCCTAGCCCGTTCTTCCGCTGCGACTAAGTCCCCCCCCCCCCCCCCACCTGAACCCTAATTTGCCTCTTACCTCCTGCTGTTACTCGCCTGCTCGTTCGCGTTAGTTCTCGCTATGGCGACTCCGCGAGTTCTTCGTTTCGACGCTGACGGTAGACCTCTTGACTTTTCCGTCTGGCTTCTTCGCGCTCGCCGTCTGTTAGAGAGTCAAGTCCAGGGGGGCGAGACCCTCTGGTCGCACGCTACTGGTGACCTCCCCGAGCCCCCCGAGCCTGCCGCTTTAGGTCCTGCCCCTGACGATGCTGCTACGGCTCGCTTTGCCCGTCAGCGCGCTGACAGGACGGCTTGGACGTCGCGTGACGCTGCGGCCTGCATCGCACTCAGCAGCCTCCTCCCTGAGTCCGAGGAGGTCCACTTCACTCAGGTTCGCACCGCTGCTGCGTACCTCACTGCGATTAAGGCCCGCTACTCTACTCCCGCTACTGTCTCTCTTGGCCGTCTTTTCCTCCCGTTCCTGTTTCCTGATCTCGCCTCGTTTGAGCGCTCTGCTGACTTGATCGCTCACCTCCGCTCGCTCGACGCTAGTTACCGCGCTGCTTGCACTGAGGCACAGCTTGCACTGCTTCCTCCCCCCATGGCGATTACTATCTATTTCATCGCCACTAGCCTCCCTGACCGCCTTGCCTCCGTTCGTGACGCGCTCCTGCTGAAGCACCCTAGTGAGCTGATTGTCGAGGTCCTTGAGTCTGCGCTCAAGGACGTAGAGAGCAACCTTCGCTCGGTAGCTGCCGCCTCTGGTGCTGTGCCCCCCCCACTCTTCCACGGGTGCACAGTCCCGCAGTTACCCACCTTCACTGCCTCTCTTGCCACTGCCGCTACTGACGCGACTGCAGCTGCTGTTACGACTGCGTCGCGGTCCCGCGGCAAGGGGGGCAAGAAAGGTGGTTCTGGTGGAGGTGGAGGCGGAGGTAGCGGAGGTAGTGGGGGTGCTGTTGCGACTGGCGGTGGTGGGAGTGCAGCGTCTGGAGAGACCTCTCGTGCAGCGGCTGGTGACTCCACTGCGCCTGCTGGTGGTGGCGACACCCGAGCTCGTCAGTCGTCTCCTGTACTGCCGGCCCCGCTAGGTGGAGCAGCGGCGTGGTACCAGGCTCAGCGTCAGCAGCAGCTTCAGCAGCAGCAGCAGCCCCTCTCCTCCCAGCAGCCTCAGCAGCAGCAGCGTCAGCAGCTGGCTCCGGGGTCGGGGCTGCGTCAGCCCCAGCGTGGTGCTGCTTACCCTCCCTGCACCTATCAGGTTCTGACAGGTCCTCGTCGGGGCCACCCTTGTGGCCGCTTTCACCCCCCTGGTCAGTGCTTTGCTCAGCTCACTGACACGGTCCGGTTGGCCTACGGGGTTGGCGGTCCTGCCCTTGACTGGCTTCCTCTGGTTCAGCGCTACGGCTCCGCTCTGTGGGGCATGTCTGCTGAGCAGTTAGTTGATCTGATTGGTACTCCCCATGCTATGTATGCTGTTGTTGACTCTAGTGTTTCTGACTCTGCTTACTCTGGTGTTGTTAGCTTAGGTGCTAGCCTTGCTCAGTTGCCTGTTGCTAGTGTAGGTTCTTGTGTAGACTCTAGTCCAGCGGCTACCTCAGAGGACGGTTCGCTGTCGTTCACGCTGGACTCTGGAGCCTCTCACTGCTTCTTTCGTGACAGCACGACACTTACGCCTCTTCCTGCGCCTGTTTCTGTGGCGCTGGCTGATCCCACTTCGGGACCAGTCACCGCGCGTCACACTACCACCTTGCCGTGTCCGGCTGCTCCTTCTGGGTCTCTCACTGGGTTTCACGTCCCCTCGTTCTCCCGGAACTTGGTGGGCGTGCGACCCCTCGTGAGTCAGCACGTGGGTGTGTGGTTTGAGCCTTCTGGAGAGACTGCGGTGTGTGTTGACGGGGACTCTTACCAGCCCCTCGCCACTTTTGCTGCTGAGCCGGGCTCCGGTCTCTACACTCTTCACACTGGCCCGCGCGCTCAGCAGCGACTGCAGCAGCAGCAGCAGCCGCAGCCGCAGCCGCAGCCACAGCGGCCGCCGTCGCAGCAGCCACTCCTCCCAGTTCCTGTCCCTCCCCCTAGTCTCCTCCCTGCGTCTCACCAGGTGGTTCCGTCCCCTCAGGTTGTCGCGTCCAGTCCAGTCGCTGCGTCTTGCTCCTGTCGGTCGCTTGCCCACCCCACCGTTCTGTGGCACCACCGGATGGGACACCCTTCTCTTCCACGTCTGCGTGCTATGTCTAGTCAGCGTCTGGTCTTAGGTCTCCCGCGTGTCTTGCCGTCGCTGCCGCCGTCCCTTGCACCACCGTGCGGTCCTTGCGTCGAGGGTCGGCTGCGTGCCACCCCTCACTCCTCCTCCCTTCGTCCGGCCACCGAGCCTTTTGAGACGCTGCACTTGGACGTCTGGGGCCCCTCTCCTCGCCCTGGCCCTGAGCGTGAGCGTTTCTTTTTTGTGGTCGTTGATGACTACTCCCGCTACACCACAGTGTTCCCCCTGGCGAGGAAGTCTGAGGTGACTTCTACGCTGATCAGGTGGTTGCTTACCACCCAGGACACTCGTGGTCGTCGTGTCAGCTGTCTCCACTCCGACCGCGGGGGCGAGTTTCGCTCCGGCATTCTCGCTGGATTCTGTCGCGAACAGGGCATTCGTCAGTCCTGGACGCTTCCGGAGTCCCCACAGCAGAATGGGGTTGCTGAGCGTCGCATAGGCCTGGTCATGGAGATTGCCCGCACCTCCTTGACTCACGCCCGTGCCCCCCATTTCCTGTGGCCATACGCAGTCAGGTACGCCGCGCACCAGCTGAACCTCTGGCCACGCGTCTCTCGGCCGGAGGCTTCACCGACCAGTCTTTGGACAGGGTCCCCTGGTGTCGCGTCGAGGTTTCGTGTCTGGGGGTGCTTGGCTCTTGTCCGCGACACCTCCGCGGACAAGCTCTCGCCTCGCGCCGTTCCTTGTGTCTTCCTTGGTTTCCCTGAGGACTCCTCTGACTTCACCTTTTACCACCCTCCCTCTCACCGGTTCTTTGACTCCCGTGACGTCCGTTTCGAGGAGTCCACCCCCTACTACGTCAGGTACCCCAGTCGAGGTCTCCCGGTCCCTCCCCCCCCTCTCTTCCTGACCGCCGCTCCCCCGCCTGCTCCCCCGGTACAGCCTCCCCCCCCTGGTCCAGCCCCGTCTGGTGTGTCTCAGGCTAGCCCTCCCCCTTCGGTAGCCCCCCCTGTACAGCCTCCCTCCCCACAGTCTTCCTCACCGCCTCCTGTAGGTGCTCCCTCTCGGGAGGTTGGTCCTGCGACTGTCCCTGTACAGGTCTCTGGTTCTGGGGGTGCTGGAGTTGGAGCTGAGCCGCGGGTTGCAGAGGACTCTTGTCTTCCGGGGGCTGGTACTGGTCGTGCGGAGTCTGGGGGTGCTGGTG
This sequence comes from Closterium sp. Yama58-4, assembly GCA_947470075.1. NCBI lineage: Eukaryota > Viridiplantae > Streptophyta > Zygnematophyceae > Desmidiales > Closteriaceae > Closterium > Closterium sp. Yama58-4. The sequence goes on along the minus strand of CANIUD010000420.1, from coordinate 111,821 downwards.
CGGAGTCTGGGGGTGCTGCGTCTGGGGGTGAGGGTGTCCCTTCGGTTTCTGGAGAGCCTGGGTCTGGAGCTGGTGTTGGTGCTGCCTCTGGGGGTGGTGTGCTTGGTGCTTCGGAGGTCGACTCTGGGGCTGCCGCTGCCCCGGACACTACTCCTTCCCCCCACCCCTACCCGACCAGGTTCCAGGCTCGTGTTCGCCGTGCTCGTGAGGAGCAGCTGGAGTTGGAGAGAGAGGAGAGAGAGTTGCAGCGGCTCGAGGAGCAGGAGCGACAGCAGCAGGAGCAGCAGCAGGGGCAGCAGCCGCTGGAGCAGCAGCAGCCGCAGCAGCAGCAGCAGCAGCAGCTGCTGCCGTCTCCTCCTCCTGTCTCGGGTCTTCGGACCCTTGGTCTCCCGTCTCCCTCTCCTTCCTCCTCCCCCTCTCCTCCCGTCTCTGGTCCTCCGCTTCCTCCTCCTGACCCCTCTCCCGCTGTTTTCCCTCGTTCTCAGTCTTCGTTGTCTCCTCCTCCTTCTCAGACTTGGGCCTCTCGTCGCTCCCCTCGTGCTCGTCCCTCGTCTCCTGTTCCCTTCACTGACCTTCGTACTGCCTTACTTCGTTCTAGTCCACCTCGTCCGTCTCCGTCTGTGCTTCCGTCTCCTCCTGAGTCGGCTCTCACTGCGTCGCTCCCTACTCCTGTCACTGACTACTACCGCACGTACCGTCCTCTTCTCTCTCGTGTTCTCGCCTCGCTTGTTACTCACCCTCGTGCCTCTGTGTCCTCTGTGTCCGCTCTTACTGCCGCAGTCACTGACTTTGCCTCTACCCGCCGCCTTGACTTCGCCACCGCTCTTGTGGCTGCTCCTCCTTCCAGTCCTCTGGCCGTCGGGGGTGTGTCTGCCCTTGGCTGTGACGCCCTAGAGGACAGGCAGTTTGAGCTAGAGTTCCTGGCCGCCGCTTCCCCTCATCTCTGTGCCATGCTCCTCGCCCCTGAGGGTGACCCCGACGCCCTTGACATTCCGACTCCTCGCACTTACGCTGAGGCAGTGTCAGGGCCTTGGGCCTCTCAGTGGAGAGCTGCCATGGACGCAGAGATGGCCTCCTACAGATCCACAGGCACCTACGTCGATGAGGTTCCCCCTCCGGGGGCGAACGTAGTTGACGGCATGTGGATCTACAGGGTGAAGCGGCCACCGGGATCTCCTCCGGTCTTCAAGGCGCGCTACGTGGCTAGAGGTTTCAGTCAGCGCGAGGGAGTTGACTTCTTTCAGACCTTCGCGCCCACCCCGAAGATGACCACTCTTCGGGTGTTACTACACGTAGCAGCACAGAGAGACTACGAGTTACACTCTCTCGACTTCTCTACTGCTTTCCTTCAGGGCAGTCTTCACGAGGAGGTCTGGTTGCGTCGTCCCTCTGCCTTCACTGGCTCTTTCCCTCCTGGGACCCAGTGGAGGCTGAGGCGACCGGTTTACGGTCTTCGTCAGGCTCCTCGTGAGTGGCACGACACCCTGCGTTCTACCCTGTCTGACCTTGGGTTCCAGCCGTCTTCTGCTGACCCGTCGCTGTTCGTTCGTCGTGGCCCCACACCTTTCTTTGTTCTGGTCTACGTTGACGACCTTGTTTTCGCCACCCCTGACAGGGTTGCTTTGGCACACGTGAAGTCCGAACTGCAGAAGAGACACACCTGCACTGATCTTGGTGAGCTGCGCCACTACCTTGGCCTGCAGATCACCAGGGACAGAGCTGCTCGCACCATTACACTTTCACAGTCGCACATGGTGCAGCAGGTCCTTCAGCGGTTCGGGCTTCAGCACTCCACAGTACAGCGCACACCTCTTGCTGTTGACCACAGACTCACTGGACCCTTTCCTGACGAGCCGTTCGAGCCTAGTGGTCCCTACGCAGAGCTTGTGGGTTGCCTCATGTACCTGATGACTTGTACTCGCCCGGACCTCGCCTTCCCTCTCAGCGTTCTTGCGCGCTTTGTTGCGCCAGGGAGACACCGTCCTGTTCACTGGACAGCAGCTGTGAGGGTGGCGAAGTACCTAGCGACGACGTCAGGCGTGGGGCTAGTTCTTGGAGGGCAGCAGTCTGTCGTACTTACTGGTCACTGTGACTCCTCTTACGCTGACGACGCTGAGACTCACAGGTCTACTCAGGGGTACTGTTTCAGCCTGGGTTCTGGAGCTGTTTCCTGGCGGTCCACGCGCTCCTCTTCGGTCTCGACCTCTACAGCTGAGGCTGAGATCTACGCTGGTGCCATGGCGGCACAGGAGCTGCGTTGGTTGACCTTCTTGCTCACCGACCTTGGTGAGCGGCCGAGCTCTGCACCGACCTTGTTCACTGACAACAAGGCGTCTATTCTCCTTTGTCGAGAGCCACGACTGGAGAGCAGAGTGAAGCACATTCACGTCAGGTACTTTCTTCTGCGAGAGTTGCAGAGGCGTGGACAGGCTCGCTTTGAGTTTGTGGAGTCCGAGGCCAACACTGCAGACATCTTCACCAAGGCGCTTCCGCCTTGTGACCACCAGAGGTGCTGTGTGCAGTTAGGCCTTGTTGACACTGGTTCTCGTGTTGCTTAGACTTGAGTGTACTGTTTACTTTGCTTTCTATATACCTCTGTTACTTCTTGGACTGGCCTTGTGGCCACTGTTGTTTGTGCTCAGACTGTGTGGTGACGTTGTGATCCACCCTGAGCTTTGTTTCTTGGACTGGTCTTGTGACCGTACTCGTTTGGTTCTGCTAGACACCCCTCACTTAGGCTATGGGGGTGTGTCAAATGTTGTAGCCTATAGTGAGGTTTGTCTTAGGGGGTACAAAACTTAGGGTTAGCTATATGTACCCCAACCAACATCAATGCATCATCCATTCCTCATTTTGACAGGCTCCATCACTCTTCCCGTGTCAAGATTTGCACATTCATTGTTTTCATGTGCCTTGCAGGGGGGCAAGTGTCTCTCTAAGAGACTCGTATGGGCAAACGCCTTTGGAGGCAGTGATGGAACAGGGGGGAGCCATTACTGATAATGTCTTGCGATTCATCAGCCATTACTGAGTAATTACTGCAACCCTGTACATGACTTCTACATTTTGAACTGCAACTGTGACAACTGTCAAGCCAATGGAGGATGGGTGCTAGGTGCTCAGCATATGAGTCTGGTTCTTGCTGACGACCTGTTACTGGCTTGTGCTGATTTGTTGAATAATCAAAAGTTCCTCAAGCGATAGCTTCTTCAGCTTCAGATACTCCTCCACAGGCATTTGAGCCACTTCTTCAGGAAGCTGCACAAGACGGGGTCTCTTAATGAGTGGCTGTCAGCTGCAGATATATCATGGCAAGAACACAACGCACGTATTCGTAACTCACAGAGTTAATCTGAGCTTCTGTTTGCTCCTTAATGACTCTCGCCTTTTCCCTGAAGCTTTCTCGCATCGCTTCTATCCTCGCGTTGGCTGCCAAAATCAAATGTCATAAGATTATCAGTCCATTTGAGGCGTACGCCTGACAGAAGTTCACATCATCTCTTCATCCATACCTTCTGCGTCAATCTCGTTCCACGTCTGCGTAGACACCTTGCTTCCCAGATTCGCAACATTCGGCGTCTCAGCGTTGACGCTTCTGTCTTTTAAAGGAGCACGTGGCCTCTTGGGCCTCGTCATTGGATCAACGTGAAGCAGAAAGTTCCGAGTTATAATACTCTAACAAAGTGAGCTGCTTCCAAACCCGTATTAGCTGGATGAGGATGCTCGATGCAGACCAGTAGCAGAATGTTTGTGGGTTGCTGTTACGTGACGTCGTGAAAGGAGAAAAACAGAGATGGATGCGAAACGTGGAAGCACTAGATGGTGCCACAGGTCGGGAAAGAAAGTGACCTAGTGGTTGCGAAGTTGGACCATGGGAGCTGTTCCTAGCAATGTGAGAGGAGCTTGATTGATGATGGGATAAGTCCGATGTGCAATCCTCGTGGAGTTCTAAGCCACTCAACCTGAAGCAGACAGGGAATCCGAGTCGCGGGCAGGGGTGGTGGGGCTGGTGTCAGAGATTCAAAACTATCCGATATCACGGGCCTCGCAAATCATACTGTTTTACCGATACACCGCATTTTCATAAGACTCAGAACTGGGAGCTGTTAGGGAAAGACTGGAAAGATGGTATTGGTTGTCACTAAACCCTACAAAATCGTTCGGTATAGGGGTCTGACTCAACGCTGTCCTTGGCAAATGAGGTTTCTGACGGAGCCTGGCCTGACGTCACAGCTGGAGCTGCCAACATGTCAGTTAGCGTTCCGGCGTCGTCATCCACTCGATGCGACACATCCCCTGCCAAACCTGCCACCGCCTCAAATGAAACCACAAACAGAGCACCCCTGACGAGATCCGTCACGACATCTTCTAGACCGACCTCGCGCTCCGCCACATCGAATGGTTCACACGCATGGATCTGGTCTGCCACCAACAACCTCCTCGTCTCGTCACTGCCCAGTTTTGCACACTCACTGCAAAAAAATCGCACTTACTGAAGTATCTCATTAATCTCCACTTTCTTTTCCACTTCTCACATATCCCAGGACTCGCGCGTTCTCCACACGTGAATCCTCCATCACCCGCCCCAGTTCCAGCAGCGCCTTTGGAAAAAGCGGGAGGACAGACAGCCCCCTTCACCTGGTCCATTTCCCAACATGCTTTGGTTGCACCAACCAACCACCCCATCGCTTTCCACCTCCTCCTAACTGGTGCTTGTGAGTTGTTTCCGAAAATTTCGCCTCTGTTCCACGTTCACATCTGGAGCAGTGCTCTCTGTAACCTATCCAGTTTCAGTGGTGAGAGTTCGCGTTGCTCAGCAAACATGGCCCTTTTTGTCAGTGACTGGGGACATCGCGTCCGCCCTAGGGGAGCCTGCTAGCTTCCAAGCTTGAGTGAACCTGCAAACGCTTCATCTGGCCTGATGTTCTCGGGTGTTGCCTGAATCGATCAACGCCACCCTGTTGAGATTTCGAGCCTCCACGATAGATTAACTGTCTTGCAAATGGGGGTTGACTCGTCATATCGCATTAGCGGCGCAGCATCCGCCGCTGTCGCCGCCGTGAACATGGGAGTGAGCGACGAGCACCTGGTCGGGCCGTCGCTGTTTAAGACGCTTTCGCAAGGCGCGTGCAACACGGTTCCGCCGAGTCACGCGGCGATGGAAGCGGTTCTGCGGGAGCGATGCCTCGGCGCTCGTGGTCGCAGCGTCAGCGCCAAGGACGACGTCATTTATTCGCGCTCCGTCGGCTCGGCCGAAGGCGCAGGAGGAACGCTGTGGAAAGGCGCAAGTTGTGAATATAACGGGGGTGTGTGTAACGGGCAATGCGAAGGTGCAATTGCTGGTGGCGTATGTGATTGTGAGGGTGCTAGGGGATTGGGGGGAGCGGATGAAGGGCAGACGGAGGGTCTTGGAGAGAGAGGGAGCAACGATGATTCCCGCTTCGCTGAAGCTCGCGAATATGGCGCCTTTCATCCTCGTTGCACCGTCGCGCGTCCAGCCCTTGATTTCAAGTCATGGCTCGCTGAACAAATCCGATTCAGCCAATCGCTGTCGTCCACGGTGTCCCTGCCACGGCCTCCCAAAGCCCCGGCAGCAGAGGTTCCATCATCGTCCTCGGCGTTCTCTCCCTCGGCTTCTCCCTCCGCTTCTCCATTCTCCTCGCTACCCTCGTTCCTCTCCCCTACATGCCCCAGTCCATCCCCCTCTCCGACCTCCTCCGCTCAGTCCAGTGCGCCCACCGACTCGCCATTCGTCACCTTGCCGATGGCTCTCGCCGGTTCCCCTGCTCACACCTCTGATCCTAGCAGCACCGTCGCACATCCTGCCGCTGTGCTCCTGCCGTCGCTAATCGCCCCCGCGTCACCCGCTCATTCCTCCGCGTCGTCGTCCACCCCCTCCACCCCCACGCTCACCCCGCGCTCGCCCTACTTCTCCATTTCTTCCTCCCATCGCCGCTCCCAGAACTGCCCCTCCCCGCAGTCCGGCTCCCCTGTCCCTCCGCCGTCCCCGCTGCTGCTCGGGCGGTTCAACCTCAGGTCGCCGCTTAAGGCGCCGCTGACGGCGCCACTGCGGGCGATCAGTCGCATGGCGGCGCGGCGGTGCCGGTGCTTCTTCACGCTCCACGTGCACGGCATCCTCGGCCTGCCCGCGCCCTTCGACGCTTCCGCCGATACTACTGCCGCCAGCACTACCGCCAGCAGCAGCAGCAGCAGTAGCACTGGCAGCGTCGTCAGCAGCGGAAGTAGCAACTCGAGCAGCAGCAGCAGCAGCAGTAGCAGCAGCAGCAGTAGCAGCAGCAGCAGTAGCAGCAGCGGCGGCGGCGGCGGAGAGTGGGAGGCGATGGTGTTGTGGCACAGGCGCGGCATGGCGGTGAGCACGAGCGTGGCGCCCGTGCGCGACGGCGTGGTGCAGTTCGAGCAGACGCTCGAGCTCTCGTGCACGCTCTACTGCACCCCCGGCCCGCACCACTCGCTGCGCTTCCAGGTAAAGCCCTCCACGCTCGTCGTCCGCCTCATGAACCGCTCCGGGGGCACGCGCGCCAGAGGCGCGCAGGGCGGAGGCGCGGGCGGAGGGTCGGCAGGGAGCGGGGAAGGGGACGAGGCGAGGGTAAGGGCATGTGTAGCAGCGGCGGAAGGTGCCGGGGTGAGTGCGGGAGTAGGGAGGGCGGGGGGCGGGTGCAGCGAGGTGGAGGTGGGGCGGCACGCGGTGGATCTGGCGCGGCTGGTGCCGTGGTCGCTGCAAGACACGGACCTGCGCCCGCACACCCTCGCCTTCCCCCTCTCCGCCGCCGCCTCCGGCGCCACGCTGCTCGCCACCTTCGGATACGAGCTGCAGATTAGTAGGAGAACGAGCGGCATTGGCGCAGCTGGGGGCGGGTGGGGTGCGGGGGGCGGGGGCGGAGCGGAGTCGAGAGTGGCGCGCGCTGATTCGAGGGCGTTCAGTGCGGTGGCGGCGGAGGCGGCGCTGGACGAGGTGGTGCTGCCGTGCAGCAGCGCGCACAACAGCCCCGCGTCGAGCCCACCCCGGGGGCCTCCGCTCGCGCACTGGGCTGCTGCCCCGCCCCCCGCTGCCGCTGGCGCTCTGGGGGGGGAAGGGGGGAAGGAGTTTGGGGCGTGGGGCGAAGGCGAGGGGGAAAGGAGGCCCGCAAACGAGTGCTCGGGGCAGGTGAGTATCAACAAGTTGCAGGACGGTGCTCGGGAGGACAAGAAGGAAACGAGAGGAGTGGGCGAGGGCGAGGAGGGAGAGGAGAAGAGCATGGGACCTGAAGTAGTGACAGAGGTTCAGCAGAGGGAGGGGAACGCTGGGGCTTTAGGTAGTGAGGAGGAGCTTTTGCATGGGGAGAGACCTTGTAACGGCAGGGCAGATGGGCCAGCTGTTGTAGATGTGGGCTGTGCAGTGGAGGAAGAGAGGGTGTGTGTGGGTGAGGTGGGCGAAGCAATTGTTGAAGAAGCTCCTGTTATTGGAGAAGGGGGAAGCGAGGGCTGTGGTGCGGTGGTGAATGCAGCGACTGTGGATGCGGCTACAACAGCAGATGCAGCGGCGGACAAGCACAAGCTTGCCCCTGCCTTTGTGCCAGAAGCAGTGGCGAGCGAGGTGTGGGGAGGGGCAGTGGAGGCGCTGTGTGGAGGGGCGGGCACGGAGGAGGACTTAGAAGGCGTAGAGGATGCATTCATTGCGATGCTGGAAGAGCAGAGCAAGGAGACTCGGCGCGGGAGAGGCGGCAGCAGGGACCGCAGGAAGGGAGGGAGGGGTGTGCGCGGTGGCAGAGGGAGGGGGCGAGGGGGTGGGGATGGTGAGGGTGGTGGGGACGGGGTGGGGGCGTGGCTGGATGGCATTCCCGAGGTGGATGGGGAGGGGGAGGAGAGGGAGGAGCGGGAGGATGGGATGTGCGGAAGGGACATGCGGTTGAAGTGAATTTGGGACAAGAGGACGAGGCCGATCACATTTGCATGGGCTGGCTGTTTGTCAGCTCCCCAATTCTGGACTTGTGTTCTTTTATTAGTGTTGCAGTTGCATAAGTGTACTGTTTGTAGTAGCATCACCTGCACTCAGTAGTCACCCATGCTAGGCTAGTCGCTGTGATGCTCGGAATAGGCACTCTCCCTAGCACTCACCGCCTTTTGATGCTCGCACAAGCTCACTGTGCCTTGCAGTCTGCCTCTCTGCATCATGCCATTTCCTGCTCCTTGTCATGACTAGTGTGCAATGAAGTAACCAAATCTTGTTTAAGCTGTTAACCTAAAAACTACAGTACACAGAGGCATCCATTTGTCCCACCCAAGGTCGCAAAAGAGTTTGAGGTTGGCCTGACGACAGATGCTTTGGGATGTGTGGTGCCGTATGCATGGAAGATGCCCATTCCAAATATTTGTATGCTACAGCCGCTGTTGAAACTGTATGTCATGGGACAGAGACGAGCTTGCATACAATACCACACAGCCTATGTGGCCACTGCATCTCCTAACTACAGCCAGCCAGCAACATACGTACCGTCCCTGCCGCTTGCTAGCGGCATAAGTATCTCCTGCAATGGGAGCAAGCCTACCCACATTCGCGTAAACACTACGAAGCAGAGGAGGCCACGGTGCTCGAGGTTGAAAGCGCATCAGAAGGCGCAGCATCATGTGGCGACGACACTATATCCGGAGCCGACTGCGAGCCCTGCAGCGCGGGCACTCTGCTGCGCTCCACCTGCACGGTGGCATGGCTGATGCGGTATGTGCGCTCACAGAAGCGCAGCACGGCGTTGAGCACGTCGTCGGGGTTGCTGTGTGCGTCGATGCGCACGTGGCACGCCAGCATGACCTTGCCCAGTGTGAGCGCCCAGATGTGCAGCTCATGCACGTCCTCCACCCCTGGTAGCGTCTTCAACCCCGCCTCCACCTGCACCCCCATGCACCCGCCCGCACGGCCACCCGCAATGGCAGAGGGGGATAGGTGTGAGACGAGAGTTAAACAGCATCCCAAGTGAATGGTCATGGGGTGGATTTGATTAAGTGTGGGGTGGAGAGTTGGGATCCGGACAGGAGGAGGATCACAGGCGGAAAACACCCAAAAGCGCACTACCGATTTCGTGCAGATTGCGAATTCTGCACACACCCTACCAGAGCAATGAGCTCTGAGCAATGAGCGCAATGCTGGATTGTGACGGACCTCTGAGGCGTTGATTCCGCGTGGTGTTGACTCCATGAGCACGTCTATGACGTCGCGCAGCATGCGATACGTGGTGAAGAGCACGAGGAGGGAGAAGATTAGCGTGCAGATCAGGTCCACTACCTTCCTGCACATAGCAGCCATGCGGTGGGAGGGAACAGGCAGGTGGATGGAAGTGCAGAATGCATCATGCTGTTGAACGTGTGGGAGAGTACTCATGATTCGGGGAGGTGGTGGTGGTGGTGGTGGTGGAGAGACAGTTGGTCGGGCCATGGCAAGAGGGTGAATGAGGTAGTGCGCACGAGCAGCAGATGTTAAACCACAGCAGCAAAAAAAAAGCAAACCCTCCCAGTAGGCCGGAACAGTGCCAGTGCGAGGTCAGCACGTACCATGCGGGGTTGTACCAGATGACAGCTCCCCCCACCATGACGCCTATGCTCTGCAGCAAGTCCCCCAGCACGTGCAGGTACGCCCCCTCCAGGTTTATGTTGCGTGCCCGCGCTGGCTCTGCCTCTGCACGCAACGGGGGGGACGGATGGGCAGAGGAGATAGAGGAAGAAGGAAGGAGGTGGGCGGAGGAGGAGGGAGCAATCTCAAAGGTGAATAAGGTGAATGTGGCATGATAGGTATGTACGATGGAAGGCACACAGCGCAGTATTCAGAGAGAGGAGAGAGGAGAAAGAAAGGACGAATAGGGAGATGGAGAAAGAGATAGCGAAGCGAAGGAGTGAGAGAGGGAATGATGGGTGAGAGCAACGCAATTTACCTGCAGGACTACACGCGGAGTGCTGTTGTTGCTGCTGGGATGAGTGGTTGGCGCCGTGGTGGAGAGTCACTATGGCATCGCCTGCACCTGTGCTCGTTGTGCCATGCCCATCCCCATGAGCATGGTTATGCCCTTGGCCGTGGCAATGGTCATGCCCATCCCCTCCTGGCTCCTTCCACCCGTGCACATGCCCATGCTCATGCCCATGATCATGCGAATGACTATGCCCATGCCCATGCGAGTGACCATGCCCGAGTCCATGCCCATGGTCATGCCCATGGTCATGGCCGTGGTGGTGGTGGCCGAGAATGAGAGTCATGAGCACGTTCACTCCCACGCCGAAAGCCGACGTGATGAACATGAGCCGCCCGTCCACCGACTCCGTCTGCGATATCAGCCTGCCCGCACACACGCACAATCAGCAGAGCAGCAGCAGCAGGAGGAGGAAGAGGTTCATGGGACTCCAGAACACATATGACCAAGAGGCAGAACGTGAGGTTCATCCACATAACTCGCTGAACCCCACCCCCCGTAATCAATCATAGCCATCACTGCCCCCCAAGAAAGCAAGCGAGGTGGGTCGGGCGCGCACCTGGAGACGGCCTCGTAGAGCAGAATGCCGGTGATCATCCAGATGAGCTGCATGGACACCAGCGCGCCCAGGATCTCCATGCGGTGGTACCCGAACGTGTGCCGCGGCGTCGCCTCCCACCCCGCCATCCACAGCGCAAACAGACTGATTGCGAAGCCTGGGGGGCGAGGGGGCGAGGGGGGGAGGGGGGGAGGGGGTGGGGAGGGGAGGAGGGGAGAGCGGGGAGCAAGGAAGAGAGGGTCAGGGGGCAACGGGACTGGGGGAAAAGGGTGGAAGGAGAACAGGGTCTGCAGGGAGAGGGCGAAGGGTTTGACGGAAACAGCAGGGACGAGAGGGAACAGAACTTGTAGGGAAAACCGGAGAGGAATGTTCTGAGGGCCAAAAAGCGAACGATACAATGGAATGCAGCGAGGAGGAACGAGCAAGCGGGGAATTGTGAGGGCGAGAGAGAGAGAGAGGCAAGCGTTGGGTGAGAAGGGGCAAAGCGGGAAGAGGGGAGGGCAGGGGATCAGCGGAACGGGAGAGGGTGCGCAGGCGGAAGGCGAGAGGGCGTACTGGCGATGTCGGATAGGAGATGCGCCGCATCCGTGAGCACGGCGAGACTGTTGGATAGGATACCTGCCCCGCGCGCCATGGGGAACAGGGAAGAGGGAACGGGGAACGGGGAGAGGCGAACCGGTAGGGGGGAACGGGGAGAGGGGAAAGGGGACGGGGCAGCCGGGGGAGGGAAGGGAAGAGGATGGAGGACATAGAGAGACGTGTTAAGAGAGGAAGTGGTAAGGTTTGCGCAGTGAGGAAATTATTGGGAGGCGAAGAAGAAACTGCAGCGGAGGAATTCAGAAACGGCTCGCTGAAGGCAAGACAGCTGAGGAGGGGGAGAGCGGACAGGCATAACGAGTAGAATGCTCAGGAGGTACAACAGGGAGCGGGGGGCGAGCGCGGGGCGAGAGTCACCTCCAACGACTTCGACGAGCATGAAGGCGAGCGAGAGCGCGATGGCGAGCACGAGGCGCTGCCGCACCTTCATGCGCTCCTTGTCCTCCACCGTGCCCACCGCCACGCCGTCCGCGAACCCGCACCGCGCACTGCAGCCTGCCATGGACCACCAGCAGCGCGCGCATGAACAAGGAGGACGGATCAGGGGCCTCGTCGAAATTAGGTCTCGAGCGAAAGAAGATCGAAGAGTCGCGAATTTCGCGACATGTCGGGATAGAAGATTCTCGGATCCGAAGTTAAAAGCACGCAGCACTCACTGGCGTGTGCGGGTTCGTCCTTGGCATCCACCGCCACGACCGTGTCTTCATATACCTCGCTCTCATGCCCATGCGCGTGAGCCGCCTCGTGCGCGTGCTCGTGCGCGTGCTCGTGCGTATGCGCGAGGCTCCGGTGGTTGAGATCGCCGCAGTGACTGCGATCGCCTTGACGGCATTCCGAAACACCATGCGAGTGCTCATGATCGTGACTGGATTTGTGCGTGCCTGTCGCCTTCGCCTGGCTCTGATCAATTCTTCCGTTGCCCCCTGTCAGTAGCGGCTGCAGCAAACCGGCCTTGGGGTCCGTGGGTCCCATTGATAGGACAACAGAAGTCGTCGAACTAGTAGGCTCGTAAGACTTAGACGTACTCGAGCTTCCTTTCGTTCGGTTCGATAATCGATCCACTGCGACCGATACCGGAACTTTCGCTGAAATCAAATGAACACCACAGGAAGCATTCACCCTGCAACAAGGTAGAGTGTAAAATATGCGGCTGTATGTAAAGACGTGGGCGGAGAGAACGGCGGTAAGACAAGAGACACTGCTGACAGCCGTGCGTGTGTGATTCAAGTCTCGGGATTCGTTTCAGATGAAAAAACAAAAGACGTGAGTGGGCTACGATCACAGGAACGAAGCTCGAGGAGATTTGTGTGTGTGAAAATGAGCGACGGTGGGCGACGATAATGTGAAAGATTTCGAGGCTCTGCGTCGCGGAACCACTATGGTCCATCGCCAGGTGCCGCCTGATTGTTTGCTCCCCCTTTCCTCAAGAAAGTGGCTTTGGGAGTGTGGCTGGGGAAATTGGGCGACGTGATGGAATCAAGGTTTTTGTGGCGATGTGGTTGTGCGAAAGCTCGGACAGGACCTAGACATTGCTGAGGGTAACCACCGAAGGGAATCTGACTCTTTGGTAAAATCCTAGCTGTTCGATTGTTGGGATGACCTCATCGTAGGGACAACATTTATCGGCTCAAGATCGCACGCGCCACTGCAGGCCCCCTCTGACATGCCATTCCTATGCGCTGATTTGCTAGCCGTCCACAATTACATACCAACCTACACCATTCATTGAAATTTCTCTTCACCTAGGCTGTCTACACTTTGTTACAAAACGGGGTCCGCGCTATTTTCTAGCTTCAAGTCAGATCTCGTGTCAAGTTTCGTTTATATCGGGAGCCGTTGCTTTCGGGTTCTGGCGCAACAAAAAATTGCTGACACGAAGATGACCTTCGCGAAGTGCACGCCCTGATGGAGCTGTTTGTCAGGGAGTTGTCGGAGAGAGAATTCGCTTCGTCCCCCTTACCTCTTCATTTCAAGGCGAGAACTTGATTTAGGGTATCCCGTTTCTTGCTATCTAGGAGTTTCCTCGCACTCTCTACCGGCTCTCTGCAGCCGCGCAATCTCCTGCCTTGCTCCCCTCCTGTTCATGTATAAATCGCCCAATCAGGATTCCCCCCCAGCTAGTCTCCCACCTTTGCTTGCTCCTACTGCATCGACCAACCATGGATCCCGCCTCCCTCCGCCTCCAGGCGCCGCTTCCTCTGCTGCTTCTCCTTTTAGCAGTGGCGGTGCAGGCGGATCTCACGGCTCTGACCCTCTATCCGTCGAAACCGGAGGCCCGGGAGCGATGCGTGGGAGTGGATCTCGGAGCGCGAGCGGAGGCAGGGAAGGCGGGGAGGTGCCAGGTCTCGCAGGGCGCGAATCGTCGACGGGAACCGGCGTTATCGCGCTTGATAGCGCAGCCCGCTCTAGCAACAGCGGTGGTGGCATCTTGAAAGAGAACACGCTGAGGGGCACCGGCAATGCCGAGTCAGATGTTACTGGGAATAACGGCAGCAGCGGCAGCAGCAGCAGATCGTCTGCGATTTCAAATGCGCTCAATCCAATGGCCAGCGAATTCGTGCCAATTTTTCAACCCGCAGGTCCGTCACTTGTTTTTGCGCTCTTCTTTTCATTTGATTTCTGTCCTCCTGCCTCTTCATTTCCGTCCTTCCTTGCCTCCTCCCGTTCCGTATATCCTCATATTCATTTTCCGTATCCACAATCCCTATTTTTTTCCGCTCCAGCGTTTCCCAATCAGCGGCAGCAGCAGCCGCAGCAAAGACATTCCGCGGAACAGCCTCATGAAGCGGGCTGGGAGCACGTCAGGTCGGGCGGAAGGGGCGGTCGGGGGAGGGGCAGGGGCGGGCTGAGCGCCAGCTTCGCAGACATGGGCGGAGGGGCGAGAGGGGGGGATATGGGGCGGAGCGGGCGGGGGAGAGGCGGCAGGGGGTCTTACAGCGGAAGCCGAGGGGGAGGAGGAGGTGGCGGGAGAGGAGGCGTGGGAAGGTCCCGATGGGGCGCGAGTGAAACGGTCGTGGAGGGGACGTCAGGCGAGGAAGGCCGCGGAGCTGCTGCTGCTGCCGCTGCTGCTGCTGCTGCGGCTGCTAGCGGAGGTGGCGGAGGAGGAGGCGGAGGAAGCAGCGGGGGAGGGAGCAGCAGTGCAGCGGTTCCAGCAGGGGCAGACGAAGAAGCAGCAGCAGCGGCAGGGCCAGCGGGAGCAGCAGCGAGTGGGGGCCGGGGGCGAAGGGGCGTGCAGACACAAGCGAATCACCTGCTCAACTTTCAGCCGTACCAGCCCACCACCGCGCGAGGCGTCGGCGCAGCGCTGGGCGGTTCCGGGGGGGCGGGAGGCGGAGGGGGGTCGGGGCGGTGGCGGCAGCAGCAACAGCAGCAGCGGAGTCGAGCGCATCGGTCGTTCAATCGAGAGTTGTTTCTACAGGTGAGTGGTTGCGCTTGTGCGTGAGCGAGTCCTGGCAACGGGGCGACCTGCTCACATTCCTGCATGAATGCCCTGCCATGCTCTCAGCGTCTGCGCCCTCCCATCTACACCCGTGCCTGCCCCAGTATCTCTCTTCCAAGTTGCAACGCATTCATCACTTTCACCCTCTCCTTCGTCCCTCAAACCTCCTCTCGCCCCTCTTTCCCATCCTCCCCTTTCCTCCCCGTTCCTCCTCCCCCCCCTCTTTCCCCCCCTCCGTCCCTCCCCCCCCACCCAACAGGCCAACTGTCGTTTCCTGGTGTCGGATTGCGGCGACTACAACAGCGACCTCGCGGACGCGGATCGCATGCCCGACTGGGCTGACGTGGCGGCCGTCGAGATCACCGAGACCACTGACTGCCACGCGGGCGCGGGCGCGGAGGAGGGGGATTCGCATGGGGACGAGGGAGGTGGGGGAGGGGGAGAGCGGGCAGCAGGAGGGGATAGCATCGCGGGCGGCGCCAGTGGCACGTTGTCGTGTCCGATTTGCCTGGAGAGCCCTCCGCTCTGCCCTCAGGTTCGTTTGTGTGCTCGCTGGGCAGCCAGTGGGGCGCTTATTTGACTGCTTTCAGTGTGGCGCTTGGAATGCGGGCAGGTGCGGGGGTTGTGCGGGGAGTGGTGCTTGTTGGTTAGTATCTCATATTGTCACACTCGTTACCTGCCCACGCTTCCCCCTCCCATCCACAGTCCACGTACGAATTGTCCTTCCTGTCCCTCCTTCCTCTCTCCCCCCCGATTTCCTTCCGTACCGCTCCCACTCTCCTTCCTTCCCGAACCCCCCCTCCCCTGCTTTCCTTCCCACTCCTCCCAAATGCCCTCTCCCTGCGCACTTGCCATCAGATCACAGCGTGCGGCCACGTGTTCTGCCACCCCTGCATCCTGCGCCACTTCGCCACGCCTGACGCGCGCCACCCCGACGCGCCTCCCCTGCGCCCCGCCACCGCCGCCAGTGCTGCCGCCGCCGCTGCAGTGGCGCGCGCCGTGGCTGCAGGGGGCAGTCCGCAGAGGGCCTTCCGTGCGCTCTCTGGCGCCGCTGCTCTCGCCAGCAACGCAGCAGCAGCGGTGGGGGGAGGGGCGGGTTTGGGTGGCCGAGGCGCAGGGAGAGGAGGCGCAGGGCCAGCGGGGAGGGGGGCTGGGCGAGGTGGCAGCGGGAGAGGTGCAGCTGCTGCTGCGGCGGCGCCGGTGGTGCTGCCGACGGCAGGGCTGGCGTCGTCAGTGGTGCAGCGGTTCAAGCGGTGCCCGCTGTGCTTCGCGAGCATTGGGTCGCATGAGCTGCGCACCGTCACCATTCGCTCCGTGCCCGCTCCCCGCGTCGGCCACATGCTGCGCTTCGTTGCTCTCATGCGCTCCAAGGTGCTGCTTTATCTCCACACACACATGCGTACTCGCACACATGCATGCACGCATGCACACACACACAACATTGTGCCGGCTTTCCTGCCTCTGGCGCTGTGCATTGGTGCACGTGTCTATCCCCCCTTTCCTCCCTCCGTCCCTCCTTCCCCTCTCGCTGGAAACTGTTGGACATATCCTCGCCCCTCTCTCTCCTCCCATATTCAGTTCCTCCTTCCATCCTGGCACTTCCCCCCTTCCCTCCCACCAGTCCTGCGTGGTGCCGTTTGAGATGCACCGGCACCACCGAGAGCACTTCTCCCTGGCGGCGCTGCCCTTCTCATCCACCGGCCGCTGCCACGCCTTCTCCAAGCTCACGCTCACCTCCGACTCGGCCGCCGCTGCTGTCACGGACGCGGCCGTGCGAGCGCTGCTGCAGCGCGTGGAGGAGGTCAATGAGAGCGGTGGGGAGGAGCTGGAGCAGCTGCCCTATGTCATGGACGCCGTGAATCAGCTGCTGGACCGGCAGCAGGTGAGAGGGAGGGGGTGTTCTATGGGAAGGGGGAGATTGGGTGGTGTGGCCTGCAGATCAGGAAAGGATACTGAAGTTGCTCGATTGTTGACGCACAATTCGCCCTTTTTGTCTCTCGTACTTTCCCATGCGACTTCCCTCTTTCTCCCACCCTCGCTCTCCCCTTCCCCACCGCGTGCACAGGCGTGGGTGGAGCACAGGCAGATGGCGTTTGTGGCAGCCAGCCCATCGCACCAGAAGGGCCTGCTCTCGCTGCTCAAGCTCCCCATCGACCTCCCCCCGCCGCCCCTCTCGCCCTCCGCCTCCCCCGCCGCCTCTCTCTCCGCCACCTCCCCCGCCTCCCACTGCATCACCTCCCCACGCGCACGCTCCTCCCCCTCGTTCCCCTCTCCCCCCACCAGCAGTGCCACTGGTGTGGGAAAGCGCATGGCTGGATTGCAGTTGGAGCAGGAAGGGGGTGTAGGGGGGGAGAAGGGCGGGGCGAGCAAGGGGCGTGAGGGAGCCGCAGAGCTAGAGGTTGCGGGTGGGGAGGAAGGGGATGGAGTGGGAGATGCAGAGGCGGAAGAGGAGAAGGCGTGTATAGAGGAGGCGGAGGAGGAGGGGAGTGTGGGAGGTGAAGGCGAGGATGTGGCAGCAGAGGTGGAGAGGAAAATGCATGAGCTGGAGGCGAGTGCCGGGTGGGTGTATGAGAGTGCCTTCTCTGATGATGAGGGGGAAGACGAACGAGGGGAGAAGGGTGGCGCTGGAAAGAGGGTCGCTGCTGTCTCGTCTGCTGAAGCTTCTGCAGCAGTGGCTGCTGCGGATGCTGCTGGTGATAGTGCGGGAGCAGCAGAGAAGAGCCAGGGAGGGGTTTCGGGAGGGGAGCAGCGCGAGAGCAGGATGGGAGAAGGCACGGAAGGAGGTAGCGATGCTGGTGGGGGGTCAGCTATGGCTGAGAAGGGCGGGAGAGCAGAGAGGCATGAAGGGGACGCTGGGCGGGGTGAAGGCAAGAGTGGGGCGGGACGAGGTGGGAAGGGCAAGGGGGGGGAGCGCGTGGGCGAGGGCGAGGAGGTGTGTGGGTGGCACGTGTTCTACCAGGCACAGGATGGCCCGTGTGTGGTGCTGCACCCACTCAATTTCAAGTGCCTGTTGCAACACTATGGCTCTGTTGAACGCCTCCCCCTCAGGTACGGCTCCGCTCCTCCACTCCTCCGTTCGTTGGTATTCTCCTCCTCTCCCTCAATCTGCTCCGTCCATCCTTTTGTCTTCGAGCTAGTCTTGCTCCCTCGTGCTACACCCCATCCCTCCCGCACCCTTTCTCTCCTCGCGCAGGCTCTGCGTCTCACCGGCCTCTCCCACTCTTCACACGGGTGCCTCTCCAAGCTCATCTCCAAACTCAAGTTGCCACTCGTGACATTCAGTGCCGCCCCTCGTGAACCCTCCCTGTCGCCCTGCGCTGCGCCCCACAGCGTCACAGCACGGGTGGTACAGCTGGAGCCCATGCGGCAGTCAGAGGCGGTGCGGCGGCGGCTGCGGGTGCTGGACCACCTGCCGCTCACGGCTGCCTTTGTGCTGGCCGAGGTCGACCTCGCCCCGCTGCTGCCCGCGCCCTCCCTCGCGCCCTTCCTGCCTGAGATCAACCACCGCAGGCTGCAGCGCCAACGCCAGCTGCGACAGGTGGGGAGAATGGGCAGGGCAGAAGGTGGGCACAAGGTTGCTTGCTGCAAAAGAGCTGCGCTAGTGGAATGTTAGCATTGCTGGGCACAGTCAGCACCAGTCCAAGACCATGTGTGCTTTGCTCGCTTCTGTGTGTGCCAGGAGGAGAGGGACCGAGTGAAGGCACAACACAGGGAGGCAGTGGCAGTGGCGGCAGCAGCAGAGGATGGGAGGTTCTTTGAGCGCCAGCGCGTACCAGCACCCATGGACTTCGTCCCCCTCGCACAAGCTGTCGCTGCAGCAGGTTCCGCAAGTGCTACTGCTGCTGCAGAAGATTCCGACACTGGTGGTGGGGATGTAGCAGCAGGCAGTGCGGAAGGTGAAGGGGCGTCTGGGAGTGCAAGCCATGCGCGCCCCATGGCCTTTTCAAAGGTCACAGAGCTGGGCTATGCTGCTGGGCTGGGCTCTGTGGCACTCTCCGGCCCCTCCCCCTCTGCTACAACTGCTCCAGCTCCCCCCTCTGGCCCTTCACCTGTTTCCACTACTGCCACGCCTGCCCAATCAGTGTGGGCTAGTCGTCCGGACTTCTCCAGAGCAGGCTCTGCTGGTGCTGGTAGTGGTGCATGGGGTTCTGGGGGGGCGGCTTCTGCCAGGGGTGTGGGGAGTGGGGGAGAGGGGGCTCAGGTGCCTGGTGATGATGGGAGCGCTTCTTCAGGTGGGGGGAAGGGGAAAGGAAAGAAGGGCAAGAAGAAGGGCACTACTATTTTGCTTTCTAGTGGAGGCCTGCCGCGCTACTGAAGGCGTGGTGCGTCATGCAGGCCTGCAGGTATAAATGTGTGGGTTAGGACTCCAGACTACTACTATGCTACTGGTATCGTTGAGTTGTCTGTTGCCTAATTTCTGCTGTCTGATGTAGAGTGGTAGGCAGGCCTCTGGATAGGATTTGGGGTACTCTTCCTCGTAAGGCCAACACCCAGCTGTTACTCTTTCAGTAAGGGTGCTTCACAGGAACTGCTCTTAAAAATCAGGGTGCAAACAAATTAAAGAAACTGTCGAATAAATTTGCTGAGGATACTGTGTAGGGTGTTAGTGTTGCAGTGTGTTGAGTCATCGTTGTTATGTGGAGGGACCAAGTTCGATACCTATCGGGATCATCAGCCGTAGGAAATGTGTTTTACGCGACCAATCCTGGTATCCTCTCTTAGATCGAACTCGATTTCATCAGTGCTACTACACCACATAGCTCTGAAATATCAGTGTCATACAATCGATCACTTTTTTTGGTAAGGGTCGAAAACAAAACCAGTCTTGTAAAAAAGGGTGCATCGTAAAACCCGCCCTTATAGTAAGGGTCATAAGGGTGAATCACCCTGATATCGAGAGGCCAGGTGGTAGGGTAGCGCAGTGATACCGGTAGCTTGACTGTTTTGCCTTGATACTGGTGGTTGACCTCAGTGTGTGAAGCTTGCATTCAGTATCCAATTATCTGGTCAAGTCCTAACATTGTTCAGGTATCAACCTGGTTATACCGTACCGAATTGCTAAATTAGCTGCAAATCTCCAGCAACTTCCGCCATGGCCATCATTTTGTGGGCGGTCTTGCCACGGGCTCTGACGGACGGGGTAAGACTAGGAAGCAGACAGGCGAACATTGACGAGGTTACGTCGCTTGCCAGGGACAACGGCTTCCGTCACATTCACATGGTTACCCTGCAATTATTTGAAGGTGTCATTCCGCGTTCAATCAAGGCGGTTCGATATGCCCAGTTTCCGGCCAGGACACGCTCTGCCGTCAGATCCTGTGGAATCTGACTGATAGATAGATCTCAACCGTCCCTTCTGGCATGAGTCATGCATATTGTAGAGCGATACCGCCACATCTGATAGGGGCAGATGGTGGTGCGAGAAGTCAGCGCTTGGTGCATTGGACAAGGTCTCCCCCTTTTCCCCAATAATCAAGGTCGGGCAGCAGACTCCACCCAAGTCGGCGGGGAAACTTCTGCTGCTGCCGCGCTCGCTATCACCGTCGACAGGGAGATGCTGAGGGGGGGAAGAGCGGGAAGGAAATGGAGAGGGAGGAGGAGGAGGGAAGGGACGGGACGGGGCGGGAAGGGACAGGAAGAGAGGGGAACGAAGGAGAAAGGAGGGGACAGAGGGGGGGTTTGGAGCGTCTAAACCGTGAAGCCTGGTTACATATTCTAGAGCGCATGAGCACGCGTAGCAAGGCGACAAATGCGTACTGAGAACGGAGCATGGCTAGTAACGCGTACAGCGGGTGCTGGCGCACGTGAAACGTATTAGAGCTAGTAGCGCGTACAGCGGGTACTGATGCACGTGGAAGGCTATTAACACGTACAGCGGGTACTGGTGCACGTGGAAGGCGCGCTGGCCGATGGTGACGACGAGGTCGCTCGCCATGCCCGCCACTTGCGCGCACTCCGGCTCGCTCTCGTGCGACAGCAGCGACGCCGTCGCCTCGTCGCAGCCTTCGTCGTCCATCGCGCGCGTCGTCGGAGGGAGCAGAGGAGGAAGAGGCGCGCGGAAAGAATCGGCGCGGAGTAAACGGCGCGGAACGGCGCGAAGGGAACAGCGGCGAGGCACGGGGGAGGGCGAGGATGCGGCTGCTCTCTGCTGCCTGGTGCTCTCTCTTGCTCTCTCTTGCTCCCTCTTGCAGTCTGCTGCTGTGTGCCGCTACCCGATGCCCCACCCCGCTATCAGTTTGTCGAGCAGTACAATGCGAAAACTGCGAAACGCGCGTCAAGAGCGGAAACTTGAACAAGAAGAAATCAGGTACACACGGCGATGCTTCCGATTGTCAAACTATATGTGCTGCATATTGTCTAGGCTGTAGTGGGGTAGCCCATATGGGGTACAACCCAATTAGGGTTTACTACTTGTACTCCTGCATCCTGTTAGTTCACATCATTCCTGCTGCTAGATTCTAACATGGTTTCAGAGCACTAAGGTCCGTAGGACCGTTTTTTTCCGGGCCCACCTACCGCTGCGGTTACCGCGCTACCCCACGTGCCTGCCTGCCTTGCCTTGCCTTGTGACGTGCTGCCCTAGGCCGGTGCGCTGCCCCTAGAGGCCCGTAAGGCCCGCGCGCTGCCTCTACATGCCTGTCAGGCCCGCACACACACTTCTACCGCGCGCTGCCCGCACCGAGACCGCGCAGCCCGCCCCGAGTCGCGCGCAGCCCGCTGCAGCCACGCGCAGCCCGCACCGAGCCGCGCGCAGCTCACTGCAGCCGCGCGCAGCCTGCACCGAGCCGCGCACAGCCCGCTGCAGCCGCGCGCAGCTCGCAGCTGCCGCGCGCAGCCCGCGCCGAGCCCACGCAGCCCGCGTCGAGCCGCGCGCGGCCTGCTACGGCCTCGCGAGGCCCGCGCGCGGCCCGCAGCAGCCCGCGCCGAGCCGCGCGCGGCCTGCTACTGCCTCGCACGGCCCGCGCGCGGCCCGCAACAGCCCGCGCCGAGCCGCGCGCGGCCCGCTACTACCTAGTGCGGCCGCGCGCGACCTGCAGCAGCTCCGGGCGCTGTCCGCGCAGCCCGCGCCGAGCCGCGCGCGGCCCTCTGCCTCGGCCTCGACCTGCCGCTGATGCGGCCCCGCCCTGCAGCTGCCGCGGCCCCGACCTGCCGCTGATGCGGCCCCGCCCTGCAGCTGCCACGGCCCCGACCTGCCGCTGACGCGGCCCCGCCCTGCAGCTGCCACGGCCCCGACCTGCCGCTGATGCGGCCCCGCCCTGCAGCTGCCACGGCCCCGACCTGCTACTGCCGCTGAAGCGGCCCCGCCCTGCAGCTGCTTCGGCCCTGCTCTGCAGCCGGTGTTGCGGCCCCGACGTCGCCGCTATCGAGCGCCGGCCCTGCTCGCCCGGTGAGCGCCTGCTCTCCCAGCCTTTGGTGAGCGACTGCCTGCCTGCCTGACGGCCTGCCTGCCTGCCTGCCTGCCTGCCTGCCTGCCTGCCTGCCTGCTGGCCTGCCTGCCTGCCTGCCTGCGCGCCTGCCTGCCTGCCTGCTGGCCTGCCTGCCTGCCTGCCGGCCTGCCTGTCTGTCTGCCTGCCTGTCTGCTTGCCTGCCTGCCTGCCTGCCTGCCTGCTTGCCTGCCTGCCTGCCACGCCTGGTCAGATGCAGCTCCAGCGACGTTCACGCGAGCCTCTCACGCCCCAGCAGCTTAGTGAGTGGTATACTAGCTGGGGTTGTCGCGGTAGCCTTAGTAGCTGTCGCCCTGGAGCTGGTCAGTTGGGAGCGTCTAGCAGTGGCCAGCTGCAGCTGCAGGGGCGTCCACGCGAGACACTTACGCCTCGGCAGCTCCAGGAGTGGTACGCTCAGTGTAGCAGGTCTACACGTACAGTTCGCTGCCCGTACGTCATTCGCACAGGTGCTAGGACTGGTCAGCCTTGTGGGACGCTTGGTCACACACAGTCCCGCTGCTTCGCCCGTCTGAGCGACGACTGGCGCACAGTGTTTGGCGACGAGGCTGAGCTCCCCACCTGGCTGGAGCTGCATGGACAGGGGGTAGATATCTTTGCTCTTGACTATGATGCTATCCTCACTGCCATGTATGCATTGTCTACTAGTGCTGACCGTGCCTGTTGCCTGTGCGTACCGCCTGACCCTGGTGAGGCTGCTGCTCTAGGTGCTAGTGCGTCTCCTGCTCTAGGTGCTGGTGAGGCTGCTGCTCTCGGTGCTAGTACGTCTACTGCTCTAGGTACGGGTGAGGCCGTGGCTTCAGGTGCTGCCGTGTCTGCTCTCTCTGGTACTGCGCCCACTGCGGTCTCACACACCTTCACCCTTGACTCAGGAGCTTCCCGCTCCTTCTTTCGCGACTGCACCGCACTCACGCCGCTCCGTCGGCCAGTCCCGGTCTCCCTGGCGGACCCCTCTGGGGGTCCAGTCCTTGCCCACTATTCCACGGTTCTGCCGTGTCCGGCCGTCCCGTCCGGCTCGCTGTCAGGTCTTTACCTCCCCTCGTTCTCTACGAACTTGGTGAGTGGAGCTGACCTCCAGGATGGGGGGGTTCACCAGTTCACTCCTGCGAGTCAGCGAGTGACTCACTGTACGTGTGCTAGGACGGGCCGGCACTTGGCCACGTTCACCCGTGCACCTGGCTCGAGTCTGTACACACTGACCACTGAGTCCCCTCATGTAGCTGCGTCTGCGTCTGCGTCTGGTCAGCTGGCGGCCCCCTGCGAGTGTCGCGCTTTGTCGCACGACACTCTCCTGAGGCACCACCGCCTTGGTCACCCCTCCTTGCCTCGCCTACGTAGCATGCACTCTCGCTCCCTGGTCTCTGGTCTCCCCAGGTCTCTGCCTGCCCTCCCTCCCTCGCCTGCGCCGCCCTGCATTCCTTGCGTCGAGGGGCGGCAACGCGCTGCTCCTCACTCCTCCTCGTTTCCTCCCACAGAGGCTCCACTGCAGACGCTCCACCTGGACGTGTGGGGCCCAGCCCGCGTCCAGGGACAGGGCCGCGAGCGGTACTTCCTGCTGGTCGTCGACGACTACACGCGTTACACCATGGTCTTCCCCTTGCGGAGCAAGGCGGATGTCCCTACTGTTTTGATCCCCTGGATCCGCGCTGTTCGTCTCCAGCTCCGCGAGCGGTTCCGGTCGGACTTTCCTGTCCTGCGTCTGCACTCTGACAGAGGTGGTGAGTTCTCCTCCGACCTCTTGGCAGCCTACTGTGCGGAGCACGGCATCACCCAGTCGTTCACGCTTCCGGCCTCTCCGCAGCAGAATGGGGTTGCTGAGCGCCGCATTGGCTTAGTCATGGAGGTCGCTCGTACCTCCATGATCCATGCGGCTGCCCCCCATTTTCTGTGGCCGTTTGCGGTCCGGTACGCCGCGCATCAGCTCAACCTCTGGCCCCGTGTCTCCTTGCCGGAGACCTCGCCCACACTGCTGTGGACGGGGAAGGTTGGCGATGTGTCGCGTTTCCGGGTCTGGGGTGCTCGTGCCTTTGTCCGCGATACCACCGCGGACAAGCTCTCCGCCCGCGCTGTTCCCTGTGTCTTCCTTGGCTTTGTCCCTGACGCGCCTGGTTGGCAGTTATACCACCCCGCCTCGCGCCGTCTCCTTGCGTCTCAGGACGTCACGTTCGACGAGTCGGTTCCCTTTTACCGTCTCTTCCCCTACCGCACTGCCTCGCTCCCCCCCCCCGCCGCTCTTCCTCGCTCCAGGTGCTCCCCAGGTAGACCCCCTCCTCGCTCCCGGTCCTGCTCCTTCAGGTGTTTCTCAGGTAGACCCTCCTCCCTTGACTGCGCCGGTTGAGGTCACTGGTGACTCAGGTCCTACTGAGAGTGGTCCTGCTCGGGGTGCTCCTTCTGGGGGTGCTGGGCCTGGGGGTGCGGAGCCTGGGGGTGCTGCGCCTGGGGGTACTGAGCCTGAGGGTGCGGAGCTTGAGGGTGTGGAGCCTGGTGGTGCTGAGCCTGAGTGTGAGGGGTCTGGGGGTGCTGAGCTTGGCGGTACTGCCGCTGGAGGTTCGGGAGCTGCTGGAGGGCCTAGTACTGGTGGCGCTGGAGCTGGAGGTTCTGGAGCTGCTGAGGGTGCTCGCGCTGGAGGTTCTGGAGCCGCTGGAGGTACTGGTGCTGAGGGTACTGACACCGGAGGTTCTGGAGCCGTTGGGGGTGCGGGCGCTGAGGGTTCTGAGTCTGCTGTTGCGCGGTCTCCTTGGAGTGGCCGCCTTCGTCCACGTGTGCCTCTCACCCCACAGCAGCTGCAGGACTGGTACGGTCACCGTCAGCGTCGCGCTACTGGAGCTAGGAGTCGTGCTGGTCCTTTGTCTACTGGAGGTGCTGGAGTTGCTGGTTCTGGGGGTGCTGCTGCTGGAGACACTGAGGTTGGAGACCCTGGGGCTGGAGGTGCTGGTTCTGGGGGTGCTGCTGCTGGAGACCCTGAGGTTGGAGACCCTGGGACTGGAGGTGCTGGTTCTGGGGGTGCTGCTGCTGGAGGTACTGGAGCTGCTGGAGGTACTGGAGCTGCTGGAGGCACTGGAGCTGCTGGAGCTGCTGGTTCTGGTGCAGCTGCGCCGTCACGACTGTTCTTCGCTCCGCCGTCTCCGTCGTCTCTGCCGCCGTCTGCCTCTGTTCTTCGTCAGGTTCTTACTCTTCCGTCGTCTACTGGTCTTCCGTTACAGTCTGGCTCACCGCTGCCTGCTCCTTCTCCTTACACTGAGCTGACCGGTAGTCCAGCTGAGCGTCGTGAGCCTGCGTCGCGTCCTGTTTCGCCTGTTCGTCCTGGTCGTACCGGTCGTCGTGTTCCTCGTTCGCGCCAGCCGGCTGTCCCCGGCGCACACCTCGTAGTCCGTCGTCCTTCCTCTGCTCCGCAGCCTGTTCCTCTGCCGTCTCCCCCTGCGTCCTCTCTGCCTGCCGTTCCGGACCCTGAGTCTGACCGGTTTCGTACTGAGCACCCTACTGTCACGCGTCTCCTAGCCACTGTTGTCACTGACCCGTCGTTTGAGTCTACTGCTGCGTCTGCCTTGGTCGCTGAGCTTGTTGACTTTGCTGCTGCCTGTCGTCTAGACTACGTCGCTTGTCTTGTTGCTGAGTCTGAGTCTGTCTGTCCTCCGTCCGTCGGGGGTGAGTGTGCTCTTAGCACGGACGTCCTTGAGGACAGGCAGGAGGAGTTCCAGTGTCTTGCTGCTGCTTTACCTCATCTTGTGTCCTCGCTACTTGCCCCTGAGGGAGACCCGGATGCACCAGACATCCCGACTCCGCGCTCTTACGCAGAGGCGATAGAGGGTCCCTACTCCTCTCAGTGGCAGGCAGCCATGGACGCAGAGATGGCTTCCTGGAAGTCCACAGGCACCTACGTTGACGAGGTTCCCCCACCTGGGGCGAACATCGTCAGTGGCATGTGGATTTTCAGGGTGAAGCGGCCGCCGGGTTCTCCGCCTGTCTTCAAGGCGCGTTACGTGGCTCGAGGCTTCAGTCAGCGAGAGGGAGTTGACTTCTTCCAGACCTTCTCCCCCACCCCGAAGATGACCACTCTTCGGGTGCTGCTGCACGTTGCTGCTCACCGTGACTACGAGCTTCACTCTCTTGACTTCAGGACAGCTTTCCTGCAAGGCAGCCTGCACGAGGAGATCTGGCTGCGCCGCCCCCCGGGCTTCACTGGGTCGTTCCCTCCTGGTACCCAGTGGAGCCTCCGGCGGCCGGTCTACGGTCTCCGCCAGGCGCCACGTGAGTGGCACGACACACTGAGGACTACGCTTGCGGCTCTTGGGTTCGCGCCTTCTACTGCTGACCCGTCGTTGTTTCTGCGCACCGACACTTCACTGCCGCCGTTCTACATCCTCGTGTACGTCGACGACTTGGTTTTTGCCACTGCTGACACTGAGGCTCTTGCCCACGTGAAGTCGGAGCTGCAGAAGAGACACACGTGCACAGACTTGGGTGAGCTGCGCAGCTACCTTGGCTTGCAGATCACCCGAGACAGAGCACGTCGCACCATCACCTTGACTCAGTCACACATGGTGCAGCAGGTCCTTCAGCGCTTCGGCTTCACCTGGTCTTCAGCACAGGCCACTCCTCTGGCTACAGGTCACACGCTCTCAGCTCCACCTTCGGACGAGTCCGTAGAGCCGAGTGGTCCTTACCCAGAGCTAGTCGGCTGCCTCATGTACCTGATGACTTGCACTCGACCTGACCTCGCGTACCCTCTTGGTCTCCTGGCTCGCTACGTGGCTCCTGGTCGGCACCGACCTGAGCACATGGCTGCTGCTAAGAGGGTACTGCGTTACTTGTGCAGCACATCAGGCATGGGGCTAGTGCTTGGAGGGACGAGCCCAGTTGTCCTCACTGGGCACTCAGACGCTTCTTGGGTTGACGACCTGGCTACTCAGCGGTCGTCACAGGGTTACACCTTCAGCCTTGGCTCTGGTTCAGTTTCGTGGCGTTCTACACGCTCGTCTTCAGTTCTCGGCTCCAGTTGTGAGGCTGAGATCTACGCCACCGCCATGGCTGCACAGGAGTTACGCTGGCTCACCTACCTGCTGACTGACTTGGGAGAGCAGCCTCGTTCTCCTCCAGTGCTGTACGTTGACAACAAGGCAGCCATTGCCTTGTGTGAGGAGCACAGACTGGAGCACAGAACGAAGCACATTGCTCTGCGTTACTTCCTGGCTCGAGAGTTGCAGCAGCGAGGCCAGCTTCGTCTTCGCCACGTGGCCACTCGGGCGAACACTGCTGATATATTCACCAAGGCACTTCCGTCTGGTGATCATCAGCGCTTTTGTACTCTGTTGGGCCTTGTGCCTACGCTTCCACACTTGCTGTAGTCTCTGCTTGTATTGTGATCTGTACATATATATGTATATGCATGCTGGTTCTTGCTAGGTTGCCATCACTGTACTGTTATTGCTGCATATATATCTCTGCATGTGAACTGGCCCTGTGGCCCTTTGCTTGTGCTCGGAATGCGTGGTGACGTTGTGATCCACCCTGAGCTTGTTTTGCTTCTCTTGACTGGTCGTTTGACCCCTTGTTCTCCCCCACTTTGCCTATGGGGGTGTGTCAAACTATATGTGCTGCATATTGTCTAGGCTGTAGTGGGGTAGCCCATATGGGGTACAACCCAATTAGGGTTTACTACTTGTACTCCTGCATCCTGTTAGTTCACATCATTCCTGCTGCTAGATTCTAACACCGATCACCCTCTCCCTTCACTACTCCGCGACGACGATAGGATAGGCTTCGTTTAAAGCCAGGATCTCAAGTAAGAGAAATTGGCTTCAATTGCAAAACACTTGCAGCTCGAGTCACCCTGTTTGTGTAGGCGAAATTCAGTGGTTGGGTTGGAGGTTCAGCGAGCGACAGATTTCCGTTTTGCCCGTGAATCTCAATTGCAAAACAGATTTCTGTACATGAGATTTTTCGGAGGTGGGACACATTGCTGGGAAATGAGCTTCGGAACCCAACCTGATTTCCGTTCCTAGGTGGTTCGGAAGCAGCCAACGATTTTTGTTCGCTTCGCATCCCTCGTTTCAGCTCTCGTGAAGGACTCTACCTCGTCAACCAATCAAAGCCTAGCGCAATTCACTGACTGCAAAATATCCAAACTACATGAGATCCCGGCTTTAAAACGCTGGCCGCGCTGAGAGGAATGGATGAACGGCTCCGATTGTACCGATCGGGGTCGCAGAAGCGGATTCTCTCGCGTGTAACGCGCAGATGCTGCTCCCGCGTAGCAGCAGGCAATGGCTGGTTGTACCACCCGACCAGCCCGAACTCGCCATGGCATCGCTGCGCTCTGCGGTGCGATGGGACAGCAGCATCGACATTTCCGACGCTTCGGCTTCGGACGCGACGCGACGCGAGCCTAGCTGACCTCTCCTTCGACGTTCTCGCCTTGGAATGGGAATGGGATAAGGATTTCTGCTCTAAGAGATGCGATGCGACGGACATGAATCGCACTAAGTTCGTGTCCGTAGGGATGACATGTCAACATTGGCAGTGTCAACCCAAAGCGCGAGGAACTAGAGTGTCAAGAACTGAAGCTTCAGTGTCAAATCGAAGCGCAGCAAGAAACCCTGCGACGGAAGCTTATTGGTTGGGCACGAGTTTGAGTACACAGGCGACCCCTTGCACGAACTTGCAGTCGCACGAAGTTCAGCATCCGTCGATTAGGCAGGTGTGGTCGTCGGAAATCTCGATGCCATCAATGTGGTTGGTTGGTTAGTTCCTTTATTTTCGCAGAGCTGGAAGTCCGACGAAATTTACAGGCTGGCAGTTTGGTGTCGTTGACACTCTGCCAACAATGTTGGCAAGTGTCAAAATCACAAGTTGACACTCAAAAGCTTGACATGTCATCCCTACGGACACGACCTAACTTCAAGGCTGTTCAGGATTTCTGGTCTGCCTGATGGTTCACTGGTTCGTTACTTGGGCGGATCCGAGACCCGTTAGGTAAAGGCGAAGGGAGATATTCGAAGGAGTGCACTGCACTTCAATGTGGTGACATGCGATTTCGTGCATTTTCGATGTACTCTTTGTTTGTTAGTTTTGGAGGTTTTCCAGAATCTGGATTGCAAGTCTGCATTATTTGATGATATAAGTCAGAAACACAAGAATATACTTGTTTGAAGAATTACGTTTTTTAGATTTATTTGAACAGACATTTCTCAGATAGAAATTCTACGCCCTATCAAAGTACTAGTATAGCTACACTAGAGTACATTCTTATAAAAATGAAATAATACTCAAAGGTACATTCAACCATTGTAATTCTGTCTAATCCTATCAACCACAGGTCTACACCTACTCCATGGCAGCATGCCATCCATGCCCACCCCGGCATGGACTGGCAGTGCACTGCACAGGCAGAGAGGAAGGCTGCGCCTTGAGCATTGCCAGGACCAAGACGTGCGGGTGCCCTACTAGGGACTGGCTCTGCTCACCCCCACCTCCACCAAATGACATCACTGCTGGCCAGACAGTTTTGTCACTTGGTGGGGGCGGGAGGGAACAGAACCAGTCCGGTTTGGCCCGGAATCGAGTCCCCAGCCAATGCTCAAAGCTTCACCACCTCTAGTGCACTGGCAACATGGATTGCAGGCTTGCCGAGCGTGAAGGCACCTGCAGGCAGAAGAAAGATAAAATTAGTCCTTGTTCAATAAGAGGAATAAAAAATACAGCATGCACGAAAGCAAAATAGCAAACAAGAAAAAAAGCCATGTGCATGAAAAAAAGAGTTTGAAAGTAGGGACTGAAACTTATCTGTGGGTTAGGAGCTTGGAGCATGGAGTGATGCTTGAGCGTTAAGACGCTTCAGCAGGCCATGGCTTGCCACCCACTGGGAACCTGCAGGCAGAACAAAGACAAACATTAGTCCATGACAAAAAACAGAAGGCAAAAAAACAGCATGCATCAAAGCGAATCAATAAACACAATAAAGTCATGTGCATGAGAAAAGGAGCTCGAAGGTAGAAGACAAAACTTATCCGAGGTTAAGAAGCGTGAAGTGTGGAGCGGTTCTTGAGCGTTGAGGCGCTTCAGCAGGCCATGGTGCTCCCATGGATCTTGGGCTTGCTGGAGTGCAGTGGTGCGCAAGGTCTTGGGGGTCCATGGCATGTAAATGGCGCTTGGAGAACCTGCCATGAGGCAAAAGAAAACAAGTCAGTGACCGTAGAGTTGAAGCACACCTTGAAAAAAGAAAAAACAAAGAATCAGGAAGCGCGGATTTACCAGTCGAGTAGCAATTGAGCGAGAAAGTAAGGGAAAAGGCTCAAGTTGGAATCTTATCTTGCCAAGCTTGAGAGTTGAGGGCCATGGTGCTCCCATGGATTTGATTCTTGGGCTTGTTGAAATCCCTTTGTGCAGCAAACCTGCCAAGTTGAGAAGGAAATTTGAGTAAGTAAACCAAGTCAATGACAACAAACGAACGAACATGCAGCAAGTGGCTAAAACGAAGATGGATGAAAACAACTTACTGCTGGTGGACAGAGAGGAGGCACCTGCCAGGTGCTGTTGGCAGGTACGTTCACCCCGCCTTGGAGCTGAGCCGTGAGGTGCTCCTCTATCACCATCTAGAGCGCGGCTTGAATAGAACCTGCAAGGATATCAAAGGATCTTGGTCAGTAATGAGCAGTAAACCAAGCGCGCAGAAATGGACGGTGCTGCAATGGTGCAAGTGCCACAGAGCCTACCTATACCAACCAAAAAACCTTGGGGAACCTTTACCAACACCTTTACCAACCTTAACCAAACCTGAACGTGAACCAAGGGGGGGGCTCTGTGGCGTGAAAAACGTGTGATTGACACATTTAACCTTCACCAGCCGTGAAGATGCTCCACTGTTGTCCGCCATGACGCATGGCAGGACGCGATAAGATGTTGCTGAAACGCAGTACACCCTCAAATAGAACCTGCAAGTCAAGAAATAAACGAAAATTAGTAAAGGTTTAACAGCAAAGCATGCAAAACGAAAAAAAAGCTTGGAAAAAACGAGCCAAATACCAACCAAAAAACCTTTGGGGGGACCTTTACCGGACCTGAACCTGTACCTAACCTCAACCAGGGGGGTGGCTCAGGAGTGTGAAGGGTGAGAATGATACTCTTAACCTTCACAACGCCAACAGATATTGATCCTCTTTAATCTTCGAAACGCCTCGCAACCTCCATTAAAACCTGCGAGTGTAGAAAAACACATATAGTTAGTACACGGAAGTGAAGAAAGCATGCAACCGAAATAACGACTTTGCGAAGTGAAATGTGCTGACCCACCACAGAGCCAATACCGACCTGTAAAAAAAAAAAACCTTTTACCACACCTGTACCGAACCTTTACCAAACCTTAACCGGGGGGAGGAGGCTCTGTGGTGAGTGGTGGTGAAAGGTGATACATTCGACCTTCACCGTCACATGTCGGGGAGATCGATGTCGCTTTAGGCGCGTCGTAGCCAGCGTCGCGAAGAGGTCAAGGAAAAAACGCAGATCGACGCAGCTTCGTTACGTTGCAGAAACTCCCACGGTCGAGGTAACGAAGCTCCACGATCCGACCATACGATCCACGCACGGCTGAATGGCGTCGACGTGAGAAGATGGTGAAGGGTCGAAACTGGTAGCGCGATCGAAAGCCAAGATCGATTAGCAAAAGTGCTAGGAAGGCTACGGAAACTAAATGAAAATCACGAGAAGACGAGCCGGAATACGAAGAGAGACTGAAGATGCGTAGAATTCCTAATTTCGGACCGTTGGGATCGGCTTGGAATCAGTGAGCGGCTGGAATCTCGCTTTGCTGGCTTCGAATGTGGTCCCGAATATGCCAACGTGGACTACGTGGACGATTGTGGATCATAAGGAATCGCCGACAACATGAAGATCAGCTCTAATTGGACCGCCAAATAAGGCCCAACGTTTGATTGGACCGCCAAATGAGTCCCAACGTCTGATTGGACCGCCAACTAAAACACTATCCAACCAGATTGTCCTCAATTTGGGACACGTATGCTGTTTCAACATCCAGAAAAAAAACGCGGGCATCCAGAAATCTAGTGACGTGGCCTATAACACTTCCGCCCATTCAACCGCCGCGATCCGCATTCCGAAGCGTGCGGCTAAATTGAGACGCTCTAGCGCTCAGGAGGCGGCTGGCAGAAGAGTTGGGAGGGAAGTCGAGATCTGTCTGGTAGGGTCTGACAGCAGCGGCGGTAGAGAGAAGCGATGGAGCAGCTGTAAACCCATCATCTGCCAGGAGGAGAAGCTCGAGCCATGGTTTGGCGAATTGGCGAGCTCAACAGGTAACTTCTGCTGTCGGTTGTTCGCTAGTGGATGGAAACTGGGTTTCGCCAACCCTTGTTGTAGTTCCCGAGGTCGTGTTGAGTGGCGACGTGGGTTGCGAAAGGTGTGGCGACGGTGAAGTAATTCGCCATTCTGTGAATGTGCAGATTTGGTGGAAAGGGAACACGGGAGGATGTCGGATGTGTGAAGGTCAAATATGGTTGAACACGGTTCGGATATCTTTAGCGGGTTTGCAGTTTGCTCCGTAGTCAGTCTCACAGCACGTGGGACGGTGCGTGAATGGGATATATCCGCGTTCCTGAGTGCTTCATTTCCGACTCTAAAAACGGCGAAGCTGTTCATTCTTGCTAGTTCTGGTCGGGGTGAATGAATGATTGCTGCATTTCTGATGTGAACACGTCGGCTCGGCACGCGGTGTCAAACTATATGTGCTGCATATTGTTTAGGCTGTAGTGGGGTAGCCCATATGGGGTACAACCCAATTAGGGTTTACTACTTGTACTCCTGCATCCTGTTAGTTCATCCATTCCTGCTGCTAGATTCTGACATGGTATCAGAGCACTAAGGTCCGTAGGACCGTTTTTTTTCGGGCCCACCTACCGCTGCGGTTACCGCGCTACCCCACGTACCTGCCTGCCTTGCCTTGCCTTGTGACGTGCTGCACTATGTGCGCCGTCCAGCAGCCCTAGCGCTGCCTCCTGCTGCCTTTAGCCAGCGCGCTGCCCCTAGAGGCCCGTAAGGCCCGCGCGCCGCCCCTAGAGGCCCGTAAGGCCCGCGCGCCCCCTCTACACGCCCGTCAGGCCCGCGCAGCCCGCTGCAGCCGCGCGCAGCCCGCACAGAGCCCACGCAGCCCGCGCCGAGCCGCGCGCAGCCCGCTGCAGCCGCGCGCAGCCCGCACCGAGCCGCGCGCAGCCCGCTGCAGCCGCGCGCAGCCCGCAGCTGCCGCGCGCAGCCCGCGCCGAGCCCACGCAGCCCGCGTCGAGCCGCGCGCGGCCTGCTACGGCCTCGCGAGGCCCGCGCGCGGCCCGCAGCAGCCCGCGCCGAGCCGCGCGCGGCCTGCTACTGCCTCGCGCGGCCCGCGCGCGGCCCGCAACAGCCCGCGCCGAGCCGCGCGCGGCCCGCTACTGCCTAGCGCGGCCGCGCGCGGCCTGCAGCAGCTCAGCGCGCTGTCAGCGCAGCCCGCGCCGAGCCGCGCGCGGCCCTCTGCCTCGGCCCCGACCTGCCGCTGATGCGGCCCCGCCCTGCAGCTGCCACGGCCCCGACCTGCCGCTGATGCGGCCCCGCCCTGCAGCTACCACGGCCCCGACCTGCCGCTGATGCGGCCCCGCCCTGCAGCTTCCACGGCCCCGACCTACCGCTGACGCGGCCCCACCCTGCTACTGCCACTGAAGCGGCCCCGCCCTGCAGCTGCTTCGGCCCTACTCTGCAGCCGGTGTTGCGGCCCCGACGCCGCCGCTGTCGTGCGCCTACTCGGCCGCCGCCGTCGAGCGCCGGCCCTGCTCGCCCGGTGATCGCCTGCTCTCCCAGCCTTTGGTGAGCGCCTGCCTGCCTGCCTGACGGCCTGCCTGTCTGCCTGCCTGCCTGCCTGGCTGCCTGCCTGCCGGCCTGCCTGCCTGCCTGCCGGCCTGCCTGTCTGTCTGCCCGCCTGCCTGCCTGCCTGCCTGTCTGCCTGCCTGCCTGCCTGCCTGGCTGCCTGCCTGCCTGCCGGCCTGCCTGCCTGCCTGCCTGTCTGCCTGCCTGCCTGCCTGCCTGGCTGCCTGCCTGCCTGCCGGCCTGCCTGCCTGCCTGCCTGCCTGCCTGCCTGCCTGCTTGCCTGCCTGCCTGCCGCGCCTGCCCTGCCCGCGCTACTGCTGCTGCTACTGCTACTGGCAGGTGGCCAGATGCAGCTCCAGCGACGTTCACGCGAGCCTCTGACGCCCCAGCAGCTTAGTGAGTGGTATACTAGCTGGGGTTGTCGCAGTAGCCGTCGTAGCTGTCGCCCTGGAGCTGGTCAGTTGGGAGCGTCTGGCAGTGGCCAGCTGCAGCTGCAGGGGCGTCCACGTGAGACACTTACGCCCCGGCAGCTCCAGGAGTGGTATGCTCAGTGTAGCAGGTCTACGCGTACAGTTCGCTGCCCGTACGTCATTCGCACAGGTGCTAGGACTGGTCAGCCTTGTGGGACGCTTGGTCACACACAGTCCCGCTGCTTCGCCCGTCTGAGCGACGACTGGCGCACAGTGTTTGGCGACGAGGCTGAGCTCCCCACCTGGCTGGAGCTGCATGGACAGAGGGTAGATATCTTTGCGCTTGACTATGATGCTATTCTCACTGCCATGTATGCATTGCCTACTAGTGCTGACCGTGCCTGTTACCTGTGCGTACCGCCTGACCCTGGTATAGAGCCTGCTGCTCTCGGTGCTGGTGAGGCTGCTGCTCTAGGTGCTAGTGCGTCTCCTGCTCTAGGTGCTGGTGAGGCTGCTGCTCTCGGTGCTAGTACGTCTTCTGCTCTAGGTGCTGGTGAGGCCGTGGCTTCAGGTGCTGGTGAGTCTGCTCTCTCTGGTACTGCGCCCTCTGCGGTCTCGCACACCTTCACCCTTGACTCAGGAGCTTCCCGCTCCTTCTTTCGCGATTGCACCACACTCACGCCGCTTAGTCGGCCAGTTCCAGTCTCCCTGGCGGACCCCTCCGGGGGCCCAGTCCTTGCCCACTACTCCACGGTTCTGCCGTGTCCGGCCGTCCCGTCTGGCTTCCTGTCAGGTCTTTACCTCCCCTCGTTCTCTACGAACTTGGTGGCGGGAGCTGACCTCCAGGATGGAGGGGTTCACCAGTTCACTCCTGCGAGTCAGCGAGTGACCCGCTGTACGTGTGCTCGGACGGGCCGACACCTGGCCACGTTTACCCGTGCGCCTGGCTCGAGTCTGTACACACTCACCACTGAGTCCCCTCAGGTAGCTGCGTCTGCGTCTGTGTCTGGTCAGCTGGCGGCCCCCTGCGAGTGTCGCGCTTTGTCGCACGACACTCTCCTGTGGCACCACCGCCTTGGTCACCCCTCCTTGCCTCGCCTGCGTAGCATGCACTCTCGCTCCCTGGTCTCTGGTCTTCCCAGGTCTCTGCCTGCCCTCCCTCCCTCGCCTGCGCCGCCCTGCATTCCTTGCGTCGAGGGGCGGCAGCGCGCCGCTCCTCACTCCTCCTCGTTTCCTCCCACAGAGGCTCCACTGCAGACGCTCCACCTGGACGTGTGGGGCCCAGCCCGCGTCCAGGGACAGGGCCACGAGCGGTACTTCCTGCTGGTCGTCGACGACTACACGCGTTACACCACGGTCTTCCCCTTGCAGAGCAAGGGGGACGTCCTTGATGTTTTGATCCCTTGGATCCGCACTGTTCGTCTCCAGCTCCGCGAGCGGTTCCGGCGGGACTTTCCTGTCCTCCGTCTGCACTCTGACAGAGGTGGTGAGTTCTCCTCAGACCTCTTGGCAGCCTACTGTGCGGAGCACGACATCACCCAGTCGTTCACGCTTCCGGCCTCTCCACAGCAGAATGGGGTTGCTGAGCACCGCATTGGCTTAGTCATGGAGGTCGCTCGTACCTCCATGATCCATGCGGCTGCCCCCCATTTCCTGTGGCCGTTTGCAGTCCGGTACGCCGCGCATCAGCTCAACCTCTGGCCCCATGTCTCCTTGCCGGAGACCTCGCCCACACTGCTGTGGACGGGGAAGGTTGGCGATGCGTCGCGTTTCCGGGTCTGGGGTGCTCGTGCCTTTGTCCGCGATACCACCGCGGACAAGCTCTCCGCCCGCGCTGTTCCCTGTGTCTTCCTTGGCTTTGTCCCTGACGCGCCTGGTTGGCAGTTTTACCACCCCACCTTGCGCCGTGTCTTTGCGTCTCAGGACGTCACGTTCGACGAGTCGGTTCCCTTTTACCGTCTCTTCCCCTACCGCACTGCCCCGCTCCCCCCCCCGCCGCTCTTCCTCGCTCCAGGTGCTCCCCAGGTAGACCCCCTCCCCGCTCCCGGTCCTGCTCCTTCAAGTGTTTCTCAGGTAGACCCTCCTCCCTTTACTGCGCCGGTTGAGGTCACTGGTGACTCAGGTCCTACTGAGGGTGGTCCTGCTCGGGGTGCTACTTCTGGGGGTGCTGAGCCTGGGGGTGCGGAGCCTGGTGGTGCTGAGCCTGGGGGTACTGAGCCTGAGGGTGCGGAGCTTGAGGGTGTGGAGCCTGGTGGTGCTGAGCCTGAGTGTGAGGGGTCTGGGGGTGCTGAGCTTGGCGGTACTGACGCTGGAGGTTCTGGAGCTACTGAGGGTGCTGGCGCTGGAGGTTCGGGAGCTGCTGGAGGGCCTAGTACTGGTGGCGCTGGAGCTGGAGGTTCTGGAGCTGCTGAGGGTGCTCGCGCTGGAGGTTCTGGAGCCGCTGGAGGTACTGGTGCTGAGGGTACTGACACCGGAGGTTCTGGAGCCGTTGGGGGTGCGGGCGCTGAGGGTTCTGAGTCTGCTGTTGCGCGGTCTCCTTGGAGTAGCCACCTTCGTCCACGTGTGCCTCTCACCCCACAGCAGCTGCAGGACTGGTACGGTCGCCGTCAGCGTCGCGCTGCTGGAGCTAGGAGTGGTGCTGGTCCTTTGTCTACTGGAGGTGCTGGAGTCGCTGGTTCTGGAGGTGCTCGTGCTAGAGACACTGAGGCTGGAGACCCTGGGACTGGAGGTGCTGGTTCTGGGGGTGCTGCTGCTGGAGACACAGAGGTTGGAGACCCTGGGACTGGGGGTGTCGGCTCTGGGACTGGAGCTTCTGGAGCTGCTGGAGGTACGGGAGCTGTTGGAGGTACTGGAGCTGCTGGAGGCACTGGAGCTGCTGGAGCTGCCGGTACTGGTGCAGCTGTGCCGACACGACTGTTCTTCGCTCCGCCGTCTCCGTCGTCTCTGCCGCCGCCTGACTCTGCTCTTCGTCAGGTTGTTACTCTCCCGTCGTCTACTGGTCTTCCGTTACAGACTGGCTCACCGCTACCTGCTCCCTCTCCTTACACTGAGCAGACAGGCAGTCCTGCTACGCATCGTGAGCCTGCGTCGCGTCCTGTCTCGCCCGTTCGTTCTGGTCGTACCGTTCGTCGTGTCGCTCGTGCGCGTCAGCCGGCTGTCCCCAGCGCACACCTTGTTGTCCGTCGTCCTTCCTCTGCTCCGCAGCCTGTTCCTCTGCCGTCTCCCCCTGCGTCCTCTCTGCCTGCCGTTCCGGACCCTGAGTCTGACCGGTTTCGTACTGAGCACCCTACTGTCACGCGTCTCCTAGCCACTGTTGTCACTGACCCGTCGTTTGAGTCTACTGCTGCGTCTGCCTTGGTCGCTGAGCTTGTTGACTTTGCTGCTGCCTGTCGTCTAGACTACGCCGCTAGTCTTGTTGCTGAGTCTGAGTCTGTCTGTCCTCCGTCCGTCGGGGGTGAGTGTGCTCTTAGCACGGACGTCCTTGAGGACAGGCAAGAGGAGTTCCAGTGTCTTGCTGCTGCTTTACCTCATCTTGTGTCCTCGCTACTTGCCCCTGAGGGAGACCCGGATGCACCAGACATCCCGACTCCGCTCTCTTACGCAGAGGCAATAGAGGGTCCCTACTCCTCTCAGTGGCAGGCAGCCATGGACGCAGAGATGGCTTCCTGGAAGTCCACAGGCACCTACGTTGACGAGGTTCCCCCACCTGGGGCGAACATCGTCAGTGGCATGTGGATTTTCAGGGTGAAGCGGCCGCCGGGTTCTCCGCCTGTCTTCAAGGCGCGTTACGTGGCTCGAGGCTTCAGTCAGCAAGAGGGAGTTGACTTCTTCCAGACCTTCTCCCCCACCCCGAAGATGACCACTCTTCAGGTGCTGCTGCACGTTGCTGCTCACCGTGACTACGAGCTTCACTCTCTTGACTTCAGCACAGCTTTCTTGCAGGGTAGCCTGCACGAGGAGATCTGGCTGCGCCGCCCCCCGGGCTTCACTGGGTCGTTCCCTCCTGGTACCCAGTGGAGCCTCCGGCGGCCGGTCTACGGTCTCCGCCAGGCGCCACGTGAGTGGCACGACACACTGAGGACTACGCTTGCGGCTCTTGGGTTTGCGCCTTCTACTGCTGACCCGTCGCTGTTTCTGCGCACCGACACTTCCCTGCCGCCGTTCTACATCCTCGTGTACGTCGACGACTTGGTTTTTGCCACTGCTGACACTGAGGCTCTCGCCCACGTGAATTCGGAGCTGCAGAAGAGACACACGTGCACAGACTTGGGTGAGCTGCGCAGCTACCTTGGCTTGCAGATCACCCGAGACAGAGCACGTCGCACCATCACCTTGACTCAGTCACACATGGTGCAGCAGGTCCTTCAGCGCTTCGGCTTCACCTGGTCTTCAGCACAGGCCACTCCTCTGGCTACAGGTCACACGCTCTCAGCTCCACCTTCGGACGAGTCCGTAGAGCCGAGTGGTCCTTACCCAGAGCTAGTCGGCTGCCTCATGTACCTGATGACTTGCACTCGACCTGACCTCGCGTACCCTCTTGGTCTTCTGGCTCGCTACGTGGCTCCTGGTCGGCACCGACCTGAGCACATGGCTGCTGCTAAGAGGGTACTGCGCTACTTGTGCAGCACATCAGGCATGGGGCTAGTGCTTGGAGGGACGAGCCCAGTTGTCCTCACTGGACACTCAGACGCTTCTTGGGTTGACGACCAGGCTACTCAGCGGTCGTCACAGGGTTACACCTTCAGCCTTGGCTCTGGTTCAGTTTCGTGGCGTTCTACACGTTCGTCTTCAGTTCTCAGCTCCAGTTGTGAGGCTGAGATCTACGCCACAGCCATGGCTGCACAGGAGTTACGCTGGCTCACCTACCTGCTGACTGACTT
This sequence comes from Closterium sp. Yama58-4, assembly GCA_947470075.1. Lineage (NCBI taxonomy): Eukaryota > Viridiplantae > Streptophyta > Zygnematophyceae > Desmidiales > Closteriaceae > Closterium > Closterium sp. Yama58-4. The sequence goes on along the minus strand of CANIUD010000420.1, from coordinate 72,703 downwards.
GGGAGAGCAGCCTCGTTCTCCTCCAGTGCTGTACGTCGACAACAAGGCCGCCATTGCCTTGTGTGAGGAGCACAGACTGGAGCACAGAACGAAGCACATTGCTCTGCGTTACTTCCTGGCTCGAGAGTTGCAGCAGCGAGGCCAGCTTCGTCTTCGTCACGTGGCCACTCGGGCCAACACTGCTGATATATTCACCAAGGCACTTCCGTCTGGTGATCATCAGCGCTTTTGTACTCTGTTGGGCCTTGTGCCTACGTTTCCACACTTGCTGTAGTCTCTGCTTGTACTGTGATCTATATATATACCTGCATGCTGGCTCTTGCTAGGTAGCCATCACTGTACTGTTATTGCTGCATATATATCTCTGCATGTGAACTGGCCCTGTGGCCTTTTGCTTGTGCTCGGAATGCGTGGTGACGTTGTGATCCACCCTGAGCTTGTTTTGCTTCTCTTGACTGGTCTTGTGACCCCTGGTTCTCCCCCACTTTGCCTATGGGGGTGTGTCAAACTATATGTGCTGCATATTGTTTAGGCTGTAGTGGGGTAGCCCATATGGGGTACAACCCAATTAGGGTTTACTACTTGTACTCCTGCATCCTGTTAGTTCATCCATTCCTGCTGCTAGATTCTGACACGCGGGTCTCCCAAGGCCAGAGTGAGTCTACGTTTGCTGCCATTTTTATGTGAACATGTCGGCACGCGGGTCTCCCAACCAGCGTCCGAGCCACACCTCCTGCCTAATAAAGTACCGAACCACCCCTCCTGCCTGTTATCGCTGACTGGGATTACCTGCAACGCAGGCCAGCTGCAAACTTGCGAAAATGCTGCCTGCAGAAGGTAGCACGAAGTCGTCCAGCTGTCCATATTCTTGGCTCCGTCATCCACCGCCACACGAATCCCAATGCTGTGTGCACCAAAGGCCGTCGCACAGCTCTGCGACTGCGGAAAACCATGCGACTCACACACATCCCAAGCATCAGCCGCTGCGGTAAGTTCAGTGTGTATAGATCAATTAGTATACATCAATTATAAAGAAAAAGATGTCAGTCTTCAGATACTTCAAGGTGTATATGGGGAATATATACTGATTTGTCACAAATTTTTATCCTCTCTGGGTGGTCATTTAACGCACTACCGTAAAATTTGGAATACTAACGCTAGAATTCCACTCAACTTGCAGCAAGTTTTTTTCTTTTAATTCCTTTCAGCACCTCCTCTAATTGTGTTGAAAGGTCTAACATGCAGAAGCATTCTTGTGAATCTGGTGTCAGACAGGTAATTCCCAACCCCAAAGAGCAGGCGTGAGAGAGCAGGCGGAAGAGCAGGCCAGTGAAGAGAAGCAGGGTGGCGGGGTCGGGTCGGGGAGGAGGCGAGCAAGATGCTGCAGGGCTTGCCTGTGGTGCGTTGGGGGGAGGGCGGGAGAGGGAGGGGAGAAAGCAACAGAGAGTATTGGAGGCGTGTTTAGGAGTTAGGAAGAGCATTTAGGGAAGGAGTGGTGGGGCATGGGGACTGCTGGGCCGGGCCCTTTCAATCAAAGCATAGAATGGACGCATGATCACACTAGTCAGCAGCACATTGGAGTTTCAAAAGCATAGACGTCACAACAACCACGGACCAGAAAGCTTCTTGCCAGTGGAGTTTATGAGTGAGCAAGGAGACATCCCCATAGGCCGTGCCCCAGTGCCGCCTCTGCTTCTCCTCGCGCTGCAGGCGGCGCTGCCCCTGCTGCCGGCAGTGGTGCAGTGAGTGGCAGTAGTAGCGCTCCCGTGTGCTGCTCAGCTGCTGTGCGGCCATTCCCTGCTTCTGCCTGCACTCACATAGACGTGCCGGGTGGAAGGACGGACGGATGGAGAGGAAGGGGAGGAACGGACGGAAGGGGAGGAAGGGGAGGAAGGGGAGGAAGGGGAGGAAGAGGAAAAGGGAGAAACAGGGAGAAACAGGGAAGGAAGGGAGAAAGCGGGCGGGGGAGGGGGTGGAGAAAGTAGTTAGAAAGGAGACGAGAGAGACATGGGAGAGTGAGAGACAGAGGGTTGGGGACGGAAGGTCAATGCGGAATAGCACACAGCGGAGGGTTACGAGATAGTGCGAGAGGGGAGTGGGAGGAAGATGGATGGGAGAATACCGTGGTGGCAGAAGGGAGACGATGGGTGAGAGGCAGTGGGTGGGGGATGCGAGTGAAGGCAATGGTGAAAAGGGGAGCAAGGAATGTGCGGGCGTGCATGCAAGAGGAGGTGAGGTGAGGAGTTGTCAATAATCCACACGAGAAAGGACATGAAGAGGCATACGCATGTGAAACGGACAGATGCGCATCACATGCCAACGCACAGTATGGACATCCCCATTCCATACCTCACCCCATCCCATCCCACCCATCCCATCCCATCCCATCCCATTTCCTCCCCTCCCCCCCCCTCTCCCTATCCCTACATACGATGAGAGCACGTGCAGGCACGGAGGGCAGTGCTGCAGGAGGTGCTGCAGGCGTTGTGTTGCCAGCTGCGGCAGTGGCAGTGCGTGGCTGGACCCACACGCGCTCATCTCCAGCAGCCATGCTGCCAGCGGGAGGAGGCGAAGGGGGGAGACGGGGAAGGGATATGAGGGGGAAGGGGGGAGAGGGGGAAGAAGGGAAGAGAGTAGAGTGGGAAGGGGGGAGAGTGGGGGGAAGGGAGGTTTAAGGTTCATCTCCAGCAGCGATGCTGGCGGAGGGAGGGGGAGAAGGAGGGAGGAGGAGAGGGGGGGTGTAAAGAAGGAAGGTGAGAACATGGGGGACGTAAAAGGCGGAGGATAAGAGGGAAGAGGGGGAATGATAAGAATGGGGGGAGGGGGTTAAGAAGATTGGGGATGAGGAGAGCATGGGTGCAGAGCAGCAATGGTGAACACATGCAGCACGGTGCAGTACTGTACCGCACATAAAACGAGGTCATCAACTGTACTCCCGGCTCACATCACCTCCTGTCCCGCACTCCCACACTCCCACTCTCCCGCACTCCCCACTCCCGCACTCTCCACACGCAAACTCCCACACTCTTCCCCTCCTGCCCCTCCGTACATGCAGAGCGCACGAGCAGCAGGGAGTGGGGCGAGAGGCGGCAGGGGCGGGCGTAGCAGTAGCATGCGATGGGGACCAAGGAGAGCGCGCTGCCAGGCAGGAACGAGAGGCCCGCTTGCCAGGGGCCCGTGCCCTCGCCCGCTGCTGCTGCTGCTGTGTTGGCGATCGCCGTTGACAGGGTGAAGCTGAGGGGGGGGTAAGGCGTGAAGGGAAGGCAGTGGGAAGGGAAAGGAAGGGGAGCGGGGGAGAAAGGACCAGAGAGGAGGGACCAGAGAAAGGACCAGAAAGAACGCAGTTGAGCGTGCTAGCAACGCAGTTGAGCGTGCTAGCAACGCAGTCGAGCGTGCTAGCAACGCAGTCGAGCGTGCTAGCAACGCAGTCGAGCGTGCTAGCAACGCAGTCGAGCGTGCTAGCAACGCAGTCGAGCGTGCTAGCAACGCAGTCGAGCGTGCTAGCAACGCAGTCGAGCGTGCTAGCAACGCAGTCGAGCGTGCTAGCAACGCAGTCGAGCGTGCTAGCAACGCAGTCGAGCGTGCTAGCAACGCAGTCGAGCGTGCTAGCAACGCAGTCGAGCGTGCTAGCAACGCAGGGAAGGTTGGACTGTGAGCGGCACAGGCTTTAAGACAAGTTACTGTGGCTGTGTGTGTATGTGGGTGTGGGAGAGGGTTTAGTTGGGTGTGGGGTTCGGTGTTTGGGTATGAGTCAGCAGTGCGTAATGATGTGAGGAGAGAGGGAGGGGAGAGGGCGGGCTGACCTGGTAGAAGGCAGTGATGAGGAAGGATGCTTCTTTGTCGCTGCTGGGCTTCTGTGTAGTGAGATGCGTGTAAATCATGGTACGCCTGCACACAGCACAGGGCAGCACAGCATGCACAGCATGCACGGCACGGCACAGCACAGCACATGGCACAACGAATTGCGGAGAGTGGCAATGAGCACATAGATTCACCGGTCCACCGCTTCAGTGGAGCTGTATCGACCAATTCACCCGCTCCCCTGCCATTCCTCCTCTCTCATTGCCAAATACTCACCCGTTTCTCAATACCTCTTGCACCCACAATCACACCTCCCACTTCCTTGCACTCCCACGCACGCGCATACGCGAAGACAAATATGCACGTGTGCACATGCATGTGCGCGCACCTGGTGCATGAAGCCCATGTCCAAGTGCAAAGACCCCAGGTACTCTCACATGCGCGCGTTGCCTGGGAACCTGCGCACACCCTGGGGAGGGAACCAAGCTCACGGCGCACGGGATGCATACATGGAAGCATGAGTCAGCCAGTTGTTGCATTGCAGCAGAGCAGCGAATCTCTAGTGTGGCACGCAGGCAGTGCCGGTGCTGTTGCACACATATAGTGTGGCACACAGGCAGTGCCTGTGCTGTTGCACACATATAGTGTGGCACACAGGCAGTGCCTGTGCTGTTGCACACATATAGTGTGGCACACAGGCAGTGCCTTTGCTGCAGAAGCCGTCTCTCATCCCATCCCATCCCATCCCATCCCGCCAGTACCCCCCCCCCCCTCCCATTCCCGACATACGATGAGAGGACGTGCAGGCACGGCAGCTGCGGCAGTGGCAGTGCGTGGCTTGGCCCACACGCGCTCATCTCCAGCAGCCATGCTGCCAGCGGGAGGAGGCGAAGGGGGGAGACGGGGAAGGGGGAAGAGGGGAAAGAGGGGGAAGGGGGGAGAGGGGAGAGGGGGAATGGGGTGAGATCCAGTCAGTGGGCTCCAGTCTGTGAGCTCCAGTCAGTGAGACTGAAGGATTCATTAAATGCAGGCCTGAAAGGTGGAAGTGGTAACGATGATATTGCAAGCGCAGAATTCTTACCTGCAACCGGACCTTGTTTTGAAACTGAATGTTAACCAGATGTGATTGTGATCCGTCTGACCTGCACACACACACAGAAACACACACGCACGAGAAAGCAATGTTGGCACACGCAAGCACAACATGGGCTTGGTTAGATTGAAGCAAGTAGATTCCAGACATCAGCATCTTGCGATTCTTAACTGCCAGAATGTGTTCGCCTTGCGATCTCTCAGAAGCTCCACGCCGTTTCCGGGTTTGGCGGAGCTCACACCGCCAGGTGCCCCATCTCCCGTCGCTCCTCCCCATCGTCCGGTAGAGCCCCCACGCTGACGTCAGCCACCTCTTCTCCGCGAGGGAAACACGAAATCGAGGGAGCGAGAGGAGAAAAGCATAAGGGGAGAGATAAGTATAAATGATGGTCTGTTTTGGAGATTGAAGATGGTTGTGATCTTCAGAATACAATCAATCGGATTGGATTCATGAGAAAGGTACTGAGCATAAAATGGGAGCCGTTGCTACGAGGGGGGCAGCAGCGTCAGCAGGGGCGGCATGTGCAGCCGTGGCGTGGTTGGAGTGAAGGGTGGCAGGGCGCTGCACCTGATGGGGGGAGGGAGAAATGGGAGGGGGGGGTTGGAGGGGGTGGTTAGGAAGGGGACGGGAGAGACATGGGAGAGTGAGAGGCAGAGGGTTGGGACGGAAGGCCAATGCCGAATAGCACACAGCGGTGGGTTAGGAGAGAGTGCGAGAGGGGAGTGGGAGGGAGACGGATGGGAGATGACGAAGGTGGCAGATGGGAGACGGTGGGTGGGAGGCAAAGAGTGGGGGAAGAGCAAAGGGATTGTGGAAAGGAGAGGAAGGAATGTGCGGGCACGCATGCGAAAGGAGGTCGGTGGGAGATTACCATGGAGGCAGATGGGAGACGGTGGGTGGCAGGCAGTGGGTGGAAGACACGAGTGAAGGCAATGGTGAAACGGGGAGCACGTCATCGCATCCCACCCCATCCCGTCCCGTCCCCTCCCATCCAATCCCATCCCATCCCGTCCCGTCCCGCCTCCCCAAAAGAGTGGGGAAGGAGGGGGTGAGAAGAGGGGGTCGGGTGAAAGGGATGGGGGGAGGAAGGCGGGGGGCGAGTAAAAAGAGCATGATTTGCAAGGACTAAGATGCAGCACTGTTGAGCGGCAGATGAAAGGCAAGGCGGAAGGTCATCTGCTGCGCTCCCAGATTAGACCCCACCCCGCATCCCTTCACAACCCCTCCCTCGCACTGCCCCAACCCCCCACTGCCGCACGCACCCCCCCACTCTCCCCACGCATTACCTGCGGAGCGCACGAGCAGCACGGAGTGGGGCGAGAGGCGGCAGGGGCGGCCGCCCGCTGCTGCTGCCGCGCTCGCTATCACCGTCGACAGGGAGGGGAGAAGCTGAGGGGGGAAGAGCGGGAAGGAAAAGGAGAGGGAGGAGGAGGAGGGAAGGGACGGGAAGGGAAAGGACGGGAGAAGGGACGGAAAGGGAGAGGAAGAGAGGAGAACGGAGGAGAAAGGAGAAAAGGAGACAGAGGGAGAGTCTGGAGCGTCTGTACCGTGAAGCCTGGTTACATACCTAGAGCGCATAGCAAAGGCGACAAACGCGTACTGAGAACGGAGCACGGCTAGTAACGCGTACAGCGGGTACTGGCGCACGTGAAACGGATTAGAGCTAGTAGCGCGTACAGCGGGTACTGATGCACGTGGAAGGCTAGTAGCGCGTACAGCGGGTACTGGTGCACGTGGAAGGCGCGCTGGCCGATGGTGACGCCGAGGTCGCTCGCCATGCCCGCCACTTGCGCGCACTCCGGCTCGCCCTCGTGCGACAGCAGCGAAGACCTCGCGTCGTCGCAACCCTCGTCGCCCATCGCGCGCGTCGTCGGAGGCAGCAGACGAGGGGGAGGCGCGCGGAAAGATTCGGCGCAGAGTAAACGGTGCGGAGTAAACGGCGCGGAGTGAACGGCGCGAAGGGAACAGCGGCGAGGCACGGGGGAGGGCGAGGATGCGGCTGCTCTCTGCTGCTGCCTGCTGCTCTCTCTTGCTCCCCCCAGCAGTCTGCTGCTGTGTGCCGCTACGCGCTTCCAACGCGCAGCGGAGATTACAGAGAACTAAGGCCGCTGGAACAACCACCGTTGGAACCAAGGATGTCCGGAGGATGACCGTTGGATGCCAAGAGAAATTAGACAAAGCGGACGCTTAGACTCGATCCTCCACCCCGCTATCAGTTTGTCGAGCAGTACAATTCGAAAACCGCGTAAAAGCGGAACCGTGAACACGAAGAAATTCCTTCACTATCCCGCTACGACGATAGAATAGGCCTTCGTTGAAAACGCTGGCCCTCGCTGCGAGGAATCGATGAACGGCTCCGATTGTACCGATCGGGGTCGCAGAGGCGGATTCTCTCGCCTGTAACGCGCAGATGCTGCTGCCGTGGAGCAGCAGGCAATGGCTGGTTGTACCACCCGGCCAGCCCGAACTCGCCATGCGCTCTGCGGTGCGATGGGACAGCAGCATCGACATTTCCGACGCTTCGGCTTCGGTCGCGGCGCGACGCGAGCCTAGCTGACCTCTGCACGTGAATCGCACCAACTAGTACAAGGCTGTCGGGATAATGTCTGGTCTGCGTGATTGTTCCCCAGTTAGAGCTTGGGCGGAGGCGAGACCGGGCAGGTAAAAGCGAAGGTAGAGTTCCGAAAGAGTGCACTGCACTTCAATGCGGTGACATGCGATTTCGTGCTTTACCGATGTACTCTCTGCTAGAATTTTCTGGAGGGTTTCCAGCAACAATTGTGATGATTGAGAATCTGGATTACAAGTCTGCACTATGTGTCTGGATATAGGCCAGGGAACTCAAGACAACACATGTTTGTAGAATTTCCCTTTTTTTTTTTTAAGAATATTGGGACTCTACACCTTATCTAAAGTACCGGTTTAGTATCGCTACACTAGGGTACATTCTTATAAAAATGAAATAATATTCAAACAGGTACACTCAACCAATGTAATTATCCTATCAACCACTGGTCCACAGCTACTCCATGGCAGCATGCCATCCATGCCCACCCTGGCATAGACTGGCAGTGCACTGCACAGGCAGAGAGGAAGGCTGAGCCTTGAGCATTGCCAGGACCAAGACGTGCGGGTGCCCTACTAGGGACTGGCTCTGTTCACAACCACCTCCACCAAATGACATCACTGCTGGCCAGACAGCTTTGTCATTTAGTGGGGGCAGGAGGGAACAGAACCAGTCCGGTTTGGCCCGGAATCGAGTCCCCAGCCGATGCTCAAAGCTTGACCCCCTTCTGTGCACTGGCGAAATGGCTTGTAGGCTTGCTGACCATGAAGGCACCTGCAGGCAGAAGAAAGTTAAAGATTAGTCACTGATCAAAAGGGGAAAACAGAAATACAGTATGCACCAAAGCAAATCAACAAACAAATCAAGCCAGGTGCATGAAAAAGAGAGCTCGAAGCTTATCTGTGGGCTGAAACTTATCTGTGGGTTAGGAGCTTGAAGCGTTAAGACGCTTCAGCAGGCCATGGCTTGCCACCCACTGGGACTTGCCGCCCATGAAGGCACCTGCAGGCAGAAAAAAGACAAGCATTAGTCTATGACAAAAAAGAGAAGGCAAAAAAACAGCATGCATCAAAGCGAATTAATAAACACAATAAAGCCATGTGCATGAGCAAAGGAGCTCAAAGGTAAGAGATGAAACTTATATGAGGTTGAGGAGCTTGGAGGGTGGAGCGGTGCTTGAGAGTTGAGGCGCTTCAGCAGGTCATGGTGCTCCCATGCCCTTGGAGCTTGCTGGAGTGTGCAGCGGTGTACAAGGTCTTGGGGGTCCATGGCGTATAGATGGCGCTTGGAGAACCTGCCATGGGGCGAAATGAAACAAGTCAGTGACTGGAAAAAAAAAAAAAAAAGAACCAATCAGCAAGCATGGAGATACCAGTGGAGTAAGGCTGAAGGCTGAAGGGAAAAGGCTGAAGTTGGAAACTTATCTTCTTGCCAAGCTTGAGCCTTAAAGTGCCTCAGCAGGCCATAATGCTCCCATGGATCCTGAGTCTTGGGCTTGTTGAAGTCCCTTGGTGCAGCAAACCTGCCAAGTAAACCAGGAAAAATAAGTTAGTAAACCAAGTGAATGAAGGAAAACGAACAACATGCAGCAAGTGACTCAAACGAAGAGGGGTGAAATGGAAACTTACTGCTGGTGGAGAAAGAGGAGGCACCTGCCAGGTGCTGTTGGCAGGTACGTTCACCCCGCCTTGGAGATTAGCAGTGCGTTGCTCTGACACCACGAGGAGCGTGGTTTTAAATAGAACCTGCAAGGATATCTATGGAAATAGGTTAGTAATGAGCAGTAAACCAAGCATGCAGAAACGGACTGTGCTGCAATGGTGCAAGTGCCACAGAGCCTACCTATACCAACCAAAAAACCTTAGGGGGACCTTTACCAACACCTTTACCAACCTCAACCTTAACCAAACCTGAACCTGTACCAAGGGGGGGGGCTCTGTGGCGTGAACAACGTGTGGTTGATACGTTCAACCTTCACCGGTCGTGGAGCATGGCAGGACGCCGACGTTGCTCCCCCGAATAACGCAGTAGACCCTCAGATAAAACCTGCAAATAAAGAAATAAACGAAAATTAGTAAAGGTCGGACAGCAAATGATGCAAAACGAAAAGAAGCGTGGAAAAAACGAGCCAAATACCAACCAAAAAACCTTTAAGGAGACCTTTACCAGACCTGAACCTGTACCTAACCTTAACTGGGGGGTGGCTCAGGAGTGTGAAGGGTGAGATTGATACTCTTAACCTTCACCTTCAATACCCGTGGAGCTTCTCCTCCGTTGTCCGCTATGAGCATGAAACGACGCCAACGGATGTTGATCCTCTTTAATCTTCGAAACGCCTCGCGGCCTCCATTAAAACCTGCGAGTGTAGAAAAAACACATAGTTAGTATACGGAAGTGAAGAAGGCATGCAACGGAAATAACGACTTTGCGAAGTGAAGAAAAATGTGCTGACCCACCACAGAGCCAATACCAACCTGTACCAAAAAAAAAAAAAAAAACCTTTACCACACCTGTACCGAACCTTTACCAAACCTTAACCGGGGGGAGGAGGCTCTGTGGTGAGCGGTGGTGAAAGGTGATACATTCGACCTTCACTGTCACAAGTCGGGGAGATCGATGTCGCTTTAGGCGCGTCGTAGCCAACCTCGCGAAGAGGTTGATGGAGAGGTGCGGATCCACGACGATCCGATGCTTGCTTACCATGGCGTCCTGCGCATGATATAACAACGAGCACCATTGTCAGAATCTGAGTCGAAATAAACTGAAGGTTGCGTACATTAACGGAATCAGGTCGCTGATACAAGAACGTGAAAAGGATGGTCGTTGTACCTGACGGAAAATCGACGACAAGCGAAGTTGACTCGCTACGTTGCAGAAACTCCGACGGTTCGCGAGCTGACCATACGATCCAGGGCAGTCTGAATGGTGTCGATGTGAGAAGATGCTGATGATTCGGACTGGTAGAGCGATCAGAAGCCAAGCTCACTAGCAAAATGCCTAGAAGGCTGCAGAAATAAACTGAAATTCCAAGAAGAGGAGTCGGAATATGACGTGAGCCTGAAGATGCGTGGAATGTCTGACTACGGACCGTTGGAATGAGCTACTCGGTTAGAAATCCGCCGTGCTGGTGGTCCCAACCGTGCCACCGTGGCGAATGGTGGATGGATCAGAAAGATTCGCCGACAAGAAGATGAACCCAGCTCTGATTGGACCGCCAAATGTACCCTAGCGTCTAATTGGACCGCCAAATGTACCCTAGCGTCTAATTGGACCGCCTAATGTGCAACAAGATTCTTTGTCCTCAATTTGGGACACGTATGCTGTTTCAACGGCCCGGAAAAAAACATGGTTGGATGGAAATACAAGATCCAGAAATCTAGTGACGTGTACAATAATACTCCCGCTCATTCAACCGCCGCGATCTGTTTCCTGAAGTGTGCCGCAAAATTGAGCCGCTATAATGGTTAGTATGCGGCTGGCAGAAGAGATGGGAGGGAACTCAAGATCTGTTTGGGTCTGACACAAGCAGTGGTAGAGAGGAGCGACAGAGGAGGTGCAAAATCATCATCTGCCAGAAAGAGAAGCTCGAGTCATGGTTTAGCGAAGTGGCGAGCTCAGAGGTAACTTGTGCTGTCGGCCGTTCGTCAGTGGATGGAAACTGGGTTTCGCCAATCCTTGTTGTAGTTCCCGAGGTCCCGTTGAGAGGCGACGTGGGTTGCGAAAAGTGTGGCGACAGTAAAGTGATTCGCCATTCTGTGAATGTGCAGATCTGGTGGATGGGGAACACGGGAGGATGTCGGATGTTTGAAAGAAGGTACCATCTGGTTGAACACGGTTCGGAATATTTTCGCGGATTTGCAGTGGGCTTTGAAGTCAAGTCTCACATCACATCCCACACCTTGGGGATTGTCTTCCGCGTTTGTCCGCCTGATCGGTACTGTACGGTTAAGTACTTGGAATGTTCAGCTGTTCACTTGCACCGTAAAGCACCAGACAATACCGTTGCTTTGTGAACAAGCAACAACGTTCCCTGCGCATGGGATTGTTGGCATTCTCGAGAAACTGTGTACAGTATTCTACTGTACAGTACTACAGTGCAGTCAGTTGAAATTCATTAGGGCGAGGTCAGGTTGTACAATTACCACACATTCACAGTTCCTGTATCGCGAAACAGGACGGTTCCACACGGTGCAAAACGGTTTTCAAGGTTTACCGTTTAGGCTTGGTTTGGGTTTGCGGGGAGGTGCTGCTGTGCTGCTGTACTTCACGTCCACTTTGATTCTAGGGAGGATGCTCTCAGCAAAATTGCTGACACCACCCTAGGTTATCAATTCTCTCAATCCAACCTTATGATATCTCAGCGACAACGATAAGATGGCACCACCGACATGTTCTTGTGGCGCATAAGTGCAGCTGCCTAATAATGCAAATCCTCTGAGGATGCTCATTCTGAGGACGCATACGCGTTTGCATTCGCGAAACCAGAAACTTACTAGTAGGTGACCACTGCAGATTCGAATGTCCATGACGGCACGCCTAGGTAGCAGCTCCTTTCGACACAGTCGCATCGCGCCATCTTTGTAGTTTCCCCATCAGAATGGTTGCGGGACCGTCGCAGTCCAACCCTTGGCTGCACTCGCGGAGCGAATGCGGGGATGCATGGCAGTCGCTGCCGACCAGCTCTCCTCGTTCAGGTACTTAGCTACTCATACTATTGCTCAGTCACTCCTTGATCCTGAGTCCGCACACACCACCTCTTCGTTTTCACTCATCACTATTCTCCCCACTGTTCCCCATCCCCTTTTTTTCCCTCCCCTCATCCACTCCCAACCCACCCCCTCCTATTCTTCCTTTCCGGCCTTCCTGTTTCCTGTCCCATTCGGTCCATTCCACGAAACCCGTACACCACTCCTCTCCAATTCGCCAACGTCCACAATACGATGGTGACAGCGCCGCCGTGGGAGGTATTAGACTCGCCGTCGCACTCGCGGAGCCCTCGATTGGAGCATAGTCGAGCTGAAAGCGGTCCAGTGAGCAATACGCGCGGGCGGAATGACACAGGTGCCGGTAGAACCCGCGGCTGGCTCCCGCCCCCCGCTTCGTTGCCGTCATGCCCCCAGTCATCGCCCGCGCAAGTCTCCGCGCGTTCACCGCAGCTTTCCGCTAGTGTTCCATTGGTGAAGTGGCTTCCGCCTTCGCCGCGGAAAGAGCTTCCGCAGATTACTCCCCATCCTTCGTCGCAACCCGCCTACCGACGGATTCCCGCCCTCGCCGTCTGTGCTGCGCCGCGCGCTAGACCCGCCGCATCTGCCGCTAGGCCCGCCCCGACTGACGGCTACCGCCTTCTGCCCGCCGCGCCGTGTCTTGCGGAGGACTCCGCCGCCGTGCCGCACGCGCGCATGGACGACGCCGAGGCCGCGGAGAAGGCGGGTGACGACGGGCGGGACTGCGGGGCAGTGAGCGCAGAAATGGGGGAGAAAAGGAATAGCGCGGGGAGAGTAGAGCGGGGAGCGGGTTGCGTGGAGCGGACGGAGGAGCTGGAAGCGGAGGGAGCGTGGCGGTTACCCGCACGACTGGAGGATGGGGGTCGCGAGCTGCTGCAGAGAGTACGGCAAAGGGTGAGTAAATGTGGTGGTTTGATTGCCCCTGTGGTTGCGCCTATCGTTCTCGTTACGTTCCACCCCTGACATGTCCTGGTGATTCTCGCTCGTGCCTTACGCTTCTTGCCATGTCTCCCCTCGCTTGCCCCGTTGCTGCCGCAGGGGTGCCCGCCATGCATGCGCAATGACGTGTGGCCGCTGCTGCTGGGCATGTAAGGCCGGTGATGGCATGTTGATGGCATGATGCGTGCATGCATGCACACACACTGCATGGCCATGTGTGTGTGGTGTGGTGTGAAGCATCCACCATCACTTTCTTCTATACCGGGGTCCATTGTAAGTCAGCACCAGTCTCATTCTATTTCTCACTCTCTCTGGGTCCTTGTGCTGCTGTCATAAGCTTCTGTGGCCTATACGTCATGTACGTGTTCTCCCTGTGCCTCGCGCAGCCATGCGTTGAGCAGCACGGAGGAGGAGCGGGCACAGCAGCGCAGGGCGCACGGGGCGTGCTACCACAAGCTGCGCATGTGCGCGCGCATACTCGCCAACCTGCACCGCCACCCGCCCTCCGACCGCGCTGCTGTCACCGCTGTCGTCTCACATGTCTGGACCACCGTCTCCGCCGCCCGCCCCGCTCTCACTGCCGCCCAAGCTGCCTCACATGCTGCCCCCTCACATGCTGCCACCTCACATGCTCCGTCACACGTGTCACATGCACATAGCCCTGCCTCACGCCCGCACCCTCACATTCCAGGTATCACCAGCCCTGGCAACCAACGCAGCAGCACAAGCAGCGACCCTTCAGGCGGCGACGGGAATGGTAACTGTGCTTCTAGCAGCGCTGCTAGCAACGCGGATAGCAGCAATGGAGGTCACAGCATGAGTGGCAGCCCAAGCACCCCACCTCCTGCGCTCGCCGTGACCACAAGTAGCAGCACCACTACCACAAGGATCGCCTCTCCCCTCCCTTCCCCCTCCCCCATGCTAGCCCCCTCCCCAGCGGCAGCGCCTCTGGTACTGCATGACCCCGTGACTCTGCTGTCTGACTTTGGTGCTTGGCAGCGAGCCATCCGCCTCGATGCCATGCGCCTAAGCGCACAGTGGGACCCCTTCTGGGGCACAGGTGATGGGGACGATGGAGGCGGGAGTGGTGGAGAGGTTGGAGTGACATGGCCGAGGGATGGGCGGGGAGATGGCAGGGCGGGAGGGGCAGGAGGGGGAGTAAACTCAGCAGCAGGCATTGATGCTGGAACTTTTGAGATAAGTCGTAGCAGTGGTGGTAGTGGTAGCAGTATCATCAGGATGAGCAGTGACAGCAGCAGTGGCAGCAGCAGCAGTGGCGGTAGTGACAGCAGCCGAAGCAGCGAAAAGTCGAGCAGTGCAGAGTGGTGCAGTGCGGTGGAGGGGGAAGCGCTAGAGGCAGCACTGGACGAGGTGCAGTTAGGGGAGGAGGAGGGGCTGGTGAGCCACACAGCAGCGCAGCAGATGCACGTGGCACGGGTGGTGGCGCTCCTTGAAGCATACACCCTCGTGGATCCCGAGGTGGGGTACTGCCAGGGCATGTGTGACGTGGCAGCGCCCTTTGTTGCCACCATGCCTGAGAACGCAGATGCGTTTGCAGCCTTCTTTGCGTTCATGCACGGCCGCTGGTGGAGCACCGAGGGCAGCTGCAGCACCAACCATGCAGGCGCGGCTTATCGCCAGCTGTCCGCCGCCTCCCCCTCTCCACCCCCTTCCACCTCCTCGCCCTTCTCTGTTTCCCGCTTCTCATTACGCCACTCCCCTTCCCACTCCACTCAGAGTCTGCGGTCGCTGGGCCCTCCTGCCTCCCACTCTCTCTTCCCCTCCGCGGCCTCCTCCCCCCTCCTCCTCCGCCTCCATGCACCCCGCACAGAGGTGGAGCCCCAAGGCGCAAGGCGGGGTGCGCAGGCTGGGCGCTGCCATTGTGCCCGTGCCCCACTGCCACCAGCGCTCAGCAGCAGCAGCAGCAGCAGCTGCTGCAGCAGCCGCAATACCACCCGCACATGTATACCCACCAGTGCATGCACCCGCAGCAGCATAGCAGCGTGCACTGGTCTCCTGGTGATGGGATGAGCGCGCCTGGGCACGCGGCGGACAGGAGGGTGAGAAGCACTGTCACTGGTTCAGTGGGTGGTTCGGGTGTGGGCAACACTGGCAGCTGCAGACGGGGGGTGAGCTTGCAAAAGGAGCCACTGCACCATTCACCACGCCCCTCCACCATGCCGTCTCCACTCACCCCGCCCCCCCGAGCCATCCCCCTCCGCCACACCACAACCACCCCAGTGCGCCCTCTCCCTCCATCCACACTGTCTCGCCCAGCCACCCCTGACTTGCACGGCATGCGGCTCAACTTCCTCCTGGACGAGTCGGGCATTCACCGCCAGCTGGCAGCACTGGGCCGCATTCTCCGCCTTGCCGACCCTGAGCTGCACGGGCACGTGCGCGACATGGGCGGCGGGGACTGTCTGTTTGCGTACCGCATGGTGGTGGTGGGCATGCGGCGCGACCTGCCCCTGCCGCAGACACTCATGCTGTGGGAGGTGTGCTGGGCTGACGCCCTCGCTGCTTCCATGGCGCAGGGGGGACACGAGGAGAGGGGGGAGGAGCAGGCGGATGAATATCAGGAGAGGAAGCAGCTAGTGGGCGGATCAGGGGTGAGTGATGAGTTGCCTGGATGCGATGATCATAAGGAGAACATCAGTGCAGCGGGTTGCATGGATGGGAGGAGTGGGTATGGCAACGGGCAACAAAGGAGGGGCATGGCTGTTATACCCCATGGCGGCAAGGCATGTGCAACAAGTGATTCCCGTGTGGATGGAAGTGGGCCACATGGCTGTGTGCCTGTGGTCTCCCAAAATATTTCAGACGAGGTGCAAGAACAGGATCAGCAGCAGGCTGGCGACGCTGATGAAGGAGGGGAACAGGAGTTGGGACCACCAACAGGAAGCCTGCTTTTGTTTGTGATGGTGGTGCTTATCTGTTCGCAAAGGGAAGCTCTTCTGGAATGTGAAGGGCTGGATGAGGTTCTGCTGCTCTGCCATGGTCTTACCAAGCAAAATAATCTGGACCTCAGTCAAGTAATTGCTGAGGCACGAAGCTTAGCAGTCCGGTTGAAAGGTTGTTGGTGAGCTGAACTGCTCCTAATAAATATAATACAACTTTGTGTTTCTATATCCCTGTTTGATGTCAGACTTTACATAGATATGTACTGTAAGTAATCAAAATTCCCAGGCTTTACGCCCCATCATGTCACACTCTTTTGAATCCCAGCACACCCTTGACTTTCACCGAGCCTGCCTGCTTTTCACAAGCTCCAAGCAATGGGTCTGGCCTTGGATGTCACAACCGAGGCAACACAGTGAAGGTTCGATCTGTCTAACTGTGGTTCGTCGCAGCCCATACCCCTTTCTAGTCATTTGATTGGAAGAGAAAGCGCCCAACCAAACGCACCGTGCGTTCCGCCGTCAACCAAAGCGAGATACGCGACGCGGGGCTCAGGCAGCCTCGCTATCGTCTCTTGCGGGAGCACGAGCCATACAAGCTGGCCGAGCCGCTCGCCATGCCGCACGTCAGGTCACGCCCGAACCGACCGCGGCGCAAATGTCGCTACTGTGACTCGCCGTGCGCGCGAGCCTCCCCAAGCAAGACGTGACATTGCGTTTACAGTCTCGTATGTGTCTGCCTTGGTCTCCGTCTCTATGCATTCCGTATTGTGTTCGTGTTGCTTGCCCTGCCTATACAGACCACGAGGGCAACTTTGACTGCGCCTCGCGTAAGGATAGGAAAGCTCTTTTCCCAGTCAACTTCCTCCCTTCGCTCCTTCTATCCAGAAGCTGCATTGGTGAACTCAGGTCGGTTTCGAAGTAGCGTAGGTGAAGGCAGATACTTGAATTCGCCTTTAACAAGAAACTGATTTTCTCGAAGAAAAGTTTCGACGCTTCCAAACTGGTACATGCAAGGTCGACGCAAATTGTCCTTGAGGAGTAACATTCCGCTATGTGTCACCGCATACACGGTCGTATCACAGAGGTAGCACATCTGCTAGAGTCAACCAAACTAATCTCACACTAGGTTAAACATCGACCCGTGTAGCTCATCTCTCGACCTTCCCTCCAAGACAGCGCTCCTCGTTCGGCTTTCCGTAGCAGATCGCATCACGCGTCGCGGCAAAGGACATGGCACACCGTGAGCCCGCAGTGCGGCACGCGGTCGTGCTGGCAGCCATCGTGCTGTGGCTGTGCGCCGGCCCCGCATCAGCCGCTGATTGGGAATCCCTGAAGAGCGTATTGGATCCAGCGGGAACTGTGCTGACCACGTGGACCAATCAGCAGGATCCCTGCTCACCCACTCCCTTCCTGGTTCGCCCCCTAGCCCTTCCCTTCCGTGCCCTTGCAGTCCGTTTATTTAATCCATTCCCTAGTGAATTTCCTCCACTAACACAGCCGGATTTCAGTACTAATCGCCGATCCATCGCATTTCCCTTGCAATTCCATACAACGCATGTAAATCTCCCAGCTCACCAGCTCCCCCTCCCCCCGATCCCCTCTTTCCGCCATCCCCCCTCCCTGTCCCCTTCACGAACCCCCCGTTCCGCGCGCGTCCGCGCAGGGCGTGCGGTGCGACGCGAGCAACAACGTGGTGGCGGTGGACCTAGCGAATCGCGATCTGGGCGGGCAGGTGCCGGAGCAGCTGGTGCAGCTGTACGGCGTGACGACCGTCAACCTGCAGGGCAACGCGCTCACGGGCCCGCTGCCCACGTCGCTCAACAGCCTCGCGAATCTGCAGGCGCTTCTCCTCTCGTCTAACCAGCTCGCCGGGCCGCTGCCCGAGCTGTCGTCGCTGTCGCAGCTGACGATGCTGGACTTGTCGCACAACCAGCTGCAGGGCTCCATTCCCGACTGGCTCTCCGACCTCTCGCAGGTGCGTCCATGGTTCTTCTCCTCGCCTCTCCCCTCCCTCCCGCCTCTAACGTCTCTCCCGCCTTCACCACCACTTTCGCCCCCCTTCCCTTCTCCCCTGCATCGCAACAGCTGTTACACTACTTTCTGACAAATACGGCTTTAGCTGCAACTGATGCCTGTCCCCATTCCTGCCTCACCAACCCTGCATCATCCATGCACCCCTCTCGTCCTCTCCATTTCCCTTTTCCCCTCCACTCAATGCAGCTCAAATACCTCGAGCTGAACTCGAACCGCTTCAAGGGCTCGCTCCCCGAGTCGCTATCCGCGCTGACGACGCTGCGCGATCTGCACGTGGACGGCAACAAGCTCACGGGCAAGGTCTCCCCGTCGCTCGCCTTCCTCTCCGCCACCGGCGCGTCTTTCAACTTCACGCAGAGCCCCGGCTTCGCGCTCTGCGGTCCCCCGCAGCTGGGACTCCCCCCCGATTGTACCGCGCCGTCGTCCCCCGCCCCTCCCGCCGCTGATCCCGGCTCGTCGCAACAAGCCTCACCTCCGGCCGCCACCACTCCCGGGAGTGGTTCCAACTCCGCCCCTGCCGCCGGCAATGGAGGCCCCGCGCCTACCGCCGCGTCTCCCGCCGCATCTCCCGCCGATAACTCATCGAGCAACTCAACGGCGGCGTCGGGCGGGTCGAGCTCGGCGGTGGTGATTGTAGCGGGCGTGCTTGTGGGGTTAGCGGTGCTGCTGGCGGTGGCCATCGGACTACTGCTGTGGCGCATGGGGTGGTGCGGACGGCGCAAGGCCGCGCGCAAGCATTCCGGCGCAGTGTACACGCACGCGCCCAAGGACGCCGCGGAGGTGCGCCTTAATATAGTAGACGGGCCGGCCCAGTCTAGCAAGGCAGCAGCCGCATCTGGCGGCGCCGTCGACGCCGCGAAGCACGGGGAGGACCAACCGCTCAACGCGCCTCCGGTGGCCGTAATCTCCGTTGCAGCCAATAAGACGGCTCCTGATGACGCTCCGTGGACTTCAGACGTCGGACCATTGCCCTCGTCACGACTTCCCTCCGCCACATTGCCGCCGTTACCTCCCCCGCCCTCCGCGGCAGTCAGGGGAACGTCGAGCGCAAGCAGCGCGGATGGCGCGGAAAGCGGGGAGCCGGTGGATAGCTACGCGGCTGCTGTCGCTGCGACAGCATCGGCGGCAAGCTCTGGGGGCAGCTTCGGGGGATGGGGGAAGAGACGGGGAAAAGCGCAAGAGGGGACGGCGGAGGGCGGAAGCATGCAATCGAGCGAGGAGGGAGAGCGGGACGGGGAAAGTGAGGGCGGTGGGGACGCGCGCGATGAGTCGCGCTCTGCGCCGGTCAGCCTTGCCGCTGCAACGACTGCCGCCATCACCGCCGCCGCTCCCGCTGCGTCTGCGCGCGCTGATGGCGCTGCGGCGGGTGAAACCCACTGCGCGGAGTCGCCGTCGTCCTCGTCGTCGGCGGAGCTCTCCGCGGGCGCCGCCGCCCCCTCCGCCGCAGCGGCGGCCGTGGGGGTGGCGAGCGCAGAGGGCGAGGAGGAGGAGGAGGAGGAGGAGGAGGAGAAGGGGAGTGAGTGCAGCAGCGGCAGCGGAAGGAGCAGAACATCCTCCCAAGGCGGGCGCGGTAGTGCGGCTGACGCGAAAGACGGCGCTGGTAAGGGCGGCGCGGCGGAGAGCAGCATTGGCAAGGCGGGCACGGGCGCAGGTGCGGGCGCTGCGGGCGTGCTGGCGACGAGCGGCGCAGCGGAGAGCAGCAGCAGCCAGGGCAAGAGCAAGAGCTCGGGCACAACGGTTAGCAGCGCCGCTGCCGCTGCTGTGTCGAAGCTGCTGGGGCGATGGAGGCAGTCGCACAAGGAGCAGCAGGCCGCCGGCAATAACGCGAGCGCGCCGCCGCACGACGCGCAAGGGGAGGAAGGGGCAGATCGGAGGGAGGAGACGGAAGAGGTGTCGAGTAGCGAGGAGAGTGGGGAGGAGGTGGAGGGGGGGGAAGGCGACGAGGCGGAGAGTGAGGCGGAGCAGAGCGCGCAGCAGTGCGCGGAGAGTAGCGGCGGCGAGCGGGTGAGGAGCCTGCCCTCGTGGGCTGCTGCCGCCAGGACCGGCGCGGCTCCCGCCGCCGCCGGCGCCACCGCACTTGGCGCTTCTGCGATGACGACAGCAGGGCAGGCAGGAGGGGGAGTGCAGGATCCAGCTAGCCCTGTGATAGCTCCGCGGACCAATCAGGGCGTGCCAACTGTGCTGTCGCCAATGCAGCATCCTCCCGTGATCATCCCGCCGGTCGTTCCCCTCCCCTCGCTCCGCTCGCTCCCCGCCGCGTCGCGCTCCTCCGCCGCTACCGCCGCCATGCCCCGAGTGTCGTCCGCAACAGGTATAACAGGCGCGGGAATGACGGGCACCGCCGCCGCCGCAGCGGCGAGGGCAGCCGCCACGTCACCGCAGCAGCAGCAGTCGGCACCGCATCTCCCGCTCGACGACGCGCTCCGGCTCCCCCCTTCAGCGGCCGCCGCAGCTGTAGACCCGCTGCCACCTCCGCCTGGCCTTCCCCCTGCGTCGGCGCCAACGGCGGCGTTGGCGGGCCTCCGCCCCGCGTACGGCGCGGCGGGGCGGGCGCTGAGAGCGGCGGACGTGGAGGATGCGGAGGACAGGCGCGCGGGCGACAGGGGGGAGATGGGCGCAGGCGGTTCCGCTGCTTCCGCCGGTGCTCATGCCGCAGACCTGCCGCTGCCGCCGATGGCGAGAATCAACGGCTCGGATGGCATCGCGACGCAATCCGACGACGGCAGTGTGGCGGGGAGCGTAGTGAGCGCGGGGGGCGGATTGAGCGCGGCGGGGGGCGAGTTGCGGTGGTTCTCCGTGAGCGAGCTGGCCATGGCGACGAACGAGTTCGGGCGCAACGCGCAGCGCAACGTGGTGGGCACGGGGCGGTACGGCACGGTGTACCGCGCGCGACTGGCGGACGGCAGCACGGCTGCCGTGAAACGACTCACGCAGTACAAGTGAGTAGGCCGCTCAGCGCAGTGCGCGTCACTCTTTGCTCACTGCATCCATGCTATGTTCCTGTACCCCGCTCCACACCACATGGTCACTTCGTCAACTAGTGTATTGACACCCCGCTTCACCCCCCCCCTCAAACCCCCTCTCCAACCCCCCTTCCACTCTCTCCTCCCCCCGCCACCCTTCCCCCGGCTCCTTCCCCCTTTTCCCCCCCGTGCTTCCCCCACCAGTCCCGACCAGAGTCCCCGCGAGTTCCGGTTCGAGGTGGAGACACTGGCGACGCTGCGCCACCCCAACCTCATTGCGCTCATCGGCGGGTGCTGCGCGGACCCCGCGGACGGCGCCTCCGCGGGGGGCGCGGAGCGCATGCTCGTGACGGAGTATGCGGCGAACGGCGACCTGGACACGTGGCTGCATCCTGACGACGCCACGCTGGCAGCCAACGCCGGGGCGCAGATGGAGGCCATTGATTGGCCGATGAGGATGCACGTCGCCGTGGGATGCGCGAAAGGGTGAGTGCTGATAAGCTATAGCGCAAGAAGTGGAGAGAGGTGGGGGCAAAGGGAGGGGTTGGAGGACGAGGTTGGATGGGAGAGGAGGGTGTGAAGGGGGAGTGAGGGATAGTGAGATGCTTGACGATTCTCATAAGGGAGAGAACTGCCCTCCCCATTGGCCGTCCCCCTCCCAGTTCCTCGCACCGCTCATCTGACACACTGGATTGGTCCTTTCGTTCTTCAACTCTTTTTCCCTCTGTTCCTCCCTCCTCTCCCTCTCCGTCCCATGCGCCGCCCTCCCTCCCTCCCTCCCCTCCCATCTCCCCCGGCTTCCCCCCTCTCTCCCTCCCCCCCCAGGCTGGCGTACCTGCACGACGTGCGGGTGGTGCACAGCGACGTGCGCAGCGACAGCCCTCCCGTTCGCACCACTCATCCCCCATCTCCCCCTTCCCCTTCCCTTTCTCCTTACACCCCCAGGTTGGCGTACCTGCACGATGTGCGGGTGGTGCACAGCGATGTGCGAGCAGCCAATGTGCTGCTGGACCACCGCTGCGACGCGCGCCTCTGCGACTTCGCCTTTTCACGCATCGTCGGCAGCGACCCCAAAAACTCCTCCGCGCGCCACGCCCTGCGCTCCTTCGGGTCAGTGCGCTGCTGCTGCTCCATCGCTGCTCCTCACGCCTCCTCACCCTGCTCTCGCGCTCTCCTGTGCTCCTGTGCTCCCTGGTGTCAGTTGCTGAACCCCTACTAACCGCCTCACTCCTGCCCGTGCTCCTCCTGTCCTCCTCTCCTGCCGCCATGGATGCAGGTACATGGCGCCAGAGTACATGAACACGGGCGTGCTGACGGAGCGCAGTGACGTGTACAGCTTCGGAGTGCTGCTGCTCGAGATCATCACGGGCCGACGACCCATCGACAGCCAGCGCCCCTCTCACGAGGTACCACCACCATCCACTTGCTGCATCTCTGTTGCACTGTCTCACCACCACCACCGCGTGCCATGAATCCGTTCATCATTATCACCGGCAAAACCCCCCTCGAGCCCCCAACGCCCCCCTTTCCTGGCAGTCCTTTCTTGCTCTCTCCGCTCCATCACCACTCCACTCTCACCACACCAATCTGAATGCTCCTTCCCACGCTTCCCCCCCTCACTCTTGCCCCCCTCACTCTTGCCCCCCTCACTCGTCCCCACCAGTCCAACCTAGTGAAGTGGGCGAAGCAGATGGCGAGCGAGGGGCGCTTCTTAGACACGGTGGATCCGAGCCTGTGTGCGGCGGACATGCCCCCACACCCATCTCAATGTTCTCTCTCATGCACCCCTCATCCCTATTCCCCCCGCCCCTCTCTCCCTCCCCCAGTCGAACCTAGTGAAGTGGGCGAAGCAGATGGCAGCGGAGGGGCGGTTCTTGGAGATGGTGGACGTGCGGCTGTGTGCGGCGGACATGGGGGGCAGCGCAGCGGTGCCGGTGGCCATAGAGGACGCCACGTACGTGGTGGGCGTGGCGCTGCGCTGCCTTGAGCCCAACGCGCTCAAGCGCCCCAAGATGAAGCAAGTCGTGCACATGCTCGAGAGCGAGGACCCCTGCCTGGTACGTGTGTGTGCGTGTGGGGGGGGAGAGGGGGGGTGGGGGGGGTGGGTGATGGGATGCCATGCCATGCCATGCAAGTCATGCACATGCTCGAGAGCGAGGACCCCTGCCTCGTGAGTCTAAGTGCATGCGGAAGGGGGGGGGGGAAGGGGGGGGGGGGGGGGGGGGGGGGCAGGGAGGAATTGGCGCCACGCTGTGCCATGGCATGTAATGAGTGAGTATTTTTTACAGTGGGGCTGCATGAACAACGCGAGCAGTAGATTCATGACTTGTATCTCCTCCCATCCCCTCTCTCCCATCTCCTCTCCCATCCCCGCCCTTTCGCCCCATGCAGAGGGAGGACTGGGTGGCAAGGCGGCCGGCAGTCACGCCGCGAGCGGTGCGGGACACAAGCCCCTCGTGGTCCTCTGCGCGCGCACTCACCGACGCAGCAGCGCGCACCAGCCCGCGCTTCGCCCTCTCCTCCCCGCGCCACATCGACCCCACGTCGCCCCTCACCGGCGCCGCAGCCACCGGCGCTGGCAGTGCGTATGGTGGTGGCCTTGTTGCTCCTTCTGGTTCCGCTTCCTACCGCAGTGCGAGCCCCCGCAGTGGCTTCTCACCCACAGCTGCCAGTCCCAAGGCGGCTGACATTGGGAGTATGATCACGAGCGCTGCTCTGCGCGGCAACAGCCCGCACCACGCTGGGAACAACATGAACATGAGCATGGGCATGACCACTCCCACACACAGTGCTGCTGCTGCTGCCGCGGCTGCTGCTGCCGCAGGCCACAGCCCCACTGCTCCCTCCCACGGCTCGTCATCCTCCTCGCCCTTCCACACAGCAGCAGGGCATCACCCCAGCACGTCCCCATACAACCACCACCACCATCACGCCCACTCGCACGGCTCCACTGCAGGAGCGGCGGCCATGGCAGCAGCTGCAGCAGCGGGGGGATATGGCCAAAGTCCTCCACCGTATGGGCGACAGTCGGGCAGCCCAGCATCAGCAGCGGCAGCAGCAGCGGCAGCAGGGGCGTTCGGGCAGAGCCCCCCGCGCTTTGGCCAGAGCCCTCGAGCAGCGGCTTTTCTTGCAGGCGTTGCAGGGGCAGGCAGCACAGGGGCCGCCAGTGCTGCCGCACCAGGGGCAGGCTATGCTGCAGGTGGAAGTTTAGGCGGGGGAATGGCAGTTGGTGGAATGTATGGAGGAGGCATGGGAGCAGCAGGGACGGGAGGGGTGTATGGGCAGAGCCCCAGAGCAACAGGGTACTATGGGCAGAGCCCTAGAGCAGTGTCAGTGTATGGCCAGAGCCCCACTGCTCCCTCGTACTACGGCCACAGCCCCACTGCTAGAGGCACAAGTCCCTCGGCTGCTGCATCACGTGTTACGGCGTCAAGCCCAAGGGCTCTCAGCTATGGGGATGGCAGTGCAGGGAACATCATTGCCAGCCATGCTATGAGCATTTCCAGCCGTCGGATGCCGTCGTGGAGCAGGAGATAAAGGTGGAAACGGGTAGATGTGAGCGTACGGTAGTTCTGCTATGAAGAACGGTAGTGTATTTGCTAGTTCTGCTATTACCAAATACCGTAATCACCCGGACATAACACCCGGGGGTATTATGATAACCACAGGGAAAAAAGGGGAGGGGTGCTCTCAACGGAAAATCCTATATAATACCCGGGTGGTTATATATGGCACTTTTTAGTGTAAGAAAAAAGTTTAATTAGACAATTTGGGTGTTTCAATAGTCGTTTTAACATCACAGGTTGAGGCGAGAATTCGCGTTTTGGCGAGAATGTGAGTTTCACCTCTCGGGCCACGTGCAGCGGAAGATTCGCCAGCGTGGCGACAGCGAGATTGTGGAAGGGAGGGAATCTCGGAAGATTCGAAAGGAAACTGCACGCGAAATTTTATTCAGGAAGCGATTTTTGTCAGAGGTCCACTTGTGATCCCCGATTGATCCTAGGGAAGGGTTACAGGCCGCCATGCCTGTAACCCTTCCCTAGGATCAATCGGGGATCACCAGTGGACCTCTGACACCCCCCCGCACTGGGATGCCCGAGGTGCACACACCGGGATTCGAACCCGAGACCTTCGCTCTGATACCATGTCAGAATCCCAGCCACTAACCACTGGGATAAAAGGGCTTGTTTGTGTAGCGGGTGAGTGCGCCCATAACCCCCCAGGCCGCCATGCCTGTAACCCTTCCCTAGGATCAATCGGGGATCACCAGTGGACCTCTGACAATTTTCGTCATATCCTCCCGTAAAAAATCTGACTCGATAACAGCTATAATAGGGTTTTGTCAGAATGAAGAATGGATGATGCATTGATGTTGGTTGGGGTACATATAGCTAACCCTAAGTTTTGTACCCCCTAAAGCAAACCTCACTATAGGCTACAACATTTGACACACCCCCATAGCCTAAGTGAGGGGTGTCTAGCAGAACCAAACGAGTACGGTCACAAGACCAGTCCAAGAAACAAAGCTCAGGGTGGATCACAACGTCACCACACAGTCTGAGCACAAACAACAGTGGCCACAAGGCCAGTCCAAGAAGTAACAGAGATATATAGAAAGCAAAGTAAACAGTACACTCAAGTCTAAGCAACACGAGAACCAGTGTCAACAAGGCCTAACTGCACACAGCACCTCTGGTGGTCACAAGGCGGAAGTGCCTTGGTGAAGATGTCTGCAGTGTTGGCCTCTGACTCCACAAACTCAAAGCGAGCCTGTCCACGCCTCTGCAACTCTCGCAGAAGGAAGTACCTGACGTTAATGTGCTTCACTCTGCTCTCCAGTCGCGGCTCTCGACAAAGGAGAATGGATGCCTTGTTGTCAGTGAACAAGGTCGGTGCAGAGCTCGGCCGCTCACCAAGGTCGGTGAGCAAGAAGGTCAACCAACGCAGCTCCTGTGCCGCCATGGCACCAGCGTAGATCTCAGCCTCAGCTGTAGAGGTCGAGACCGAAGAGGAGCGCGTGGACCGCCAGGAAACAGCTCCAGAACCCAGGCTGAAACAGTACCCCTGAGTAGACCTGTGAGTCTCAGCGTCGTCAGCGTAAGAGGAGTCACAGTGACCAGTAAGTACGACAGACTGCTGTCCTCCAAGAACTAGCCCCACGCCTGATGTCGTCGCTAGGTACTTCGCCACCCTCACAGCTGCTGTCCAGTGAACAGGACGGTGTCTCCCTGGCGCAACAAAGCGCGCAAGAACGCTGAGAGGGAAGGCGAGGTCCGGGCGAGTACAAGTTATCAGGTACATGAGGCAACCCACAAGCTCTGCGTAGGGACCACTAGGCTCGAACGGCTCGTCAGGAAAGGGTCCAGTGAGTCTGTGGTCAACAGCAAGAGGTGTGCGCTGTACTGTGGAGTGCTGAAGCCCGAACCGCTGAAGGACCTGCTGCACCATGTGCGACTGTGAAAGTGTAATGGTGGATCTTGGTGAGCAGCCTCCACTGGGTCCCAGGAGGGAAAGAGCCAGTGAAGGCAGAGGGACGACGCAACCAGACCTCCTCGTGAAGACTGCCCTGAAGGAAAGCAGTAGAGAAGTCGAGAGAGTGTAACTCGTAGTCTCTCTGTGCTGCTACGTGTAGTAACACCCGAAGAGTGGTCATCTTCGGGGTGGGCGCGAAGGTCTGAAAGAAGTCAACTCCCTCGCGCTGACTGAAACCTCTAGCCACGTAGCGCGCCTTGAAGACCGGAGGAGATCCCGGTGGCCGCTTCACCCTGTAGATCCACATGCCGTCAACTACGTTCGCCCCCGGAGGGGGAACCTCATCGACGTAGGTGCCTGTGGATCTGTAGGAGGCCATCTCTGCGTCCATGGCAGCTCTCCACTGAGAGGCCCAAGGCCCTGACACTGCCTCATGTCAAATGATATATATATGTGATACATATTGGTAGGCTGTAGTGGGGTAGATGTTATAGGGGATAACCCCTTAGGGTTTTCCTACTTGTAAAATTTCTCTCGATAGTCAACTCACCTTGCCTAGCTATCTCAACATGGCATCTAGAGCAATGGTCCTAAGGACCTAAGATTGGGGCCCACCTACTCATGAGTTACTTTCCCTACAGCTATACCTACGTGCCTGTGCGTGAGGAGCCTGGCGGTGCTGAGCTTGGGGGTGTCGAGTCTGAGGGTGCTGTGCCTGCGCGTGAGGAGCCTGGAGGTGCTGAGCTTGCGGGTGCCGAGTCTGCGAGTACTGAGCCTACGCGTGAGGAGCCTGGGGGTGCTGGCGCTGGAGGTTCTGGAGCAGCTGGGGGTGCTGGCGCTGAGGGTTCTGAGTCTGCTGTTGCGCGGTCTCCTTGGAGTAGCCGCCTTCGTCCACGTGTGCCTCTCACCCCACAGCAGCTCCAGGACTGGTACGGTCACCGTCAGCGTCGCGCTGCTGGAGCTAGGAGTGGTGCTGGACCTTTGTCTACTGGAGGTGCTGGAGTCGCTGGTTCTGGAGGTACTCGTACTGGAGACACTGAGGCTGGAGACCCTGGGACTGGAGGTGCTGGCTCTGGGGGTGCTGCTGCTGGTGACACTGAGGCTGGAGACCCTGGGACTGGGGGTGCTGGTTCTGGGGGTGCTACTGCTGGAGACACAGGGGCTGGAGACCCTGGGACTGGAGGTGACGACTCTGGGACTGGAGCTTCTGGAGCTGCTGGAGGTTCTGGAGCTGCTGGAGGCACTGGAGCTGCTGGGGGTACTGGAGCTGCTGGAGCTGCCGGTACTGATGCAGCTGCGCCGACACGACTGTTCTTCGCTCCGCCGTCTCCGTCGTCTCTGCCGCCGTCTGACTCTGTTCTTCGTCAGGTTCTTACTCTCCCGTCGTCTACTGGTCTTCCGTTACAGCCTGGCTCACCGCTGCCTGCTCCTTCTCCTTACACTGAGCAGACTGGTAGTCCTGCTGAGCGTCGTGAGCCTGTGTCGCGTCCTGTCTCGCCTGCTCGTCCCGGTCGTCGTGTTCCTCGTTCGCGTCAGCAGGCTGTCCCCAGCACACACCTTGTAGTTCGTCGTCCTTCCTCTGCTCTGCAGCCTGTTCCTCTTCCGTCTCCTCCTGCGTCCTCTCTACCTGACGTTCCAGACCCTGAGTCTGACCGGTTTCGTGCTGAGCACCCTACTGTCACGCGTCTGCTAGCCACTGTTGTCACTGACCCGTCGTTTGAGTCTACTGCTGCGTCTGCTCTTGTCGCTGAGCTTGTTGACTTTGCTGCTGCCTGTCGTCTAGACTACGCCGCCAGTCTTGTTGCTGCGTCTGCGTCTGTCTGTCCTCCGTCCGTCGGGGGTGAGTGTGCTCTTAGCACGGACGTCCTTGAGGACAGGCAGGAGGAGTTCCAGTGTCTTGCTGCTGCTTTACCTCATCTTGTGTCCTCGCTACTTGCCCCTGAGGGAGACCCGGATGCACCAGACATCCCGACTCCGCGCTCTTACGCAGAGGCGATAGAGAGTCCCTACTCCTCTCAGTGGCAGGCAGCCATGGACGCAGAGATGGCTTCCTGGAAGTCCACAGGCACCTATGTCGACGAGGTTCCCCCACCTGGGGCGAACATCGTCAGTGGCATGTGGATTTTCAGGGTGAAGCGGCCGCCGGGTTCTCCGCCTGTCTTCAAGGCGCGTTACGTGGCTCGAGGCTTCAGTCAGCGAGAGGGAGTTGACTTCTTCCAGACCTTCTCTCCCACCCCGAAGATGACCACTCTTCGGGTGCTGCTGCACGTTGCTGCTCACCGTGACTACGAGCTTCACTCTCTTGACTTCAGCACTGCTTTCTTACAGGGCAGCCTGCACGAGGAGATCTGGCTGCGTCGCCCCCCGGGCTTCACTGGGTCGTTCCCTCCTGGCACCCAGTGGAGCCTCCGACGGCTGGTCTACGGTCTCCGCCAGGCGCCACGTGAGTGGCACGACACACTGAGGACGACACTTGCGGCTCTTGGGTTTGCGCCTTCTACTGCTGACCCGTCGCTGTTTCTGCGCACAGACACTTCACTGCCGCCGTTCTACATCCTCGTGTACGTCGACGACTTGGTTTTTGCCACTGCTGACACTGAGGCTCTCGCCCACGTGAAGTCGGAGCTACAGAAGAGACACACGTGCACTGACTTGGGTGAGCTGCGCAGCTACCTTGGCTTGCAGATCACCCGGGACAGAGCACGCCGCACCATCACCTTGACTCAGTCACACATGGTGCAGCAGGTCCTTCAGCGCTTCGGCTTCACCTGGTCTTCAGCACAGGCCACTCCTCTGGCTACAGGTCACACGCTCTCAGCTCCACCTTCGGACGAGTCCGTAGAGCCGAGTGGTCCTTACCCAGAGCTAGTCGGCTGCCTCATGTACCTGATGACTTGCACTCGACCTGACCTCGCGTACCCTCTTGGTCTCCTCGCTCGCTACGTGGCTCCTGGTCGACACCGACCTGAGCACATGGCTGCTGCTAAGAGGGTACTGCGCTACTTGTGCAGCACATCAGGCATGGGGCTAGTGCTTGGAGGGACGAGCCCAGTTGTCCTCACTGGGCACTCAGACGCTTCTTGGGTTGACGACCTGGCTACTCAGCGGTCGTCACAGGGTTACACCTTCAGCCTTGGCTCTGGTTCAGTTTCGTGGCGTTCTACACGCTCGTCTTCAGTTCTTGGCTCCAGTTGTGAGGCTGAGATCTACGCCACCGCCATGGCTGCACAGGAGTTACGCTGGCTCACCTACCTGCTGACTGACTTGGGAGAGCAGCCTCGTTCTCCTCCAGTGCTGTACGTTGACAACAAGGCCGCCATTGCCTTGTGTGAGGAGCACAGACTGGAGCACAGAACGAAGCACATTGCTCTGCGTTACTTCCTGGCTCGAGAGTTGCAGCAGCGAGGCCAGCTTTGTCTTCGTTACGTGGCCACTCGGGCCAACACTGCTGATATATTCACCAAGGCACTTCCGTCTGGTGATCATCAGCGCTTTTGTACTCTGTTAGGCCTTGTGCCTATGCTTCCACACTTGCTGTAGTCTTTGCTTGTACTGTGATCTATATACCTATATACCTGCATGCTGGCTCTTGCTAGGTAGCTCGACACTGTACTGTCATTGCTGCATATATATCTCTGCATGTGAACTGGCCTTGTGGCCATTTGCTTGTGCTCAGAATGTGTGGTGACGTTGTGATCCACCCTGAGCTTGTTTTGTTTCTCTTGACTGGTCTTGTGACCCATTGCTCTCCCCCACTTTGCCTATGGGGGTGTGTCAAATGATATATATATGTGATACATATTGGTAGGCTGTAGTGGGGTAGATGTTATAGGGGATAACCCCTTAGGGTTTTCCTACTTGTAAAATTTCTCTCGATAGTCAACTTACCTTGCCTAGCTATCTCAACACCTCAGCGTAAGTGCGAGGAGTCGGAATGTCAAGGGCGTCGGGGTCACCCTCAGGGGCGAGGAGCATGGCACAGAGATGAGGGGAAGCGGCGGCCAGGAACTCTAGCTCAAACTGCCTGTCCTCTAGGGCGTCACTGCCAAGGGCAGACACACCCCCGACGGCCAGAGGACTGGAAGGAGGAGCAGCCACAAGAGCGGTGGCGAAGTCAAGGCGGCGGGTAGAGGCAAACTCAGTGACTGCGGCAGTAAGAGCGGACACAGAGGACACAGAGGCACGAGGGTGGGTAACAAGAGAGGCGAGAACACGAGAGAGAACAGGACGGTACGTGCGGTAGTAGTCAGTGACAGGGTCCCCTGGTGTCGCGTCGAGGTTTCGTGTCTGGGGGTGCTTGGCTCTTGTCCGCGACACCTCCGCGGACAAGCTCTCGCCTCGCGCCGTTCCTTGTGTCTTCCTTGGTTTCCCTGAGGACTCCTCTGACTTCACCTTTTACCACCCTCCCTCTCACCGGTTCTTTGACTCCCGTGACGTCCGTTTCGAGGAGTCCACCCCCTACTACGTCAGGTACCCCAGTCGAGGTCTCCCGGTCCCTCCCCCCCCTCTCTTCCTGACCGCCGCTCCCATGCCTGCTCCCCCGGTACAGCCTCCCCCCCCTGGTCCAGCCCCGTCTGGTGTGTCTCAGGCTAGCCCTCCCCCTTCGGTAGCCCCCCCTGTACAGCCTCCCTCCCCACAGTCTTCCTCGCCGCCTCCTGCAGGTGCTCCCTCTCGAGAGGTTGGTCCTGCGACTGTCCCTGTACAGGTCTCTGGTTCTGGGGGTGCTGGAGTTGGAGCTGAGCCGCGGGTTGCAGAGGACTCTTGTCTTCCGGGGGCTGGTACTGGTCGTGCGGAGTCTGGGGGTGCTGGTGCGGAGTCTGGGGGTGCTGCGTCTGGGGGTGAGGGTGTCCCTTCGGTTTCTGGAGAGCCTGGGTCTGGAGCTGGTGTTGGTGCTGCCTCTGGGGGCGGGCTACGCTACGAACGAGAGCGTGGCTCGGCGCTAGGCTCGGTAACAACGAGAAGGAGACGAACGAGAGCTAGGATCAGGCTCGGGTGGTACGAACGGAGAACGGCGGAACGGGATCCCACAGGATCCTAACCGCTCTGATACCATGTCAGAATGAAGAATGGATGATGCATTGATGTTGGTTGGGGTACATATAGCTAACCCTAAGTTTTGTACCCCCTAAGACAAACCTCACTATAGGCTACAACATTTGACATGTTTCATAAGAAAAGGGGGGTGTTATAGAGAATCATCCCAAAAAGGGGGGTATAGTACAAACGAGGTCGGCTATAGCACCCCCCCCGCACAAGCTACCCGGGGGTGTACTATTACGGGGGGATGTTTTGTCCGGGTGATTACGGGTAAGTATTGGTATGTACAATTGTCAAACATGTAGCAGCTTTCATGATGAAAAATAAAAAAATTTTAAGCGTTTTATCGCTTTCAAATTTGCGTATTGTGAAAGCGAAGCTGACTGTAACGCAATTTTGTGCATCGTCGAAGCGCGGTATTCGCCTTCTCCGAATATATAATGTGGGCTGGGGTCATTCTTCCCCCACCCACGTCTCTCATTTTACAATCGCTCAAGTTCAATTCCCACCCACCCTCCCCAGGCTAGTCAGCTTATGAGAGTAGTAGTTCTTAGACATTTTGGATGTGATAGTATATTAGTATAACTGCTAGGAACTGTTGTACTTGAACCCATTGTAATGAGAACGATGCCAATTGCGACAGAAGCAAGCTTTCTCAATCCTCAGTTTACAAGGGTATTGTGCAACAATGTCAGACTTGAATTGGTGGCTCAGCCAAGAGCCCAAGACAAGCCATTCTACTACTTGCAAAATGTACAACAGTGACAAAGCTAAAACTGCAACTTCCTGTAAGCTAAGACATCAGATTTACACATGAATCATCCAAACCCAACCGCAGTGAGGTGTATGGACATGGAGACTTGAGAAATTGCAATTTAGTCGCCCTTTCTGCGGAAGGAGCAGCCTTCTGTGAGGCGGGCCTTGCCACCGGTGGGCTGGCACAGCACAGTGGAGCAGCTGCCACATAGCACCACCGTCTGCGAGTGACTGAACACAGTTGTGCTGCAAAGCCAACATACGGTCAAAGAAGTGGAGAAAATACCTGGGTAAGGGGTAAAATAAATCAAACATGCAGAAGCACGCGTGGTGGAAATGAGGGGGTTGAATAACGAGAAATGCAGGGACCAAACTTACATGTTGAAACAGCCTTGACACTTGACGTCCTGAGGTACACGGGTAGATTGGGAGGGGAGAAAAATCAATCATATTGCGGTTTGCAGGTCTAGATGAACAGGTGCACACGAAAATCGACCAACAGATAAATAGGTCGTATGGCCAGACGAGGTGCCTGTCGGAAGCATTTCAGAAGTACATCAAAGTGATACTCGCGCATGCGACTGACCATGAAGAAGCTGTTGGGCGTGGGAACCAGTCGCTTCATCTTATGCTTGCGCTGCTCCAGTTCCACTGGTGGGTGAAGCAGATCAATGTCGTTAGATAGCACCTGCACGCACAGGAAGGTAAGCATGGTGCATTCATGTAAGTGAAAGACGCAGCGGACAGCAGCGCTTTCATCCTGGACTTTGATCAAAGCAAACTAATTTTCCCACTTGAAATCTCAGCAAGTTTGCTGCAGCACTGAAAGAGGCTGCTCAGTCGGCTTTACATCGTGCCTATTGAGAAATCTAAGGCTACTAACTGTGCCCCTGTATTCCAAAGGCACGGCAATACAGCTAGCGCACAGGAGGCCCTAAACGCAACCGAGGAATAGAAAGAAAAGCATAGTAATATTCCAACAGGATCCAATGACGCACGATATCGGGATCATGTGAAACACTACGAACGGAACCAAAGATTGACATAGACGAGCTTTCTACGGCGATAGAGGACAAACCATGGTGGTAGCAGGGGGCGCTGCGATAAGCTTGAAGGAAGTTGAAGGAATAGGGTTTGCAGCGCTGGTTAGAGCAGAGAAGGCGCCCCTGCAGGAATTCTGGAATTCTAGTGGAAAAACTGGGGTTGGACGAGGTGTGAAAGAGAAAATGGAAGGGGAAGGGGAATGAAGGGGAGTGCCACTCGGGCTTTATACCAGTACTGGCTGGATGTATGTCGCCGAAGCCGAACGCCCTCTGTTGCTTGTGACAAAAGTTTTGATAGATGCACCAATCATGATGGTCCGTTCACCCATCACCGCCAACATGTGGCGCATGGGAGTCGCACATCGCATGTGTCTTACGCGACATTGGGAGTCGCAAAATCCGTGTCGCTCACGCATCCAGTTCCGTTATCCCCAAACCTTGCCAAAATTCCCTCGAACCCAACGGGACTTCCTCGAAAAGTACACTTCATCGTATTATTGTCTTCGCCATGAGTGTACCTCTTCATAGCGAATCACACAGCAGGGAGGTTCTTGTCTTGCCCCTTCGCTTGTGTCAGAGTTGAAGCGACACGGCAGTTTGTCAGTGGGGGTTCCCTTTTCAGTTTGTCCCTGCCTTTGCCTTGGAAGACTGGGAGGGAATTTTGAGTTCCTCAGTTCATCATCATCCCAGATTTGGCCTTGATAGTGCCTGAACCATCCTATGACAGCTTCAAGGTTGCAACAACATTCCTGTGTAGTATTCCCTTAGTTCGTATCCTATTGTTAGGCTTAGGACATAGGATTTTCCGATAGGTATTATCGTTCTAGTGGATCCATTGACAGGCACGACTATTATGGCAGGTTAGGCTCCTTGTCTCGTTCTCGATATAGCTGTGCTTAGCGACGGTGGCTGTGTGTACTCGATGGCGTTAAAGGGGGTCGTTGATCAGCTGACGGTTGCAAGGGAGCACGCCACGCTTGGAAACTACGACAGCGCGCTGATATATTACGATGGGGTCATTTCGCAAATAAACAAGTGAGGATGTACACACGAGTAGTTTGGAGGCCATGAGTAATCCACGCAGGAATTCAAGTCTACACGTGTCCTATTCCCTGGAAGTTCTGTAGTTTTGCGTCTTATTGATTCGGCTACCAGCCTCTCTTCTAGGTTTCTTCACTAGTCCTTCGTCACCATAGCGTCTGACTACCAGGCAGAAAATCACCTCAGATGGTTCTCTGTTCCTCGCTGTTTTCCCGTGCTTCTGACCTGCCGTTTTATCACAATAACAGGCACCTCCAGACCGTGGACGACCCGTACACGCGGTCCAACTGGATGAGCTGCAAGAAGCAGGTACAGGACGAGCTCGACCTCACCAAGAGCCTCGAGTACGATCGCCAGGTCTTCAAGGAGCCGGCGGGGTCTGCAGCCTTCTCGTGCAACCCTCGCTACACCAACGGCCACTCGCCTGTGTCTTCCGGCAGGCACCACGACGACTCGTTCGACGCGCCGTTTGGCTCTCAGGATCCAGATGTCTGGAGGCCAGCACCGTCCAGGGACCTCACTTCCCCCACCAATAATCGCCGTGCGTCCGCTGTCGGCCGCGTAGGCGGGAGAGCAGGCGGCGGTTTTGACAGCGGCAGCAGGCAGAGCAGCCGAGGAACCTCCCCCGGGTCGTTTGGCCGGTCGCCTGGTATGCAGGGAGGTGCCAGTGCGAGTAAAACGACGCCTGGCGGGGTAGCTGGTGTGCGATCACGCATAGGAGGCGCAGGGTCGCGTAATAGCATAGGTTCGGATGCGCAAGCATCGAAACGAGCAGGGGCGGAGCGAGGGGCCGACGCGCGGAACAGGCGAGTGTCCGTGGGTGCTGTGATCAACAGCGCTGTTGGCAAGCCCAGGGAACCTAAAGGCCCGCCCAGCGACCCACCATCGGTACGACCCTCTCTTCGCAATGCCGTCACAGAGCTGCTTTCTGGACTTTCTATTGCCGGATCATGTTCTTACATCAATTCCCTGGCGCGTGTACCAGTGCTTTCACTGCCTCTTGTCATTTGTCTCACTCTTGTGTGGTTGGTCCTTCGTTTTCTGCGTCTGGCTCGTTTTAGCCTGCGCATTCATTGCTGCATCGTACGCTGATCAATCTCACTGGTGACTGTGAATGGCAGGAGGAGGAGGGCAAGGAGGTGGTACCGCGCAAGCCACGGTTTGAGGGGTCGGACCCCGAGCTGGTGGCCATGCTGGAGAGGGACGTGCTGGAGTCGTCGCCTGGCGTGCGCTGGGGGGACATTGCAGGCCTGGCTGACGCCAAGCGACTGCTGGAGGAGGCTGTTGTGCTGCCGCTGCTCATGCCCGACTACTTCCAGGTGCGTTAGAGTGTGTTGGAGGGGAGCTCGCTGTGCTCTGCTGATTGCCGCTGCTGCCCTTCCCTGGCAATACCCCCGCATTCTTCTCAGCACTGACTTGTAATTCTGCACTTTTTTAGCATCTGAGAGTGGTGAAAGCGGTGTAGTCATGCTCACAGGTCCATTTCGTTCCCATTGTTCCCACGGCAGGGCATTCGAAGGCCGTGGAAGGGAGTGCTGATGTTTGGCCCGCCAGGGACGGGCAAGACGCTGCTGGCCAAGGCAGTAGCGACAGAGTGTGGCACGACGTTCTTCAACGTGTCCTCCGCCACGCTCGCGTCCAAGTGGAGGGGCGAGAGCGAGCGCATGGTGCGCTGCCTCTTTGAGATGGCCCGTGCTTATGCCCCCTCCACGGTGTTCATTGATGAGATCGATTCGCTCTGCACGTCACGAGGGTAAGGGCATTCCACTTAGTCAATGTGGTATGCATGTCTTTGTTGAGTGTGTCCTGCGGCATCCTCTGCACGTCTATCTTCCTGCAAAGTGCAAGCTTGTTTGTTGACCCACACCCAACTTCCCCTCTTTCCCCCCGACCCCCCCCCACCCCGCTTCCCGTTCCCCTCGCCCTTCCTGTTATCCCCTCCCTCCTGTCACTCCTTTTCGCATCCTCCTACTCTCATGAAATCCTCCTGCAGTGCGGCGGGCGAGCATGAGTCGTCTCGGCGGGTGAAGTCGGAGCTGCTGGTGCAGATTGACGGCATGAACAACGCAGCATCACCGGATGGCGAGCGCAAGATTGTCATGGTGCTCGCCGCCACCAACTTCCCATGGGACCTCGATGAGGCGCTGCGGTGAGCAATGGGGTGCAGTTTAGGAAGGCGCGAGGGCACGAGGGGGAAAGGGGATCGGAGAAGGGGCAGTGGCTACGGGTTTGATGGGAGGGGTTGGGGGGGGAGGGTGTTGAGTTGGCTCGTGGAGTTCAGCAAAGTGAGACTCTTCCTTTTTTTCATTTGGCAGAAGGACAATGCTGTGAGGGAAGGTCTGATCTGCTGCTCTTCTCATTCACTCCGTTGCCTTTCTCATGCAGCCGTCGGCTGGAGAAGCGAATTTACATCCCTCTGCCACCGCATGACAGTCGAGCTGCCCTCATGAACATTAACTTGCGCTCACTTGAGGTGCGGCCCCACTCTAGCTCAACCTGTCTTTTATGTGCAGTGCCTTTCCTGCTGTGATCCGTTGTCTGCTTTGATCCCTTGAGTTTGTCTTGTGCATGCTGCTGATTGTCGGTGTGCGCATTTGTCACAGCATGATTCTATCGTATCGTGCAATTTCCTGATTATACAGCTTCTCTTACCACCTTCATGATATTTCAGCTGGCTTCGGATGTGGACATTGATGAGCTGGCAAAGCGTACGGATGGCTACAGTGGTGACGACATCACCAACATATGCAGGGACGCATCAATGAATGGAATGAGGCGGAAGATTGCAGGCAAGACACCAGAGGAGATTCGTAGCATGACCCGGGAGGACATGAATGAGCCTGTGACCATGGCTGACTTTGAGGTCGCGCTCAAGAAGATTCAACCTAGTGTCGCGTCTGGGGACATTGAGCGGCATGAGCGTTGGCATGCAGAGTTCGGCTCCTACTAACTAGTCATTTGGGAGAGGTGAGTACAACATTTGCAGGAAAAACAGGCTGGATTCTTGTGTACATTTGACATAGGTTACATCGGCAAGTGGGGTGCTGTGAACTACAATCATGTGTGCGCCAAGCTTGAGCATTGTGATTTTCTAGCGTGGATCAACAGCATTCTAAAAATGATTTGCTGCTCCTAAGTCAGGCATGCAACGTTCGAAGCTTCATGAGAATGATCCGACTCTTTTGTTTCTTCAGAGTTATTGATGTGCATAACTTGACTGTGATAAAAGTGTACAAATGTTTGTTCCAGCGATATCACCTCAGCGCTGGAGAACGAACCAAGAAAAGATCTCCACATTGTCAGGCGTATGAGGTTAGGTGCTGGTCACATATCCAATGCGAAACCGCCACTTCAGATGGCAGCAGCTTTGCCGTACGATGGCGGCTGACATAACATCCAAGCAACATGCACCGTCGGATGCAGTTATTAGTAACAGGATCAGCGTCATCTTCCCTCCATGCGACAGTTCCTCCACCTCGGTTCTGTCCCGCACAAACCGAGATCCCTGGCATGCCCAAGGCAAGCGCGAAGAGCTGACGCCCTCCCCCCAAACGCCACCCTGCCTTCGTGACTTCATTTCCCGTGCTGTGCTCTGCCGCCTGTGCAGTTGTGTTCGAGGTGCCTCCACTACTGCTGGATCTCGCCACGCCCCAGCAGCTCCACCTGCGAGTCGGCCATAGCGTAGTACAGCAGATCCGCCTCCGCCAATCTGTTAACTCGCGGCTCGTCTCGTCAACCCGACCGCACACCATGGCGTCGAGGTCATCTGCGCTGCGATCCGCCGCTCTCAAGGGCGCGAGCCTCCTTCTCGGCTCCCGCGCCCAGCCCCGCCTCTCCCCCGCCATCCACGCCGCCGCCGCCGCCGCCACCGCACCCGCGCGCAACATCACGTCCGTCGCCGCCGCCTCCATCCCCGCCGCGTCGGACGAGACCCCCATCCCGGTCGACATCGCGGTGCCGTTCAAGGGCCACCGCATCGAGCCGCCTTCCACGTCCGTTACAACAACGCCCAAGGAGCTGATTAAGTTCTTCTTCGACATGTTCCTCATGCGGCGCCTCGAGATCTCCTCGGATTCGCTGTACAAGGCGAAGCTGATCCGCGGATTCTGCCACCTGTACGACGGGCAGGAGGCGGTGTGCGTGGGCATGGAGGCAGGCCTCACATACGACGACTGCATCATCACGAGCTATCGCGACCACTGCACGCACATCGGCCGCGGCGGCACCGTGCTGGAGGTGATCGCGGAGCTCATGGGGCGCGTCGCGGGGTGCAGCAAGGGCAAGGGCGGCTCCATGCACATGTACAACAAGGCGACGAATTTCTACGGCGGGAACGGAATCGTCGGCGCGCAGACGCCGCTGGGAGCGGGGCTGGCGTTCGGGCAGAAGTACAGCAACGTGCCGGGCGTGACGCTGTCCATGTACGGCGACGGCGCGGCGAACCAGGGCCAGCTGTTCGAAGCGATGAACATCGCGGCGCTGTGGGATCTGCCCGTGATCTTCGTCTGCGAGAACAACCACTGTGAGTCGTGAGTCGCCGCGCCGCGCAGCGCGAAGTCTTGCGTAGTTGCCCGCGATCCCGCCCGTCAAGTCCGGATCTTGTTAATTGGTCGCACCACTCATGCTGCCTCATCGCCGTCGGCACCATCCAAGATTCTCCTTGCGCTCGCTATCCTCCCGTATCCCCGCAGACGGCATGGGTACTGCGGAGTGGCGCGCCGCCAAGAGCCCCGAGTTCTACTGCCGTGGCGACTACGTCCCCGGCCTTAAGGTCAGCGGCCCAGCCTGCGACGCGAGAGTGCTGGGAAATGGGGACAGTTGAGCATGGGAAAGCACAATGTTGGGTGTCCTACGAGTATTGGCGCTAGAGTGGGCTGGTAGGGGGGTGGCTAGGGTTGCGAGATCCCAGAGCATTGCCGCACCTGTCGTCTGCTGGTTGGTTTGGAATGAACGTAGAGATTTACGAAGCGATTATCACGGGAAGCCGCGAGCAGCGTTGAGCGTCGTCAGCATCAGGATTTCCGGTACTCGCATTAGCACCGAGCTTGGCTCGAGGGTTCCCGTAGCGCCGCGCGATCGCCTTGATCATCGCCTAAGCTACAGATGAAAGGGACCATGCGCGATTGGGTGGTGCGGATCTGGCAATGGATGCCTGTAGTGTCCGCACGTCCGAGTATCTGATGGTTGGCTGTGATAGGGGCACGCGTCGCTGGTGTATCGGGTGCGCTGCATTGCGAGTGCTCCTGATTGTGCAAAGCCGGCATTGCTCGTGTGCTCCGTATCGTGTCTGTATGGCGGCGGCGTGCAGGTGGACGGCATGGATGCGCTGGCCGTGAAGCAAGCCGTGTCGTACGCCAAGGCACACGCGCTCAAGAACGGACCTATCGTGAGTCGCTCTCTCTTGCCTCCGCCTTATACAATTATACACAAAACTATCATTCCCTTTGCTTATCTCCGCTGCCCTGCTCAATTTCCAAACAGCCACCATCTGTCGTCTCTTTTCAGTTGCCCCTGTCCTGGATCTTGGCCCATTCGTTGAGTCAACTAAGAACATGCCCTCTAACAACACCCACGCCGTTCATGCACCCGCTGTGGTCTGCCTGACATCCTTCCACCGCGCGCTCGTTTCCCCCTTCCCCGTCTCCCTCCCTCTTCCCCCCTTCCCTTCTCCCCGCCTCCCCGCTCCCCGCCCTTTCCCCCCCTCGCCCTGGCAGGTGTTGGAGATGGACACGTACAGGTACCACGGGCACTCCATGTCGGACCCGGGCAGCACGTACCGCACGCGCGAGGAGATCTCGGGCGTGCGGCAGGAGCGCGACCCCATCGAGCGCATCCGCAAGCTGCTGCTCGCCAAGGAGGTCGTCACCACCGCCGAGCTCAAGGTACCTACCGCCTCGCCTCGCCTCGCGTCGCCTCGCCTGCACTGCGCCGTGCTCGCGCTCGTGCCCCGTGTTGCTGCCTGATCCCCGTCCTCGTTGCTACTGCTGTTGTTGTTTCTCTTTGATGTCCACCTTTTTCCCCCCTGCCTCTTTCGCTGTCCTTTCCCCTCACCTCCTCCTCCTCTTCTTCCTCCTCCTCCTCCTCCTCCTCCTCCCCCTCCTCCTCCCCCTCCTCCTCCTCCTCCTCCCTCCTCCTCCTCCTCCTCCTCCTCCTCCTCCTCCTCCTCCTCCTGCTCCTGCTCCTCCTCCATCTCTCCTCTCTCCCTCCCCCCTCCCCCCCTCTTCTCTCTCTCTCCCCCTCTCTCTCTCCTCTCCACCTCTCTTTATAATTCCTCACCCCCGTCCCACTCCCTCAACCCTTTCCCACCATGTGCCTACGTCGTGTGCGGCAGTCGCTCGAGAAGGAGGCCAAGGCGCTCGTGGAGGCGGACATTGAGAAGGCCAAGGTCAGACCGCCGAGCCCGCATTCACTCGCTCCTCGCCTCTCGTGTTGCCCGCTGTCTCACACCATCTGTATTGAGCTACTGTTTTACCTCTCATGCTACACTTTCCAACCAAGCTCACCCCCCTGGGCATGGCACATTGTGCCTTTTTTTTTTTTTTTTTTTTTTTTTCGCACGATCACATGTACTTTCCCTTCACTCAGCCAATTGCCTTGACCTATCTGCTCCTCCTGCATTTCTGCCTGCACCCTGTTACTGCCAGGCGTCGCCCTTCCCCGACCCCAAGGAGCTATTCACAGACACCTTCGTCAACAACAAGGGCACCGAGGTGAGCAAGAGGCACTGCGGTGAGCAAGAGGCACTGCAGTGAGCAAGAGGCACTGCGGTGAGCAAGAGGCACTGCGGTGAGCAAGAGGCACTTCGGTGAGCAAGAGGCACTGCAGTGAGCAAGAGGCACTGCGGTGAGCAAGAGGCACTGCAGTGAGCAAGAGGCACTGCGGTGAGCAAGAGGCACTGCGGTGAGCAAGAGGCACTGCGGTGAGCAAGAGGCACTGCGGTGAGCAAGAGGCACTGCGGTGAGCAAGAGGTACAAAGGTTACAACAACGCTGCATGCCCGTTTCAAGTTTCATTGAGTGTTTCTTGAGTGCAACAATGGATGTGTAGTGTTTAGCCTTTGTGTGTTTTCTTACTGCATCTTGTCTTCCCCGTCTCCCTGCAGTTTTATGGTGCCGACCGGGTCACGACTCATGTTACATTGTAATAGTGTTGCCTTCATGATAGTGCAGTTAGGTTTATGACGTTTCAGTGACACCGTATTATGTTGTTCCTTTCGCTTATCCTATGCATACATGTGTACTGCAATATTGCATACAATTCGAGGTGCCCCGATAGGATCCGGGACTATGTCTTTGGTAATCTGCACGTAAAGTTGATGCATACTTGGCAATGGCGATGTGATATTCTCGAAGCTTATGTACACTTTCAATGCGTACATTCAAGAGAGAAAATTGAGTTAGCGAAGGGGTTCAATGGATAGCCTTGCATCAAGGTTCGCATGGATATGCTTGATGGGTACTGCAATCATTACCAACACCCAACTGAAAGGGAGGGTGAGGTTCCAGGGTTTAGATCACCATAACTTACTTTGGGACGTAGATGGTTTCTCTGTACCCCTACCAGACTTGTTTCGTAAACAATAGCAGAGCATCGATGTATTCAACTCACTGTTTTCCGTTTGATTGGTTGGCCTAGGTTTTTGGGCTTTGACATCGCGTGTGTTCGAGGTTCGGAAGCGAGGCCTAGGCGGGAGCACGTTCGAGACTGTTTCTATAGGTCCGAAGTAGCGGGACCCTATCCTATTCGCCATCTTGCCGAAGCAGGTGGCCAATAAAATTACTTTGCAACGTGATTTGCTGTCAGGTGCGTGTTGGCACAAAATATCATAGTAAAACGTGGCATATTCACAGGTAACCACGTCCTACCTGTGCGTCAGCTTTTTGCGCGAATCGGGACGCTCTCGGTGACACGTGACAGCCAACGGAGTGAAGCGAACTCGCGCCACGAAAGCCCTGCAATCCGTGTCAAGCCCGCCTTCACTGCGCCAATGGCTGAGCTGGTGTGCCTTCCACCACTAATACCTGGCGGACCAGCGGCGAGCACAGCCTGGCCTGTTCCACGAACGAGAAACTCCGTCGGTCCATCAGCGACAAGGTTGACGATTCCAGTTTCCTTACCGCTGACGGGTTGCCGCGAACTACATATCCCACCCACCTCTTGCAACGTTAGTTCGTGAACCATCCAGGCCCACCACCAAGCCTCTGTTCTCCCCTTTTCCATTTATCACCCCAGGTGTGCCAGTCTGGTTGTACCCCATAAGCTGCGAGAAGTTGTGAGAGACGGAGTTATTGTTTAGTTTGTGCTGGAGTCGAATACCTCCCGTTGTGACATACCTGCCCAGTCTATCGTGTGTTTCTCCCTGACTGATACTTTAGATTCTACACACAATGGCCCCTGCATTAGTTGCTTCTCAGGCTTTGATAGCTCAGTGCATCGGCCTCGCTGCAGGTGCCATAGCTGTGAAGTCTATGATGGATCACGAGGCTTCCATGGCTCCTCCAATGAACCCCTGTGCAACTTGTCATGGCACGAGGAAAATTCCGTGCATGTGCAACAAGTAAGTTCCGCATCAACCGTATGAATCACGTCGATAGGTTGGATTGTTGCCAACCCGTATTGCATAGCTCGTTGCTAACTTCCTTTTTCTTCCCCTGCAGATGGTCGGACGGAGATGTGGGTTGCGGTACATGCCACGGGTCTGGCCGGATGCTGTGCAGCAGCTGTGGAGGCTCCGGTAAAGGACGGCCAGCACAGGCTCGCGTCACAGTGCGGAGTTCGTCAAAATACTAGCCCTGGCCACTATGGCCGTTTAGGTCCCTTACGTTACCCATTCATGCTTTCCGTTGTGCATAGTCTTCTCATGTAAATTGGTTTGAACGGAAACGCTTCCGGAATCTGTATATCGTGTAATCACCCAGTATGTTCGTTTAGTTTCAGATGGTACACTTTTAATTGGAAAGTAATTATGGATTGACGGGAGGGGCGTTTCAGAATATCATTTCTGGTAGATAGTACAAGGAGTATTATGAATTATCGGTTGGATCGGCCCATGGAGAGGTGAAGTCGTTGACAGCTACACATTACTTGAATAGTGTGCACACTTATTTTTTGTGGGTACTAGGATTGGTGTCCATGAATATAGGGTGGATGGATAGAAGTTCAACATAAAACTCGTGCTCATGGAAATGCTCAAAGCTATACTACCCTCAATACGTGTGTGTACGTTTTCCAATGCGGCAATCCAAACAGTAACATCTATCACCACAGTTGCGTGATACTGAGTTATCTTCAAAGCACAAAACTGGGACTGCACTGGAGGCTGGCGGAAGGTGATTTACATCCCGGACGTTGTTCGTGCAAAAAGAGCTTTGAAATCAGTGGTGACAGGTCCATCTCCCTCCTCGCGCGACACGAGATCAAGAGCCTTGCTCTTTGCCTCATTACAGAGAAGAGCCTGGGAACAGGAAAGAAGTGGGTCAAGGGGCCACGAGTGAGGAGATAAGGTTGAATAAAGCCTGGCACAATGAAGGTTCAGTTTAGCACAGGGTTCGCCAAACACGCTCTCGATGCTTTCCTAGCTACTCCATCCTCTATACATCTCAAATGTGCACATGTTAGTGTTTCCGCACGAGCAAGAACAAGTCTGAGCTAGAAATGAAGGGT
Organism: Closterium sp. Yama58-4; assembly: GCA_947470075.1. NCBI lineage: Eukaryota > Viridiplantae > Streptophyta > Zygnematophyceae > Desmidiales > Closteriaceae > Closterium > Closterium sp. Yama58-4. Next base: position 28,669 of record CANIUD010000420.1, on the reverse strand, counting down.
CACGTGTGGAAATGCAAATCAAGTATAACTTCAAGATAAAAACGTGAATTTCGAGTTTCCATACCTGCACGCAGACTTCAGCAACGTCTGCACGAGGCACGGTGCGAGTGTTGCTAGAGAGAAACTCGTCATCCTTGCCCACCAGCAATTCGCGCTTTCCACCATCCTTATCCAAAAGTCCGCCAGCTCTGGGAATGTGCAACAGGGAACCAAACAACCTAAGAATGAGAAAGGGGGTTGAAGGTGCGCCTCTTCAATCGACAGCGAGCCATTGACATCAGAGAGGAAAGGCAGCTTACATGGTACTCCCTGACCCTACCCTCCTCACCTGATAATGGTGTACGGAATGCCTGAGTCAACAAGATACTGCTCTGCCTTGCGCTTCCAAATCTGCAGCGGTTCCAGGACAGGAGTCAGACAATGGAAGCTTTGTGACTGCAGAAACTGAATATAAAAGCACGCAAAGAGTGAACGGAAGCATAGCTTGAGCAATGATGCATATCAGCAGTGTTTATGCGAGTGAACTGACCAGAATGTTTCCGTTGCCCAAAGAGTTCAGGGGGTGCTTTTCGTTGGTACCACCTGCAGACCCCACTATCACCACCTGCTTCACTCCTGCCCGCCTAGCTGTAGAATAGTTGGAAGAATTAACAAGAGGGAGGTTCGAATGTAAGCGGGCAAAGCTGAAACATGAGCTCAGTTAAGCTATAGAGTTCAGAAGCCTGCTGCATGATGAAGCCAACGCGACGACGGAAAACAGCAGGACACATGAAGCAGCATCATAGACATAAAGATTAGCAGAGGAGGGTAGTAGAAATTACCAGCATCAATCTGTGCTTTCTGACCGAGCCAATCAACCTGAAACAGAGTAAATACGACCATTAGTAAAGATGGAGACGTTCATAACGTGCATAAAACCGCACAAACAATCTCTTTGAGGGTGTTACTACAGCGACGGTTTCACTCATACACATCGGTTTGAAATCAGACTCCACCCTCGCTGTTCCACGTGCTCATCACTTCGCTCAATCCAAACACTCTTGTGCATTCCTGTTCCACGCTTTTTCTTATTCGAGTCTTCGCCGAAACAACGGCTTACCTTCTCAGGTTCGCCTCCTTCTTCAAAATAAAACTCAGGCCGCTGACCAGAAGAAGGATCAAAACCGGGTTTCATTTTCGGCACAGCGCTGGTAACAATGATGACTGCCTCGGCGCCGTCGAACGCAGAGGCGAAGGCCTTGTCGGTGGGGCGGACGATATCGGCAACGATGATGTCGGCGCCAGGCACGGCCTGTGCAAGCGTCTCCTTGCTCGCCTCCGACCGCACCATGCCTCTCGCGTTAAACTCCGGCCGGCTTTGAAGCTTCTCCAGCACCAACCGGCCTGAGTATGTCATAACAGGGATGACGTGGAGATACGGCGAAATGGAAGGGAAATGCGAAGAGTGTACTTGGTGCAAAGTGATTGAGCAACATCATATGTGCTTTGTGGAACAAAATAGATTTAAGGGAACTGCGAAAAGAGAGAGAGAGAGAAAAAACGAGGAGGAACTTCAGAAGAAGCACAACATAATGCTCAACCTGTTCTGCCTCCAGCGCCAGTGACAAGGACAGTTCGCTTCCCCTGGCTGTCAGCCATGGCGGTCACCACCACACGCGATCTAGTTGCTCCCTTCACACGCAGTCTCGCAGCAGAGCCGGCAGCAGAGAACGATGCCTCGCGAGTCGACGGAAGAAAGGAGGACGACAGCGAGGCCTCAGAAGCCTTGCTAAACAACGCTGCAGAGCGAATGTGGGAGAGAGACGATGCGTTGGTGCAGACCCTGGTTGATCCAAGTAGGATCTGGGAAGACATGATGGTTGTGCAGTAGTGTGTTGGGAATGACAGCACCGAAGGTTCAGCCTTGAGCAGGGTGAACCAGCGACTGTGACTGGACTGGATTGCCCTGCTTTTGTGGTTCGACGAATGCAAGGGAGAAATCTGGTCAGGTTGATTGGAGCGAGGCTGGCTCAATGGAGGCCAGCAAAATGAGCAATTGCCAAGGTTGGTTGGTTGTTGGCTAGGAGAAAGCGATTAGGTTCTGTTTAGACAGAGCTGAGTGTCAGTCTGGAGAGCGGCAGTTTCGGATTTCCATGCAGAAAGGGATTGTGAACGCAAACCAATTTCAAAAGTGTGAACTAGCAGGAGTGTAGACAGTCCCCATTCTAAGTTCCCCGATCTTGGGTCTAAAGTGCTCTTCAGAATTCCATTGTATCTTGAGGGACACGTGGATTGAGTTCGGGCCCAAATCGTGCAGTCCGTGTACGTGGCATGGGTAGCACACTACGTCATCATTCGCTAATCCAAATCTTTCGGATCGAAAGTCATCCTTGCTGGACATCGACCACCACCGCGCTGTAACGGATCAGGAGGGTATAAATGGAACATTACTTTCGTGCCCTAAAACTCTTTCCTCTATCTGGAAACAAGTCAACTCAGCATCTAAGTTGCTTCCAACCAATGTTCGGCCAGTCTATGCAACTAGCGACATGAGCAATCTTCCATACACCATCTGGCCACATGTCTGCTAATTCGGGTTTCAGACAGTTGATGATCAACAGCATAAAATATCTACTGCAGTTTTTACAATAAACATTAAGTCTCATAATACACAAGTATGCTTCACAAAATTGTTACCCACTACAGCTTTTTCTGGACATGCAGTGCAGCGGAAGGGTATGGCAGGTGAGGCAGCCATGCTTGCCACATTCCCTCCACTCCTCAACCCCTTCACTCCTTTTCCCTCCCTCACCGCGCTCCTTGCCTTCCATTATGCTCCTCTTCCACCATGCCATGCCACACCATGCCATGCAAACACCATGACATGCTGTACCATGTGCCACACCACTCCATGCCACACCATGACATGCTGCATCATGCCATGCCACCTCGTGCCCTGCCGCACCATGCAACGTGAGAACATGACATGCCACTCCATAACGTGCCAAAAAAACAGATGGCACAGCATGCCATGTCACACCACAAGATGATACACCATGCCATGCCACACCACCAGATACAATATGCCATGCCACTCCTTGATACACACTCACACAGTGAGATACCACATTGTATAATATCACACTGTACCATATCAAACTAAGACAGACAACACTGAATCATACTACACTATATTATACCGGGCAAAACTATACCACCCTAGATCATTATACACTATATCATTCCACAGTATATGATGCCACACTGCATCATAACACACAGTCATCATGCTAAGCATCATGCCACACCGTCACCATACCACATTCCATGCCATACTATTTAACATCACGCTGTATCATGCCATGCTATTTAACATCACGCTGTATCATGCCATGCTCTCATGCAACAGGTGGCATCAGTGCCATACGGCTCATCATGTGCCACCAACCAAGCATGAGTATCATGCTCACCCACCCAAGGGACTCAGTCCCTTTAACTTGCACTCAACCACCCAAGGGGACTCAGTCCCTTTCACTTGCACTCAACCACCCAACAAAACTCAGCCCCTTTCACTTGCTCTCACCCACCCAAGGGGACTCAGCCCCTTTCACTTGCACTCACCCACCCAAGGGGACTCAGCCCCTTTCACTTGCACTCACCCACCCAAGGGGACTCAGCCCCTTTCACTTGCACTCACCCACCCAAGAGGGCTCAGCCCCTTTCACTTGATCTCACCCACCCAAGAGGGCTCAGCCCCTTTCACTTGCACTCACCCTGGACTGGAGGATTCAGGTCCCCTTTCTTAAGGGTGGCATCAGTGCAACTCATCATGTGCCCCCAACCAGCCAAGCATGAGCATCATGCTTCCATGCTTAAGGGTGGCATCAGTGCAACTCATCATGTGCCCCCAACCAGCCAAGCATGAGCATCATGCTTCCATGCTTAAGGGTGGCACCAGTGCCACTCACCATGTGCCCCCAACCAGCCAAGCATGAGCATCATGCTTCCATGCTTAAGGGTGGCATCAGTGCAACTCATCATGTGCCCCCAACCAGCCAAGCATGAGCATCATGCTTCCATGCTTAAGGGTGGCATCAGTGCAACTCATCATGTGCCCCCAACCAGCCAAGCATGAGCATCATGCTTCCATGCTTAAAGCCGGGATCTCATGTAGTTTGGATATTTTGCAGTCAGTGAATTGCGCTAGGCTTTGATTGGTTGACGAGGTAGAGTCCTTCACGAGAGCTGAAACGAGGGATGCGAAGCGAACAAAAATCGTTGGCTGCTTCCGAACCACCTAGGCACGGAAATCAGGTTGGGTTCCGAAGCTCATTTCCGAGCAATGTGTCCCACCTCCGAAAAATCTCATGTACAGAAATCTGTTTTGCAATTGAGATTCACGGGCAAAACGGAAATCTGTCGCTCGCTGAACCTCCAACCCAACCACTGAATTTCGCCTACACAAACAGGGTGACTCGAGCTGCAAGTGTTTTGCAATTGAAGCCAATTTCTCTTACTTGAGATCCTGGCTTTAAGGGTGGCATCAGTGCAACTCATCATGTGCCCAGCATGAGCATCATGCTTCCATGCTTAAGGGTGGCATCAGTGCAACTCATCATGTGCCCCCAACCAGCCAAGCATGAGCATCATGCTTCCATGCTTAAGGGTGGCATCAGTGCAACTCATCATGTGCCCCCAACCAGCCAAGCATGAGCATCATGCTTCCATGCTTAAGGGTGGCATCAGTGCAACTCATCATGTGCCCCCAACCAGCCAAGCATGAGCATCATGCTTCCATGCTTAAGGGTGGCATCAGTGCCATATGGCTCATCATATGCCACCGCCAACCCCACTGCCTCTCACCTCCATCACCCCATCACCACCATCACCACCCAGCCCACCCATCCCCTCCCCACCTTACCTGCCAGCAGTAGGAGCAGCAGACAGCCCACTCCCCTTCGGAAACAGCACCCCAGGGGAAGTGCCTTGTGGGACGAGGTGTGGTAGTGGAAAATTGCTTCCAGCCCAAGACTCAAATCCTGCCCCTGACGTAGCTAGAGCTGACGCGAACCAGAGTCGCCGGCCGGTCGACTCTGACGGTGCCCTTTAAGCCTTAACGTCAGGTTTGTTACTTGAGCACCGAGTGCCGTGCCGCGCAGATTCCACCCACCACACCCCGACCCGCAAGGCAAATCCCTAGAGGATGCTGCCCCTGAGAGAGTGACCTGCCCACTTGCTCCCATGCTTCCCACCGCCTCCCCACTCTCCCCTTCACCCCATGCCTCTTACCTCTACCTACCACAGCCATGCAGAGCGCCATGTTGCCTCAGGGTGTTGGGAAGTGGGGAGGGAGGAGGAGGGGGGGGGAGGGTTAGTGCGATGGCTCTGTCCTGCCCTTGCTCCCTCTCTCCCTCAGGCTGCATCGACCGTGCTGGAAAGTGGGGAGGGGGGCAGCGGGAGGGAGAAGGGGAGGGGTAGGTGAGGATGAAGAGAGAGATGCCTCTGTCCCGCCCTTGCTCCAGTGCTCCCTCCATACTCAGGCTGCAAAGAGGGGTGGGGAGGAAGAAAGAGAGGAGGGGATCAGATCTCCATACCAAACCTGTTACCATACCTTACCTGATACCATACCACACCTCGCTCACGACTCGACCTAACCTATCCCGCCTCTAACCCCCCACCCCCCACTGCTGCTGCTGCTGCTGCTGCTGCTGCCGCTGCTGCTGCTACTGCTGCTGCCGGTCTGCTACTCAGCTTCTCTGCTACAGTCTTCCCTCGATGCCCAGTGGCCTGCAGGGGTGGGGGCAGAAGAATAGGGGGAAAGTAAAAGAAAGTGAATAGGCTGGACTAGAGAAACCAATGAACTGAAGTTGACGAGAAAGAGAAGGCGGAACCACAGAGCAGAAATAGAGAGGGTTGAGGGCAAAAAGGGAGGCGGCGTACCTTGAGAGGCCAAGCCCACCCCGATACTCTCCCTTGTGGCAGCGACTGGCAGAGCTGCCCCCCTCCCATCCCCACAGACAGGCACCTGCACGGCCACAGGCGAGGGGGGTGGAGGCAGACGAAAGGGGGGAAGTAAAAGCAAGTGAGTTAGCTGGACCAGAAAAGGAAAAACAAAACTGAAGATGACAAAATCGAGAAGGCAAAATCGAAGAACAGAAAGAGAGAGAGACGAGGGCAAGAGGGCAGGTGACGTACCTTGAGAGGCCAAGCCCACCCCGATACTCTCCCTTGGTGCAGCGATTGGCAGTGCTGCCTCCCTCCCATCCCCACGGGTACCTGCACGGCCACAGGGGAGGGGCGTGGGGAAGCGTCGGTGTTGACCCCCGCCCCTCCCCTCCACCTGCAAGGCACACACGCAGAGCTGGTCAGTGGGCAGCGAGGGGATGACGGGTGAAAGTGCAAGAGAGGAAACCGCAGTTGCAAGGCGGGAGAGGGGAGGGGCCACTGGTGGAGGCCAAGTCACAAACCACAGACCCAAGGGCTGCACCTGAGGGGGTACCTGCACACCTGCACCTGAGGGGTACCTGCACCTGAGAGGGTTACCTGAAGTAAGGGGGTCTGCAGCATGTGAGGCGGGCCCAACCAGTGGCACTGTTTCAAGAGGAAGGTGCGAAAGCGCATGCAAACACGAGATGCAAGCAAAGTACACAAGACATGGCGAGGCAGGCAAGGGGTTGAGGGAACTTAGCTGGCAGATGGAGAACGTTCGAGGGAGCTGTTGCCTCGTCCCTGCTCCCCTCCCCTCCTCCTCCAGTGTGCGTCTCCTGTTGAATGCCAAGTGACCTGGTAGGGGCAGCAGACAGGGGGGGAAGTAACAGTGGTTGAGTTGGCATGACCAGGAAAAACAACAACAGCTGCACCTAAAAGAAATGAGAAGGCGAAATTGAGGAGCAGAAAGGGAGAGCGATGAGGGCAAGAGGGGAGGTGACGTACCTTGAGAGGCCAAGCCCACCCCGATACTCTCCCTTGGTGCAGCGATTGGCAGTGCTGCCTCCCTCCCATCCCCACGGGTACCTGCACGGCCACAGGGGAGGGGCGTGGGGAAGCGTCGGTGTTGACCCCCGCCCCTCCCCTCCACCTGCAAGGCACACACGCAGAGCTGGTCAGTGGGCAGCGAGGGGATGAAGGGTGAAAGTGCAAGCAAGCAAGAGAGGGAACGGCAGTTGCAAGGCGGGAGAGGGGAGGGGCCACTGGTGGAGGCCAAGTCACAAACTGCAGACCCAAGGGCTGCACCTGAGGGGGTACCTGCACACCTGCACCTGAGGGGTACCTGCACCTGAGAGGGTTACCTGAAGTAAGGGGGTCTGCAGCATGTGAGGCGGGCCCAACCAGTGGCACTGTTTCAAGAGGAAGGTGCGAAAGCGCATGCAAACACGAGATGCAAGCAAAGTACACAAGACATGGCGAGGCAGGCAAGGGGTTGAGGGAACTTAGCTGTAAGGCGTGAGAGCGAGCAGAGGGCAGCTGCAGCACCACCAGGTGAGGGCATGGAGGAGGGTTACTTAGCTGGTGGCGTGAGGGCGAGCTCAAGGCAGCTGCAGCACCACCAGCTGCCTCCCTCCACGGCAGCCCTCCTCCCAGCCTTCTTGTGTGCGCCCCTGCACGGCCACAGGGGAGGGGCGTGAGGGAGCGTCGGTGTTGACCCCACACCCCTCCCCGCCACCTGCAATGCGCACACACAGAGCTAGTCAGAGCGCAAGTTGAAGGGGAGACTGTGACTTGAAATGCAGCGAAAGGAAAGGGAGGAGGAGCCACTGGTTGAGGCATGACCACAAGCTGCAGACCCAAGGGCACCTGAAAAAGAACCTGAGGGGTGTACCTGCACCTGAAGGGGTTACCTGAATCACCTGTAGCAGGGGGGTCTGTAACATGTGAGCAGTACTTAACCAATGGCGTTGTTTCAAGAAGACGGAGCAGCAGCAGATGAAACGAAAGAAATGGAATGGCAGGCAAGGGTGCGGACATGGGGGGACGGGTACTTAGCTGATTGTGTGGTGCAGGCGGAGGGGGTGCTTCAATGGAGAGTGGGCAGGGCGAGCGGGGCTTGAAGGGACGGACCTGCGAGGCAGAGGAGGGAGAGAGTGATAGAGAGCTAGTAAGAGGCAGGTGGGAGGGAGTGACTCTTTAAAACGAGAAGACTCTGGCAGCAGTGTGAGTGCAAAAAAAACGGTGCATGTGACGCCAACCACAGCCCCACAAGAGCCGCTACCAACCTGAACCTGCACCTGAACCTGAACCTGAACCTGAACCTGAGGGGGAGTGGGCTCGAGTGGAGTGTGGTGGCAGGGGCGATACTGCAACCTCAACCGTTGATGAGGCCGGCGCTGCTGCCCCGCTGCCCGCGCTCCTGCAGGGGCGAGCGGAGGAGGTGCGAGCCAGCGAGGAGGGTTGAAGGGAAGGACCTGCGAGGCAGGGCAGGGGGGAGACACAGTGAGTGCGTGGCAAGCGCAAGGGAGCGGCTCTCCAACGCTCCCTCCCCAAAACTCCCTCTCCAACGCTCCCTCCCCAAAACTCCCTCTCCAACGCTCCCTCCCCAAAACTCCCTCTCCAACGCTCCCTCCCCAAAACTCCCTCTCCAACGCTCCCTCCCCAAAACTCCCTCTCCAACGCTCCCTCCCCAAAACTCCCTCTCCAACGCTCCCTCCCCAAAACTCCCTCTCCAACGCTCCCTCCCCAAAACTCCCTCTCCAACGCTCCCTCCCCAAAACTCCCTCTCCAACGCTCCCTCCCCAAAACTCCCTCTCCAACGCTCCCTCCCCAAAACTCCCTCTCCAACGCTCCCTCCCCAAAACTCCCTCTCCAACGCTCCCTCCCCAAAACTCCCTCTCCAACGCTCCCTCCCCAAAACTCCCTCTCCAACGCTCCCTCCCCAAAACTCCCTCTCCAAAACTCCCTCCCCAAAACTCCCTCTCCAACGCTCCCTCCCCAAAACTCCCTCTCCAAAACTCCCTCCCCAAAACTCCCTCTCCAACGCTCCCTCCCCAAAACTCCCTCTCCAAAACTCCCTCTCCAAAACTCCCTCTCCGAGCTAGGGGAAGAGACAGGGAGGGCTGCAGGTTCGCCTTGGGCTGGCATTGAGTGGCGTGGCGTGTGCAATGAATGAGCAATGGAGAGAGCAAGGAGGCGAGGCGAGGGGACTTATCTGCGCGCAGTGCAGTGCAGAGCAGAGCACGGTTGGAGGCAAGGCAGTGCGATGGCAAGTGGAGTGGCGGAGAGGGTCCTCGCCCACCGCTGTTGCCTCGCTGTCACTTCACGCCAATACCTCGTCGCTGCCTCGCTGCCATGCTCACGTATCCTTCACTGCTGCCTTGCCTTCCATCACGCCTGCTGCTTCCTGCAAAATAATAACAATACACTCTTTTTCAGAAGCCGTTTTCAGGGAGTAATGAAAGCGTTGTGCATGGCGGATGTGGGACGAAAGTGGTGAACGGAAATGAGGGCTGACGGCTTACCGCGGAGTGGTGATGGAGGGCCAAGGCGATGGGGGTGCGGCGAAGGGGTTGGCGGATGGATGACGCGAGGCGCGCGGAGAGCAGAAGCGGTGGAGCGGCGAGGAAGGCTGGCGACTGCGAGAGCCAACTTCAAAAGATGGTCCGCGATTCTCGAAAATCGCTTAAATGCCTGAAATCACATGGAACGGGAAACAAAGAAGAAAATGAGTGACGATTACAAGTGATCAAGAACCGAAGATAAGTGAAAATTATTTCTGCGACGGTCTAACGTAAATCGACATCAATAAGCAGAAAACTAGAGTGAGAGGGACGAATGGACGTACAATGAGGCTAAAGTCGCGATGCGGTCTTGGAGGCGACGAATGGCAACACGTCGTCTCGTCAGCACGTGCGCGATCGATCGAATCGAATGTGCAGCCTAGCGTGGAATTTCAGCAGCAGGTGACGACGAACGAAAGTCGCGATCTTGGAGGCGGAAAACCCAACAACACGTCCTCAATCGATCAACTAAAACGGCTTCGGCGTGCCTAATCTGGCGACGAGTCGGAAGTGGCGTGAAGATGGATTGAAGCGCAGCTGAAACGGCTTCGGCGATGGCTAGCTTTGTCTGAAAAGTGCAGCAGCAGCAGGTGACGAGGAATTGGAAATGCGCAGAGCAGTAGAGTCGTAGCCTAGCCGATCAGAATGAGAAGCGTAAACTAGCCGGTCTGAACGAGAACGGGGCGAAAGGGAGGTGCGAAATGTGGAGGGAGAGGTGGAGGCAGCAGTTTGGGAGGGAGCGTGGCAAGGCGCAAGCGGGAGTTGAGTTCGCATGCCCAACTTGGGCCCCTCCATGCGTGCGTAGCGTAGAAATCCGTTGCGACGAACAATTTCGAGCGCGAAAATGTGAAAAATCGAATGGGGTCGTCCGAATCAGCAGCTCCTTTGCCACATGGCCGGTCGAGATCAACCCAGGGGGCCGAAGTGAGTGACGTGGGTTGCCTATCGACCCCAAACGCTGCCAACTAAGCTCAGATTTTCCTTGGGGGGTCACTAAGCTGTCGTGTGGGTTGAAAGAGCGCGAAAGGAGGTGGCTCGAAGGGGTAATTTTCGCGGCGGGCCGAAGCGCAGCGGATGTAAGAGGCGAAATTAGGACGAGAATGAATGGCTATGGCTGGTGGTGGTGGCAGATCTGGCGGGAGGGAGGTGTGGGTGTCAGAGTGTCAGTGGGAGCAGCGCTGCTGGAATTCACATCAGAGTCGCGCTGAGTACTCCAAGGGATGAGCATTGGGAGCGGATTCAGTTCGGTGCCTCGAGGTACACCATAGGCGATTCTATTGGTGTTTCATCTTAGACACCTTCTAAATTAAATGGTAATAGGGTATCTGCATTAGAGAATTTACATTAAATTGAGATGGTAGTTATGACTTCGGCAGATTACTGACATATGCGAATGACAATTATCGTACGGTTATCAATGCATTGTTCCAAGGATTGACTTGCGTTGCCTAATTGTTCAATAACATGCATACAATTTGCGTTGCAATTGCCAGCCAATTTCCATTATCCACCAGAGATCATTCAACTCTGCAAATGCCACAAATTGCACAGAAATTCCTACTGCAGTTTCTACAAGAAACATAAAGTCTCAAATTAGACAAGTATACTTGACAGAATCGTACCCACTACGGCTTTATATTCTCTTGACATGCAGTGCAGCGGAAGGGCATGGCAGGTAAGCCAGGCATGCTTGCAACATGCCACACACCTCCACTCCTCCACCCCTTCACTCCTCTTCCCTCCCTCACTGCCCTCCTTGCCTTCCATCGTGCTCCACTTCCCTCCATCTGCTGCCAACCTGCAGGCAGATGGCATGATGCCCATGCCACACCATGCCATGCCACACCATGCCATGCCACACCATGACATGCCACACCATGACATGCCACACCATGGCTTGCCACACCACGACATGCCACACCATGCCATGCCACACCATGCCATGCCACACCATGCCATGCCACACCATGACATGCCACACCATGACATGCCACACCATGACATGCCACACCATGGCATGCCACACCATGACATGCCACACCATGGCATGCCACACCATGCCATGGCATGCAACACCATGACATGCGATACCATGACATGCCATACAATCTGCCACACCATGACATGCCATACCATGACATGCCATACCATCTGCCACACCACTCCACGCCACACCATGACATGCCGCAGTATGCCATGCCAGCTCATGCCCTGCCACGCCATGTCATGTGAAAATATGACATGCCAAAACAGATGGCAGACCGTGCGATGTCACACCACTAGATACAATATGCCATGCCACTCCTTGATACACGCTCACACAATGAGATATCACATTGTATCATGCCACACTGTACCATACCACACTGTATCAGACCACACTGAATCATTCCACACCATATTATACCAGGCAAAATCATACCACACGATATCATTGTACACTGTATCATAGCACAATGTATCATTGCACACTGTATCATTGTACACTGAGGAAAACATATCACAACATATAACTTTACACTATCATTCCACTCTATATCATACTACAGTGTATCATACCGCACTGCATCATACCGCAGTATATCAACCCACATTGCATCAGAACACACTAGATCATGCCACACTGCATCATACCACGTTCCATCATAGGTCATTGTATCCTATGGCACTGTATCATGCTACGCTGTGGTATCAGTGCCATACGGCTCATCATATGCCACCTACCAAGTACGAGCATCATGCTCTCATGCAACAGGTGGCATCAGTGCCATACGGCTCATCATATGCCACCTACCAAGTACGAGCATCATGCTCTCATGCAACAGGTGGCATCAGTGCCATACGGCTCATCATATGCCACCTACCAAGTACGAGCATCATGCTCTCATGCAACAGGTGGCATCAGTGCCAAACGGCTCATCATATGCCACTGCCAACCCCACAGCCTCTCACCACCATCACCACCCAGCCCACCCAGCCCTCCTCAACTTCACTTATCAGCAGTAGGAGCAGCAGACAGCCCACTCCCTTTCGGAAACAACACTCTCGGGGGCTGTGCCTTAAAGTCGAGGTGTGGAAATGGAAAATTGCTTCTAGCCCAAGACTCAGATTTCACCCCTGACGTGGCTAGAGCTGACGCGAACCAGAGCCGCCAACCGGTCGGCTCTGACGGTGTCCATTAAGCCTTGAACGGCAGGTCGATTTCCTGAGCACCGAGTGCCGTGCTGCACAGATTCCACCCACCACGCCCCGAACCACAAGGCACAACACCAGAGGATGCTGCCCCTAAGGCAGTGAACTGCCCACTTGCTCCAATGCTTCACCCCCATCCCTTCACCCCATGCGTACTTACCTGTACCTACCATAGCCGTTCATAGCGCCATGATGCCTCAGGCTGCTGGGAAGTGGGAGGAGGAGGGAGAGAGAGGGGGGGGGGAGATTAGAAAAGGGATGCCTCTATTTCGCCCTTTTTCCAGTGCTCCCTCCCTCCTTCAGGCTGCTATAAGGGGAGGGGGGGAGAGAAAGAGAGAGGAGGGAATCAGCCAACACACCTGATACCATACCTCACCTGATACCACACCTCACCTGGTACCACACCTCACTCACGACTCGACCTAACATAGTCTGCCCCCTAGCCCCCCACCCCCCACTGCTTCTGCTGCTGCAACTGCTGCTGCCGGTCTGCTACTCAGCTTCCTCTGCTGCAGTCTTCACTCCATGCCAACAAGCCAGCAAGGGCGTGGAAGGGTCGCGAGCATCATTGGTCATCGACCTTAGGGAATGAAGAGCGCCCGCTGCACTTCCTGCACATGTGCGGATCCTAGCGCGTTTTGAGGCTAGAAGCGCTCGCATTGAGCGTTTTTCTTCTACCACGTCACGTGGCTGCGCTTGTCTAGGCCCCTTGCCAAGCCAGCAAGGGCGTGGAAGGGTTGCGAGCATCATTGGTCATCGGCCCTTGAGAATGAAGAGCGCCCGCTGCACTTCTTGCACATGTGCGGATCCTAGCGCGTTTTGAGGCTAGTAGCGCCCGCAGCGAGCATTTTTCTTCTACCAGGTCACGTGGCTGCGCTTTTCTAGGCCTCTTGCCAAGCCAGCAAGGGCGTAGAAGGGTTGCGAGCATCATTGGTCATCGGCCCTTGAGAATGAAGAGCGCCTGCTGCACTTTCTGCACATGTGCGGATCCTAGCGCGTTTTGAGGCTAGAAGCGCTCGCAATGAGAGATTTTTTTCTACCAGGTCACGTGGCTGCGCTTGTCTAGACCTCTTGCCAAGCCAGCAAGGGCGTGAAAGGGTTGCGAGCATCATTGGTCATCGGCCCTTGAGAATAAAGAGCGCCCGCTGCACTTCCTCCACATGTGCAGATCCTAGCACGTTTTGAGGCTAGAAGCGCTCGCAGTGAGCGTTTTCTTCTACCAGGTCACGTGGCTGCGCTTATCTAGGCCTCTTGCCAAGCCAGCAAGGGCGTGGAAAGGTTGCGAGCATCATTGGTCATCGGCCCTTGAGAATGAAGAGCGCCCGCTGCACTTCCTCCGCATGTGCGGAACCTAGCACGTTTTGAGGCGAGAAGCGCTCGCAAAGAGCGTTTTTCTTCCAGCAAGTCACGTGGCTGTACTTATCTAGGCCTCTTGCCAAGCCAGCAAGGGCGTGGAAGGGTTGCGAGCATCATTGGTCATCGACCCTTGAGAATGAAGAGCGCCCGTTGCACTTCCTGCACATGTGCGGATCCTAGCGCATTTTGAGGCTAGAAGCGCTTGCAGTGAGCGTTTTTCTTCTACCAGGTCATGTGGCTGCGCTTGTCTAGGCCTCTTGCCAAGCCAACAAGGGCGTGCAAGGGTTGCGAGCATCATTGGTCATCGACCCTTGAGAATGAAGAGCGCCCGTTGCACTTCCTCCACATGTACGGATCCTAGCGCGTTTTGAGGCTAGAAGCGCTCGCATTGAGCGTTTTTCTTCTACCAGGTCATGTGGCTGCGCTTGTCTAGGCCTCTTGCCAAGCCAGCAAGGGCGTAGAAGGGTTGCGAGCATCATTGGTCATCGACCCTTGAGAATGAAGAGCGCCCGCTGCACTTTCTGCACATGTGCGGATCCTAGCGCGTTTTGAGGCTAGAAGCGCTCGCAGTGAGCATTTTTCTTCTACCAGGTCACGTGGCTGCGCTTGTCTAGGCCTCTTGCCAAGCCAGCAAGGGCGTAGAAGGGTTGCGAGCATCATTGGTCATCGGCCCTTGAGAATGAAGAGCGCCCGCTGCACTTCCTGCACATGTGCAGATCCTAGCGCGTTTTGAGGCTAGAAGCGCTCGCAGTGAGCGTTTTTCTTCTACCAGGTCATGTGGCTGCGCTTGTCTAGGCCTCTTGCCAAGCCAGCAAGGGCGTGGAAGGGTTGCAAGCATCATTGGTCATCGGCCCTTTAGAATGAAGAGCGCCTGCAACACTTTCTGCACATGTGCGGATCCTAGCGCGTTTTGAGGCTAGAAGCGCTCGCAGTGAGCGTTTTTTTTCTACCAGGTCACGTGGCTGCGCTTGTCTAGACCTCTTGCCAAGCCAGCAAGGGCGTGAAAGGGTTGCGAGCATCATTGGTCATCGGCCCTTGAGAATGAAGAGCGCCCTCTGCACTTCCTCCACATGTGCAGATCCTAGCGCGTTATGAGGCTAGAAGCGCTCGCAGTGAGCGTTATTCTTCTACCAGCTCACGTGACTGCGCATATCTAGGCCTCTTGCCAAGCAAACAAGGGTGTGGAAACGTTGCGAGCATCATTGGTCATCGGCCCTTGAGAATGAAGAGCGCCCGCTACACTTCCTCCACATGTGCGGATCCTAACGCGTTTTGAGGCTAGAAGCACTCGCAGTGAGCGTTTTCCTTCTACCAGGTCACGTTGCTGTGCTTCTCTAGGCCTCTTGCCAAGCCAGCAAGGGTGTGGAAGGGTTGCGAGCATCATTGGTCATCGGCCCATGAGAATGAAGAGCGCCCGCTGCATTTCCTCCACATGTGCAGAACCTAGCAAGTTTTGAGGCTAGAAGCGCTCGCAGTGAGCGTTTTTCTTCCACCAAGTCACGTGGCTGCACTTGTCTAGGCCTCTTGCCAAGCCAGCAAGGGCGTGGAAGGGTTGCGAGCATCATTGGTCATCGACCCTTGAGAATGAAGAGCGCCCGTTGCACTTCCTGCACATGTGCGGATCCTAGCGCATTTTGAGGCTAGAAGCGCTCGCAGTGAGCGTTTTTCTTTTACCAGGTCAAGTGGATGTGCTTGTCTAGGCCTCTTGCCAAGCCAGCAAGGACGTGGAAGGGTTGCAAGCATCATTGGTCATCGGCCCTTGAGAATGAAGAGCGCCCGCTGCACTTTCTGCACATGTGCGGATCCTAGCGCGTGGTGAGGCTAGAAGCGCCCGCAGTGAGCGTTTTTCTTCTACCAGGTCACGTGGCTGCGCTTGTCTAGGCCTCTTGCCAAGCCAGCAAGGGCGTAGAAGGGTTGCGAGCATCATTGGTCATCGGCCCTTGAGAATGAAGAGCGTCCGCTGCACTTCCTGCACATGTGCGGATCCTAGCGCGTTTTGAGGCTAGAAGCGCTCGCACTGAGCGTTTTTCTTCTACCAAGTCACGTGGCTGCACTTGTCTAGGCCTCTTGCCAAGCCAGCAAGGGCGTAGAAGGGTTGCGAGCATCATTGGTCATCAGCCCTTGAGAATGAAGAGCGCCCGCTGCACTTCTTCCACATGTGCGGATCCTAGCGCGTTTTGAGGCTAGAAGCGCTCGCAGTGAGCGTTTTTCTTCTACCAGGTCACGTGGCTGCGCTTGTCTAGGCTTCTTGCCAAGCCAGCAAGGACGTGGAAGGGTTGCGAGCATCATTGGTCATCGGCCCTTGAGAATGAAGAGCGCCCGCTGCACTTTCTGCACATGTGCGGATCCTAGCGCGTTTTGAGGCTAGAAGCGCTCGTTCTGAGCGTTTTTCTTCTACCAAGTCATGTGGCTGCGCTTTTCTAGGCCTCTTGCCAAGCCAGCAAGGGCGTGGAAGGGTTGCGAGCATCATTGGTAATCGGCCCTTGAGAATGAAGAGCGCTCGCTGCACTTCCTGCACATGTGCGGATCCTAGCGCGTTTTGAGGCTAGAAGCGTTCGCAGTGAGCGTTTCTCTTCTACCAGGTCACGTGGCTGCGCTTGTCTAGGCCTCTTGCCAAGCCAACAAGGTTGTGGAAAGGTTGCAAGCATCATTGGTCATCGGCCCTTGAAAATGAAGAGCGCCCGCTGCACTTCCTCCACATGTGCGGATCCTAGCGTGTTTTGAGGCTAGAAGTGCTCGCAGTGAGCGTTTTTCTTCTACCAGGCCACGTGGCTGCGCTTGTCTAGGCCTCTTGCCAAGCCACCAAGGGCGTGGAAGGGTTGCGAGCATCATTGGTCATCGGCCCTTGAGAATGAAGAGCGCCCGCTGCACTTCCTGCACATGTGCGGATCCTAGCGCGTTTTGAGGCTAGAAGCGCTCGCAGTTAGCGTTTTTCTTCTACCAGGTCACGTGGCTGCACTTGTCTAGGCCTCTTGCCAAGCCAGCAAGGGCGTGGAAGGGTTGTGAGCATCATTGGTCATCGGCCCTTGAAAAGCGCCCGCTGCACTTCCTCCACATGTGCGGATCCTAGCGCGTTTTGAGGCTAGAAGCGCTCGCAGTGAGCGTTTTTCTTCTACCAGGTCACGTGGCTGCGCTTGTCTAGGCCTCTTGCCAAGCCAGCAAGGGCGTGGAAGGGTTGCAAGCATCATTGGTCATCGGCCCTTAAGAATGAAGAGAGCCCGCTGCACTTCCTCCACATGTGCGGATCCTAGCGCGTTTTGAGGCTAGAAGCGCTCGCAGTGAGCGTTTTTCTTCTACCAGGTCACGTGGCTGCGCTTGTCTAGACCTCTTGCCAAGCAAGCAAGGGCGTGGAAGGGTTGCGAGCATCATTGGTCATTGGCCCTTGAGAATGAAGAGCGCCCGCTGCACTTCCTGCACATGTGCGGATCCTAGCGCATTTTGAGGCTAGAAGTGCTCGTTCTGAGCGTTTTTCTTCTACCAGGTCATGTGGCTGCGCTTGTCTAGGCCTCTTGCCAAGCCAGCAAGGGTGTGGAAGGGTTGCTAGCATCATTGGTTATCGGCCCTTGAGAATGAAGAGCGCCCGTTGCACTTCCTGCACATGTGCGGATCCTATCGCGTTTTGAGGCTAGAAGCGCTCGCAGTGGGCGTTTTTCTTCTACCAGGTCACGTGGCTGCGCTTGTCTAGGCCTCTTGCCAAGCCAGCAAGGGCGTGGAAGGGTTGCGAGCATCATTGGTCATCGGCCTTTGAGAATGAAGAGCGCCCGCTGTACTTCCTCCACATGTGCAGATCCTAGCGCGTTTTGAGATTAGAACCGCTCACAGTGAGCTCTTTTCTCCCACCAAGTCACGTGGCTGCGCTTGTCTAGGCCTCTTGCCAAGCCAGCAAGGGCGTGGAAGGGTTGCGAGCATCATTGGTCATCGGCCTTTGAGAATGAAGAGCGCCCGCTGTACTTCCTCCACATGTGCAGATCCTAGCGCGTTTTGAGAATAGAACCGCTCACAGTGAGCTCTTTTCTCCCACCAAGTCACGTGGCTGCGCTTGTCTAGGCCTCTTGCCAAGCCAGCAAGGGCGTGGAAGGGTTGCGAGCATCATTGGTCATCGGCCCTTGAGAATGAAGAGCGCCCGCTGCACTTCCTGCACATGTGCGGATCCTAGCACGTTTTGAGGCTAGAAGCGCTCGTTCTGAGCGTTTTTCTTCTACCAGGTCATGTGGCTGCGCTTGTCAAGGCCTCTTGCCAAGCCAGCAAGGGCTTGGAAGGGTTGCGAGCATCATTGGTCATCGGCCCTTGAGAATGAAGAGCGCCCGCTGCACTTCCTCCACATGTGCGGATCCTAGCGCATTTTGAGGCTAGAAGCGCTCGTTCTGAGCGTTTTTCTTCTACCAGGTCACGTGGCTGCGCTTGTCTAGGCCTCTTGCAAAGCCAGCAAGGGCGTGGAAGGGTTGCGAGCATTATTGGTCATCGGCCCTTGAGAATGAAGAGCGCCCGCTGCACTTCCTGCACATGTGCGGATCCTAGCGCATTTTGAGGCTAGAAGTGCTCGTTCTGAGCGTTTTTCTTCTACCAGGTCATGTGGCTGCGCTTGTCTAGGCCTCTTGCCAAGCCAGCAAGGGCGTGGAAGGGTTGCTAGCATCATTGGTTATCGGCCCTTGAGAATGAAGAGCGCCCGTTGCACTTCCTGGACATGTGCGGATCCTATCGCGTTTTGAGGCTAGAAGCGCTCGCAGTGAGCGTTTTTCTTCTATCAGGTCACGTGGCTGCGCTTGTCTAGGCCTCTTGCCAAGCCAGCAAGGGCGTGGAAGGGTTGCGAGCATCATTGGTCATCGGCCTTTGAGAATGAAGAGCGCCCGCTGTACTTCCTCCACATGTGCAGATCCTAGCGCGTTTTGAGGCTAGAAGCGCTCACAGTGAGCGTTTTTCTTCCACCAAGTCACGTGGCTGCGCTTGTCTAGGCCTCTTGCCAAGCCAGCAAGGGCGTGGAAGGGTTGCGAGCATCATTGGTCATCGGCCCTTGAGAATGAAGAGCGCCCGCTGCACTTCCTGCACATGTGCGGATCCTAGCGCGTTTTGAGGCTAGAAGCGCTCGTTCTGAGCGTTTTTCTTCTACCAGGTCATGTGGCTGCGCTTGTCAAGGCCATTTGCCAAACCACCAAGGGCTTGGAAGGGTTGCGAGCATCATTGGTTATCGGCCCTTGAGAATGAAGAGCGCCCGCTACACTTCCTCCACATGTGCGGATCCTAGCGCATTTTGAGGCTAGAAGCGCTCGTTCTGAGCATTTTTCTTCTACCAGGTCACGTCGCTGCGCTTGTCTAGGCCTCTTGCAAAGCCAGCAAGGGCGTGGAAGGGTTGCGAGCATCATTGGTCATCGGCCCTTGAGAATGAAGAGCGCCCGCTGTACTTCCTCCACATGTGCAAATCCTAGCGCGTTTTGAGGCTAGAAGCGCTCGCAGTGAGCGTTTTTCTTCCACCAAGTCACATGGCTGCGCTTGTCTAGGCCTCTTGCCAAGCCAGCAAGGGCGTGGAAGGGTTGTGAGCATCATTGGTCATCGGCCCTTGAGAATGAAGAGCGCCCGCTGCACTTCCTCCACATGTGTGGATCCTAGCGTGTTTTGAGGCTAGAAGCGCTCGTTCTGAGCATTTTTCTTCTACCAGGTCACGTGGCTGCGCTTGTCTAGGCCTCTTGCCAAGCCAGCAAGGGCGTGGAAGGGTTGCGAGCATCATTGGTCATCGGTCCTTGAGAATGAAGAGCGCCTGCTGCACTTCCTCCACACGTGCGGATCCTAGCGCGTTTTGAGGCTAGAAGCGCTCGTTATGAGCGTTTTTCTTCTACCAGGTCACGTGGCTACGCTTGTCTAGGCCTCTTGCCAAGCCTAGAAGGGCGTGGAAGGGTTGCGAGCATCATTGGTCATCGACCCTTGAGAATGAAGAGCGCCCGCTGCACTTCCTGCACATGTGCGGATCCTAGCACGTTTTGAGGCTAGAAGCGCGCATCCTGAGCATTTTTCTTCTTCCAGGTCACGTGGCTGCGCTTGTCTAGGCCTTTTGCCAAGCCAGCAAGGGCGTGGAAGGGTTGCGAGCATCATTGGTCATCGACCCTTGAGAATGAAGAGCGCCCGCTACACTTCCTCCACATGTGCGGATCCTAGCGGGTTTTGAGGCTAGAAGCGCTCGTTCTGAGCGTTTTTCTTCTACCAGGTCACGTGGCTGCGCTTGTCTAGGCCCCTTGCCAAGCCAGCAAGGGCGTGGAAGGGTTGCGAGCATCATTGGTCATCGACCCTTGAGAATGAAGAGCGCCCGCTGCACTTCCTCCACAAGTGCGGATCCTAGCGCGTTTTGAGGCTAGAAGCGCTCGTTCTGAGCGTTTTTCTTCTACCAGGTCACATGGCTGCGCTTGTCTAGGCCTCTTTCCAAGCCAGCAAGGGCGTGGAAGGGTTGCGAGCGTCATTGGTCATCGGCCCTTGAGAATGAAGAGCGCCCGCTGCACTTCCTCCACATGTGCGGATCCTAGCGCGTTTTGAGGCTAGAAGCGCTCGCAGTGAGCGTTTTTCTTCCACCAGGTCACGTGGCTGCGCTTGTCTAGGCCTCTTGCCAAGCCAGCAATGGCGTGGAAGGGTTGCGAGCATCATTGGTCATCGTCCCTTGAGAATGAAGAGCGCCCGCTGCACTTCCTCCACATGTGCGGATCCTAGCGCGTTTTGAAGCTAGAAGCGCTCGTTCTGAGCGTTTTTCTTCTACCAAGTCACGTGGCTGCGCTTGTCTAGGCCTCTTGCCAAGCCAGCAAGGGCGCGGAAGGGTTGCGAGCATCATTGGTCATCGGCCCTTGAGAATGAAGAGCGCCCGCTGCACTTCCTGCACATCTCCAGATCTTAGCGCGTTTTGAGGCTAGAAGCGCTTGCAGTGAGCGTTTTTCTTCCACCGGGTCACGTGGCTGCGCTTTTCTGGGCCTATTGCCAAGCTAGCAAGGGCGTGGAAGGGTTGCGAGCATCATTGGTCATCGACCCTTGAGAATGAAGAGCGCTCGCTGCACTTCCTCCACATGTGCAGATCCTAGCGCGTTTTGAGGCTAGAAGCGCTCGCAGTGAGCGTTTTTCTTCTACCAGGTCATGTGGCTGCGCTTGTCTAGGCCTCTTGCCAAGTCAGCAAGGGCGTGGAAGGGTTGCGAGCATCATTGGTCATCGGCACTTGAGAATGAAGAGCGCCCGCTGCAGTTCCTCCACATGTGCGGATCCTAGCGCGCTTTGAGGCTAGAAGCGCTTGCAGTGAGCGTTTTTCTTCCACCCATTCTCCCTCTTTCCATCACCCCTCCCCATTCTCCCTCTTTCCATCACCCCGGCCCATTCTCCCTCTTTCCATCACCCCGTCCCATTCTCCCGCTTTCCATCACCCCGCCCCATTCCCCCGCTTTCCATCACACCGCCCATTCTCCCGCTTTCCATCACCTCGCCCCATTCTCCCGCTTTCCATCACCCCGCCCCATTCTCCCGCTTTCCATCACCCCGCCCCATTCTCCCTCTTTCCATCACCCCGCCCCATTCTCCCGCTTTCCATCACCCGCCCCATTCTCCCGCTTTCCATCACCCCGCCCCATTCTCCCGCTTTCCATCACCCCGCCCCATTCTCCCGCTTTCCATCACCCCGCCCCATTCTCCCGCTTTCCATCACCCCGCGCCATTGTCCCGCTTTCCATCACCCCGCCCCATTCTCCCGCTTTCCATCACCCGCCCCATTCTCCCGCTTTCCATCACCCGCCCCATTCTCCCGCTTTCCATCACCCCGCCCCATTCTCCCGCTTTCCATCACCCCGCCCCATTCTCCCGCTTTCCATCACCCCGCCCCATTCTCCCGCTTTCCATCACCCCGCGCCATTGTCCCGATTTCCATCACCCCGCCACATTCTCCCGTTTTCCATCACCCTTCCCCCGTTCTCCCTCTTTCTATCACCCCGCCCCATTCTCCCGCTTTCCATCACCCCGCCCCATTCTCCCGCTGTCCACCACCCCACCCCATTCTCCCTCTTTCCATCACCCCTCCCCATTCTCCCTCTTTCCATCACCCCACCCAATGCTTCTCCCGCTTTCCATCACCCCGCCCCATTCTCCCTCTTTCCATCACCCCGCCCCATTCTCCCGCTTTCCATCACCCCGGCCCATTCTCCCTCTTTCCATCACCCCGCCCCATTCTCCCTCTTTCCATCACCCCGCCCCATTCTCCCGCTTTCCATCACCCCGCCCCATTCTCCCTCTTTCCATCACCCCGCCCCATTCTCCCTCTTTCCATCACTCCGCCCCATTCTCCCGCTTTCCATCACCCCGCCCCATTCTCCCTCTTTCCGTTACCCGTCCCATTCTCCCGCTTTCCATCACCCCTCCCCATTCTCCCGCTTTCCATCACCCCGCCCCATTCTCCCGCTTTCCATCACCCCGCCTCATTCTCCCGCTTTCTATCACCACGCCCCATTCTCCCGCTTTCCATCACCCCGCCCCATTCTCCCTCTTTCCATCACCCCGCCCCATTCTCCCGCTTTCCATCACCCCGCCCCATTCTCCCTCTTTCCATCACCCCGCCCCATTCTCCTGCTTTCCATCACCCCGCCCCATTCTCCCGCATTCCATCACCCCGGCCCATTCTCCCTCTTTCCATCACCCCGCCTCATTCTCCCGCTTTCCATCACCCCGGCCCATTCTCCCTCTTTCCATCACCCCGCCTCATTCTCCCGCTTTCCATCACCCTGCCCCATTCTCCCGCTTTCCATCACCCCGCCCCATTCTCCCTCTTTTCATCACCCCGCCCGATTCTCCCGCATTCCATCACCCTGCCCGCCCTATTCTCCCTCTTTCCATCACCCCGCCCCATTCTCCCGCTTTCCATCACCCCGCCCCATTCTCCCGCTGTCCACCACCCCACCCCATTCTCCCTCTTTCCATCACCCCTCCCCATTCTCCCTCTTTCCATCACCCCACCCAATGCTTCTCCCGCTTTCCATCACCCCGCCCCATTCTCCCTCTTTCCATCACCCCGCCCCATTCTCCCGCTTTTCATCACCCCGCTCCATTCTCCCTCTTTCCATCACCCCGCCCCATTCTCCCTCTTTCCATCACCCCGGCCCATTCTCCCTCTTTCCATCACCTCGCCCCATTCTCCCGTTTTCCATCACCCAGCCCCATTCTCCCGCTTTCCATCACCCCGCCCCATTCTCCCGCTTTCCATCACCCCGCCCCATTCTCCCGCTTTCCATCACCCCGCCCCATTCTCCCGCTCTCCATCACCCCGCCCCATTCTCCTGCTTTCCATCACCCCGCCCCATTCTCCCGATTTCCATCACCCCGCCCCATTCTCCCGCATTCCATCACCCCGCCCCATTCTCCTGCTTTCCATCACCCCGCCCCATTCTCCCGCATTCCATCACCCCGCCCCATTCTCCCTCTTTCCATCACCCCGCCCCATTCTCCCGCTTTCCATCACCCCGCCCCATTCTCCCTCTTTCCATCACCCCGCCCCATTCTCCCTCTTTCCATCACCCCGCCCCATTCTCCCGCTTTCCATCACCCCGCCCCATTCTCCCTCTTTCCATCACCCCGCCCCATTCTCCCTCTTTCCATCACTCCGCCCCATTCTCCCGCTTTCCATCACCCCGCCCCATTCTCCCGCTTTCCGTCACCCCGCCCCATTCTCCCGCTTTCCGTCACCCCGCCCCATTCTCCCGCTTTCCATCACCCCGCCCCATTCTCCTGCTTTCCATCTCCCCGCCCCATTCTCCCGCTTTCCATCACCCCGCCCCATTCTCCCTCTTTCCATCACCCCGCCCCATTCTCCCTCTTTCCATCACCCCGCCCCATTCTCCCGCTTTCCCTCACCCCGCCCCATTCTCCCGCTTTCCGTCACCCCGCCCCATTCTCCCGCTTTCCGTCACCCCGCCCCATTCTCCCGCTTTCCATCACCCCGCCCCATTCTCCCGCATTCCATCACCCCGCCCCATTCTCCCTCTTTCCATCACCCCGCCCCATTCTCCCGCTTTCCATCACCCCGCCCAATTCTCCCGCTTTCCATCACCCCGCCCCATCCTCCCGCTTTCCATCACCCCGCCCCGTTCTCCCGCTTTCCATCACCCCGCCCCATTCTCCTGCTTTCCATCACCCCGCCCCATTCTCTTGCATTCCATCACCCCGCCCCATTCTCCTGCTTTCCATCACCCCGCCCCATTCTCCCACTTTCCATCAGCCCGCCCCTTTCTCTTGCATTCCATCACCCCGCCTCATTCTCCCTCTTTCCATCACCCCGCCCCATTCTCCCTCTTTCCATCACCCCGCCCCATTCTCCCGCTTTCCATCACCCCGCCCCATTCTCCCGCTTTCCATCACCCCGCCCCATTCTCTCGCTTTCCATCACCCCGCCCCATTCTCCCGCTTTCCATCACCCCGCCCCATTCTCTCGCTTTCCATCACCCCGCCCCATTCTCCCGCTTTCCATCACCCCGCCCCATTCTCCCGCTTTCCATCACCCCGCCCCATTCTCCCTCTTTCCATCACCCCGCCTCATTCTCCCTCTTTCCATCACCCTGCCCCATTCTCCCGCTTTCCATCATCCCGCCCCATTCTCCCGCTTTCCATCACCCCGCCCCATTCTCCCTCTTTCCATCACCCCGCCCCATTCTCCCGCTTTCCATCACCCCGCCCCTTTCTCCCGCTTTCCATCACCCCGCCCCTTTCTCCCGCTTTCCATCACCCCGCCCCATTCTCCCTCTTTCCATCACCCTGCCCCATTCTCCCGCTTTCCATCACCCCGCCCCATTCTCCCGCTTTCCATCACCCCGCCCTATTCTCCCGCTTTCCATCACCCCGCCCCATTCTCCTGCTTTCCATCACCCCGCTCCATTCTCCCTCTTTCCATCACCCCGCCCCATTCTCCCGCTTTCCATCACCCCGCCCCATTCTCCTCTTGCCATCACCCCGCCCCATTCTCCCGCTTTTCATCACCCCGCCCCATTCTCCCGCTTTCCATCACCCCGCCCCATTCTCCCGCTTTCCATCACCTTGCCCCATTCTCCCGATTTCCATCACCCCGCCCCATTCTCCCGCTTTCCATCACCCCGCCCCATTCTCCCGCTTTCCATCACCCCGCCCCATTCTCCAGCTTTCCATCACCCCGCCCCATTCTCCCTCTTTCCATCACCCCGCCCCATTCTCCCGCTTTCCATCACCCCGCCCCATTCTCCCGCATTCCATCACCCCGCCCCATTCTCCCGCTTTCCATCACCCCGCCCCATTCTCCCTCTTTCCATCACCCCGCCCCATTCTCCCGCTTTCCATCACCTCGCCCAATTCTCCCTCTTTCCATCACCCCTCCCCATTCTCCCTCTTTCCATCACCCCTCCCCATTCTCCCGCTTTCCATCACCTCGCCCCATTCTCCCTCTTTCCATCACCCCGCCCCATTCTTCCGCTTTCCATCACCCCGCCCCATTCTCCCTCCTTCCATCACCCCGCCCCATTCTCCCGCTTTCCATCACCCCGCCCAATTCTCCCGCTTTCCATCACCCCGCCCCATCCTCCCGCTTTCCATCACCCCGCCCCATTCTCCCGCTTTCCATCACCCCGCCCCATTCTCCTGCTTTCCATCACCCCGCCCCATTCTCTTGCATTCCATCACCCCGCCTCATTCTCCCGCTTTCCATCACCCGCCCCATTCTCCCACTTTCTATCAGCCCGCCCCTTTCTCTTGCATTCCATCACCCCGCCCCATTCTCCCGCTTTCCATGACCCCGCCCCATTCTCCCGCTTTCCATCAACCCGCCCCATTCTCCCGCTTTCCATCACCCCGCCCCATTCTCTCGCTTTCCATCACCCCGCCCAATTCTCCCGCTTTCCATCACCCCGCCCCATTCTCCCGCTTTCCATCACCCCGCCCCATTCTCCCGCTTTCCATCACCCCGCTCCATTCTCCCGCTTTCCATCACCCCGCCCCATTCTCCCGCTCTCCATCACCCCGCCCCATTCTCCTGCTTTCCATCACCCCGCCCCATTCTCCCGATTTCCATCACCCCGCCCCATTCTCCCGCATTCCATCACCCCGCCCCATTCTCCTGCTTTCCATCACCCCGCCCCATTCTCCCGCATTCCATCACCCCGCCCCATTCTCCCTCTTTCCATCACCCCGCCCCATTCTCCCGCTTTCCATCACCCCGCCCCATTCTCCCGCTTTCCATCAACCCGCCCCATTCTCCCTCTTTCCATCACCCCGCCCCATTCTCCCGCTTTCCATCACCCCGCCCCATTCTCCCTCTTTCCATCACCCCGCCCCATTCTCCCTCTTTCCATCACCTCGCCCCATTCTCCCGCTTTCCATCACCCCGCCCCATTCTCCCGCTTTCCGTCACCCCGCCCCATTCTCCCGCTTTCCGTCACCCCGCCCCATTCTCCCGCTTTCCATCACCCCGCCCCATTCTCCTGCTTTCCATCTCCCCGCCCCATTCTCCCGCTTTCCATCACCCCGCCCCATTCTCCCTCTTTCCATCACCCCGCCCCATTCTCCCTCTTTCCATCACCCCGCCCCATTCTCCCGCTTTCCCTCACCCCGCCCCATTCTCCCGCTTTCCGTCACCCCGCCCCATTCTCCCGCTTTCCGTCACCCCGCCCCATTCTCCCGCTTTCCATCACCCGCCCCTTCTCCTGCATTCCATCACCCCGCCCCATTCTCCCTCTTTCCATCACCCCGCCCCATTCTCCCGCTTTCCATCACCCCGCCCAATTCTCCCGCTTTCCATCACCCCGCCCCCTTCTCCCGCTTTCCATCACCCCGCCACATTCTCCCGCTTTCCATCACCCCGACCCATTCTCCCGCTTTCCATCACCCGCCCCATTCTCTTGCATTCCATCACCCCGCCCCATTCTCCTGCTTTCCATCACCCCGCCCCATTCTCCCACTTTCCATCAGCCCGCCCCTTTCTCTTGCATTCCATCACCCCGCCTCATTCTCCCTCTTTCCATCACCCCGCCCCATTCTCCCTCTTTCCATCACCCCGCCCCATTCTCCCGCTTTCCATCACCCCGCCCCATTCTCCCGCTTTCCATCACCCCGCCCCATTCTCTCGCTTTCCATCACCCCGCCCCATTCTCCCGCTTTCCATCACCCCGCCCCATTCTCTCGCTTTCCATCACCCCGCCCCATTCTCCCGCTTTCCATCACCCCGCCCCATTCTCCCGCTTTCCATCACCCCGCCCCATTCTCCCTCTTCCCATCACCCCGCCTCATTCTTCTCTTTCCATCACCCTGCCCCATTCTCCCGCTTTCCATCATCCCGCCCCATTCTCCCGCTTTCCATCACCCCGCCCCATTCTCCCTCTTTCCATCACCCCGCCCCATTCTCCCGCTTTCCATCACCCCGCCCCTTTCTCCCGCTTTCCATCACCCCGCCCCTTTCTCCCGCTTTCCATCACCCCGCCCCATTCTCCCTCTTTCCATCACCCTGCCCCATTCTCCCGCTTTCCATCACCCCGCCCCATTCTCCCGCTTTCCATCACCCCGCCCTATTCTCCCGCTTTCCATCACCCCGCCCCATTCTCCTGCTTTCCATCACCCCGCTCCATTCTCCCTCTTTCCATCACCCCGCCCCATTCTCCCGCTTTCCATCACCCCGCCCCATTCTCCCTCTTTCCATCACCCCGCCCCATTCTCCCGCTTTTCATCACCCCGCCCCATTCTCCCGCTTTCCATCACCCGCCCCATTCTCCCGCTTTCCATCACCTTGCCCCATTCTCCCGATTTCCATCACCCCGCCCCATTCTCCCGCTTTCCATCACCCCGCCCCATTCTCCCGCTTTCCATCACCCCGCCCCATTCTCCAGCTTTCCATCACCCCGCCCCATTCTCCCTCTTTCCATCACCCCGCCCCATTCTCCCGCTTTCCATCACCCCGCCCCATTCTCCCGCATTCCATCACCCCGCCCCATTCTCCCGCTTTCCATCACCCCCCCCCCCATTCTCCCTTTCCATCACCCCGCCCCATTCTCCCGCTTTCCATCACGCTGCCCAATTCTCCCTCTTTCCATCACCCCGCCCCATTCTCCCGTTTTCCATCACCCCTCCCCATTCTCCCGCTTTCCATCACCTCGCCCCATTCTCCCTCTTTCCATCACCCCGCCCCATTCTCCCGCTTTCCATCACCCCGCCCCATTCTCCCTCTTTCCATCACCCCGCCCCATTCTCCCGCTTTCCATCACCCCGCCCAATTCTCCCGCTTTCCATCACCCCGCCCCATCCTCCCGCTTTCCATCACCCCGCCCCATTCTCCCGCTTTCCATCACCCCGCCCCATTCTCCTGCTTTCCATCACCCCGCCCCATTCTCTTGCATTCCATCACCCCGCCCCATTCTCCTGCTTTCCATCACCCCGCCCCATTCTCCCACTTTCTATCAGCCCGCCCCTTTCTCTTGCATTCCATCACCCGCCCCATTCTCCCGCTTTCCATGACCCCGCCCCATTCTCCCGCTTTCCATCAACCCGCCCCATTCTCCCGCTTTCCATCACCCCGCCCCATTCTCTCGCTTTCCATCACCCCGCCCAATTCTCCCGCTTTCCATCACCCCCCCCCCATTCTCCCGCTTTCCATCACCCCGCCCCATTCTCCCGCTTTCCATCACCCCGTTCCATTCTCC
>CANIUD010000419.1:162500-245206 GCA_947470075.1 Closterium sp. Yama58-4 | reverse complement strand
TGTGAAGAACAGGGTGCTCGCGACTGTGGGGGACAAGCAGTGGATCCCCTACACCAAGTGGTATGGGAGTGCACCAGCAGTCAACATGCTAAGAGCCTACGGCTGCATGGTGGTGTTTCATGTGCCGAAGGAGAAGAGGGGAAAGTTGGAAGCTTCTGGGAGATGGGGTGTGCACTTGGGGCTTGCTAGGGATCATAAGGGCTGGCTCATTTGGGACTTGACCAGCCAGCAGCTAAGGTGTCAAGGGATGTGAAGTTCCTTGAGTCTCTGTACTACAAGGAATGGAAGCAGCAGCAGCAGAAGCTTCCTACGACACCGCTGATCATTGAGGCCGATGAGGTGCAGCGCGTACAAGCAGGTTGAGGTCTCCGTGTCGGGGGAGGAGATCTCTGGGGTGACTGAGGATGGGGAAGAACCTGAGGTGGAGGAGCAGCAGCGCAGGCAGTAGCAGCAGCAAAGTGCGGCTGACCGTCCTAGGAGGGATGTCGCCCTCCCAACCGGCTTACCTAACCCAAGCTTTGGGAAGCCAAAGGTGGTGCGGGCTGGGAGTGTGGCTGAGCAGTGTGATGAGGGGAGATAGCGCACTGCTACTGAGCACCGTCCCTGAGCCCAAGACACTTACCGAGGCCTTGAGTGGGCCCGATGCTGAGAAGTGGAAGCAGAGTGTGAAGGAGGAGTATGACTCTCTGCTGGAGAACGACACATGGGAGCTGTGTGAGCTGCCTCCTGGGAAGAAGGCAATCTCTTCGAAGCTGATTTTCAGGCACAAGTACGGGCCTGATGGGGAGCTGACCCGCTACAAGTCAAGGCTTGTGGCTAAGGGGTTCCAGCAGACAAAGGGCAAGGATTTTGACGACATCTTTGCTCATGTGGGGGGAAGGAACTATACTGAGGACGATGCTGGCAACAGCTGCAAACCGCGGATGGAAGATCAAGCAAATGGACATCATTACTGCTTTCCTGAATGGGATCATCCTGGAGGAGCTGTACATGCTGCAGCCTGAGGGGCTGGATGATGGGAGCGGTAGGGTGTGCAGGCTGAAGAAGGCCATCTACGGCCTGAAGCAGGCTCCTCGTGCATGGTACCACAAGCTGGAGGAGACACTGCTGGCTGGGGGGTTCAAGAAGAGTGAGTGCGACCACAGCGGTTCCTGCTGCAAGAGAAGGAGCAGTTCCTCATGCTCCTGGTGTACGTGGACGACATCATCCTTTTCTCCGAGTCGTCTGCGATGATTGAGCGTGTGGAGGAGATGCTGGAGATGCAGTTCAAGTGCTCGAAGATGGGAGATGTGAAGTATTACCTGGGGATGCATGTGGAGAGGGACCTTGACAAGGGAGTGTTGAGGTTGCACCAGAGGAAGTACTGTGAGGGGCTGGCCGAGAAGTATGGGTTGCAAGATAAAGGGAAGCCAGCCCCCCACTGCCTTCGAGGTTCACTGTGGAGCCCTGTGCTGATGAGGAGGTGGTGGGAGAGAGTGAGAGGAAGTTGTTCCACTCAATGGTCGGGGCGTTGAACTATGCGGCTAACCACACGCGGCCTGACATTGCGTTTGCTACATCCAGGCTTGCAAGTGTGGTTTCACGTCCCAGTCATGAGCAGCTGGAAGCGGCCAAGAGGTTGGTTCGCTATGTGAGTGCAACGGCATCTGTGGGCTTGGAGTACAGTGCCGTGAGGCAAAGGCAGCAGGCGGGTGCTGCTGATTTGGGCAAGGGGGAGATGCGCTTGACTTGCTACACCGACGCCAGCTTCAACTCTGTGAAGGCGGATGGCACCAGCATTGGAGGCTATGTGTGCCTCTTTGGAGGTGGTGCAGTGAGCTGGCGGAGCAAGAAGCAGAACGAGGTGGGGCTGTCCTCGTGTGAGACCGAGTACATGGCCCTTCACCATGGGGCGAAAGAGGTGGTGTGGCTGAGGCGTTTGTTGGAGGAGATCGGAATGTATCAGAGGGAGCCGACTGTGATTTTCTGTGACAACGAGTCAACAGTGAAGTTGGCCAAGAATGCTTGTCTTCATGGGCTGACCAAGCACATCAGGCCTAAGTGGCATTGGACAAGGAGGCTCCTGGACAAGGAGGTGCGACTGGAGCTTGTGAAGACCCAGCAGCAGGCGGCTGACATTCTCACCAAGCGCCTGGCAGAACCTGAGCACTGGAAGGGCATGAAGCTTGCTGGAATGAGTGTGCATTGAGGGTGCATGCATGAGCTGAGGCATGTGGGATGATGGTTGGCAGTCAGAGGGGAGTTTGTTGTGTGATGCTATCATTCGCAATCACGTCTGTCTGCCTCCCATCATATGTTCGTGCGTTGCATGCGTTGTGTGAGCGTGTGCAAGAGTTTGTGTTTTGTGCGGTTTGGATTTTCTGAGTGTGTGTGAATGTCATTTGGCATGAGCAGATATCTGAAGTGATTGCTCTGCTCAAGAGCTTCCCGACGAACCAAGAATCGTCGCGATCGGAGCAATATCAAGAAAGTTACGAACGTTGGAGTTCGTATGCTTTTTGTACTTTGGTTGCGGCGACTATGGGAAGTTGTGGGGCTGATTCTATATGGGGTACAGACTTTTGGGGGTTGGGAATTCGAACCCATCACTGTAGATTGCTGCCATGTGGTTGGGTGAAGCCAAACCAGGTTGGCAAGTGTGGCCAAGTGGGTTGAGGTGGATGGCATGAGTTGGGAAAGTGACAAATGTGAAAGTGGGGTTGCCTATGGAGAGGGGATTTGTGTGGCATGGGGTTTCCTTGGTTGGGGACTCCTTGGGACCTTCCCTCTCGTCCTCCTCTTCCTCCTACCTAGTTAATTGGTGCTCTAACTCTTGTGTGTGCAACTCTTGTGAACTTGCAAGAACAATTTGTGATTGAGTTAAGTTCTTGTAGCAGCATACCCCCTAGTGCGCCGAAAATCATAACTCGAGATTTACTCCACCATTTGATACGATTCAAATTGGGAAAGATAGCCCTGGTTACAGGCTACAACATACTCGAGTTTGACGGAATTCTAACGGTTAGTTTTTCGTCGACGGCGTTTCTTGTGAAATCGCGGTTTCTGTCCAGAATTCTAAGCCAACGATTTTGAGTTATTTGGGCACCTATTCTTCATAGAAACTCGGTCCTTAGTCTATGGAAAGCGGGAGAATGGGGCGGGGTGATGGAAAGCGGGAGAATGGGGCGGGTGATGGAAAGCGGGAGAATGGGGCGGGTGATGGAAAGAGGGAGAATGGGGCGGGGTGATGGAAGAAAGAGGAGAATGGGGCGGGGTGATGGAAAGCGGGAGAATAGGGCGGGGTGATGGAAAGAGGGAGAATGGGGCGGGGTGATGGAAAGAGGGAGAATGGGGCGGGGTGATGGAAAGAGGGAGAATAGGGCGGGGTGATGGAAAGAGGGAGAATGGGGTGGGGTGATGGAAAGCGGGAGAATGGGGCGGGGTGATGGAAAGAGGGAGAATGGGGCGGGGTGATGGAAAGCGGGAGAATGGGGCGGGGTGATGGAAAGCGGGAGAATGGGGCGGGGTGATGGAAAGAGGGAGAATGGGGCGGGGTGATGGAAAGCGGGAGAATGGGGCGGGGTGATGGAAAGAGGGAGAATGGGGCGGGGTGATGGAAAGCGGGAGAATGGGGCGGGTGATGGAAAGCGGGAGAATGGGGCGGGGTGATGGAAAGCGGGAGAATGGGGCGGGGTGATGGAAAGCGGGAGAATGGGGCGGGGTGATGGAAAGCGGGAGAATGGGGCGGGGTGATGGAAAGCGGGAGAATGGGGCGGGGTGATGGAAAGCGGGAGAATGGGGCGGGGTGATGGAAAGCGGGAGAATGGGGCGGGTGATGGAAAGCGGGAGAATGGGCGGGGTGATGGAAAGAGGAGAGAGGGCGGGGGTGATGGAAAGCGGGAGAATGGGGCGGGGTGATGGAAAGCGGGAGAATGGGGCGGGGTGATGGAAAGCGGGAGAATGGGGCGGGGTGATGGAAAGCGGGAGAATGGGGCGGGGTGATGGAAAGCGGGAGAATGGGGCGGGGTGATGGAAAGCAGGAGAATGGGGCGGGTGATGGAAAGCGGGAGAATGGGGCGGGGTGATGGAAAGCGGGAGAATGGGGCGGGGTGATGGAAAGCGGGAGAATTGGGCGGGGTGATGGAAAGCGGGAGAATGGGGCGGGGTGATGGAAAGCGGGAGAATGGGGCGGGGTGATGGAAAGCGGGAGAATGGGGCGGGGTGATGGAAAGAGGGAGAATGGGGTGGGGTGATGGAAAGCGGGAGAATGGGGCGGGTGATGGAAAGCGGGAGAATGGGGCGGGGTGATGGAAAGCGGGAGAATGGGGCGGGGTGATGGAAAGAGGGAGAATGGGGCGGGGTGATGGAAAGAGGGAGAATGGGGCGGGGTGATGGAAAGCGGGAGAATGGGGCGGGGTGATGGAAAGAGGGAGAATGGGGCGGGGTGATGGAAAGAGGGAGAATGGGGCGGGGTGATGGAAAGAGGGAGAATGGGGCGGGTGATGGAAAGAGGGAGAATGGGGCGGGGTGATGGAAAGCGGGAGAATGGGGCGGGGTGATGGAAAGCGGGAGAATGGGGCGGGTGATGGAAAGCGGGAGAATGGGGCGGGGTGATGGAAAGAGGGAGAATGGGGCGGGGTGATGGAAAGCGGGAGAATGGGGCGGGGTGATGGAAAGAGGGAGAATGGGGCGGGGTGATGGAAAGAGGGAGAATGGGGCGGGGTGATGGAAAGCGGGAGAATGGGGCGGGGTGATGGAAAGCGGGAGAATGGGGCGGGTGATGGAAAGCGGAGAATGGGGCGGGGTGATGGAAAGAGGGAGAATGGGGCGGGGTGATGGAAAGCGGGAGAATGGGGCGGGTGATGAAAGGGGAGAATGGGGCGGGTGATGGAAAGAGGGAGAATGGGGCGGGGTGATGGAAAGCAGGAGAATGGGGTGGGGTGATGGAAAGCGGGAGAATGGGGCGGGTGATGGAAAGCGGGAGAATGGGGCGGGGTGATGGAAAGCGGGAGAATGGGGCGGGGTGATGGAAAGCGGGAGAATGGGGCGGGTGATGGAAAGCGGGAGAATGGGGCGGGTGATGGAAAGAGGGAGAATGGGGCGGGGTGATGGAAAGCGGGAGAATGGGGCGGGGTGATGGAAAGCGGGAGAATGGGGCGGGGTGATGGAAAGCGGGAGAATGGGGCGGGGTGATGGAAAGCGAGAGAATGGGGCGGGGTGATGGAAAGCGGGAGAATGGGGTGGGGTGATGGAAAGCGGGAGAATGGGGCGGGTGATGGAAAGCGGGAGAATGGGGCGGGGTGATGGAAAGCGGGAGAATGGGGCGGGGTGATGGAAAGCAGGAGAATGGGGCGGGGTGATGGAAAGCGGGAGAATGGGGTTGGTGATGGAAAGCGGGAGAATGGGGTGGGGTGATGGAAAGAGGGAGAATGGGGCGGGGTGATGGAAAGCGAGAGAATGGGGCGGGGTGATGGAAAGCGGGAGAATGGGGCGGGGTGATGGAAAGAGGGAGAATGGGGCGGGGTGATGGAAAGCAGGAGAATGGGGCGGGGTGATGGAAAGCGGGAGAATGGGGCGGGGTGATGGAAAGAGGGAGAATGGGGCGGGGTGATGGAAAGCGAGAGAATGGGGCGGGGTGATGGAAAGCGGGAGAATGGGGCGGGGTGATGGAAAGCGGGAGAATGGGGCGGGGTGATGGAAAGTGGGAGAATGGGGCGGGGTGATGGAAAGCGGGAGAATGGGGCGGGGTGGAAAGGGAGAATGGGCGCGGGGATGGAAAGCGGGAGAATGGGGCGGGGTGATGGAAAGAGGGAGAATGGGGCGGGTGATGGAAAGCGGGAGAATGGGGCGGGGTGATGGAAAGAGGGAGAATGGGGCGGGGTGATGGAAAGCGGGAGAATGGGGCGGGTGATGGAAAGCGGGAGAATGGGGCGGGGTGAGGGAAAGCGGGAGAATGGGGCGGGGTGATGGAAAGCGGGAGAATGGGGCGGGGTGATGGAAAGCGGGAGAATGGGGCGGGGTGATGGAAAGCGGAGAATGGGGCGGGGTGATGGAAAGCGGGAGAATGGGGCGGGGTGATGGAAAGAGGGAGAATGGGGCGGGGTGATGGAAAGCGGGAGAATGGGGCGGGGTGATGGAAAGCGGGAGAATGGGGCGGGGTGATGGAAAGCGGGAGAATGGGGCGGGGTGATGGAAAGCGGGAGAAGGGGGCGGGGTGATGGAAAGCGGGAGAATGGGGCGGGGTGATGGAAAGCGGGAGAATGGGGCAGGGTGATGGAAAGAGGGAGAATGGGGCGGGGTGATGGAAAGTGGGAGAATGGGGCGGGGTGATGGAAAGAGGGAGAATAGGGCGGGGTGATGGAAAGAGGGAGAATGGGGCGGGGTGATGGAAAGAGGGAGAATAGGGCGGGGTGATGGAAAGAGGGAGAATGGGGCGGGGTGATGGAAAGAGGGAGAATGGGGCGGGGTGATGGAAAGAGGGAGAATGGGGCGGGGTGATGGAAAGCGGAAGAATGGGGCGGGGTGATGGAAAGAGGGAGAATGGGGCGGGGTGATGGAAAGAGGGAGAATGGGGCGGGGTGGAGGAGCTGTTATAACCTTTCCGATTCACATAATTTGGGAGATTTCAGAGTTCCAGTTCTGCCTTGTACCTACACGCAAGCGTGCATACTGACCTTACTAGCCGACACATTATTCACTCCGTACATATACAGTGAATACCATATGTATTCCCATTTCCTTTAAATTATACCATTCCCCACCCCCCTACCATGTTTTGACCTATCGGATCTATGTGTTTTGGCAAATATAGACATTTCAGTCGTACACGGTACTTGCACTGCAGGCGCGTATACTTGCCACGCACAAACTGACCAGCGCATTACGTATGTTTGTAGAGATGCAGTTAGTGCCATATGCTTGCCACTCCAGTAGATTAGCTCTCTACTTCAACAACACTAGGTTACAACCTTTCCGATCCACATAGTTTGGGAGATTTCAGAGTTCCAGCTCCGCCTTGTACCTACACACAAGCGTGCATACTGACCTTACCGGCCGACGCATTATTCTCGCTATACAAATACAGCAAATACCATATGTATTCCCATTTCGTTTCAATTATACCATTCCCTGCCCCCCTACCATGTTTTAACCTAACAGATCTATGTAATTTGGCGGATATAAACATTCCAGTCGTACATGGTACCTGCACTACAGGCGCGCATACCGACCAAACTGACTAGCGCATTTCTTATGTTCTAAGATGCAGTTAGTACCATATTCATGTCAGTTCACTAGATTATGCCTTCTACTTCAACAACACTTGGTTATAACCTTTTCGATCCACATAATTTGGGAGATTTCAGAGTTCCAGCTCCGCCTTGTACCTACACACAAGCGTGCATACTGACCTTACCAGCCGACGTATTATTCTCTCTGTACATATACAGTGAATACCATATGTTTTCCCATTTCCTTGAGATTATACCATTCCCCACCCCCCTACCATGTTTTAACCTATCGGATCTATGTAATTTGGTAGATATGGACATTCCAGTCGTACATGGTACCTGCACTACAGGCGCGCATAGCGACCAAACTGAGCAACGCATTACTCATGTTTGTAGAGATGTAGTTAGCACCACATTATTGCCAGTCTACTAGATTAGGCCGTCTTCTTCAACAACACTAGGTTATAACCTTTCCGATCCACATAATTTGGGAGATTTCAGAGTTCCTGTCTCGCCTTGTACCTACACACAAGCGTGCATACTGACCTTATCGAACGACGCATTATTCTCTCTGTACAAATACAATGAATACCATATGTATTCCTATTTCCTTAATGAAACCATTCCCCACCCCCCTACCATGTTTTAACCTATCGGATCTATGTAATTTGGCAGATAAGGACATTTCAGACGTACATGGTACCTGCACTACAGGCGCGCATACCGACCAAACTGACCAGCGCATTACTTATGTTTCAAGAAATGCTGTTAGTACCATATTCAAGTCAGTTCGCGAGATTAGGCCTTCTACTTCAACAACACTTGGTTATAAAATTTCTGATCCACATAATTTGGGAGATTTCAGAGTTCCAGCTCTGCCTTGTACCTACACACCAGCTTGCATATTGACCTTACCGGCCGACGCATTATTCTCTCTGTACAAATACAGTGAATGCCATATGCATTCCCATTTCCTTGAAATTATACCATTCCCACCCCCCGACCATGTTTTAACCTATCGGATCTATGTAATTTGGTAGATAAGGACATTTCAGTCGTACATGGTACGTGCACTACAGGCGCGCATAACGACCAAACTGACCAACGCATTACTCATGTTTATAGAGATGCAGTTGCTACCATATTCTTGCCAAACTACTAGATTAGGCCTTCTACTTCAACAACACTAGGTTATAACCTTTCCGATCCACATAATTTGGGAGATTTCAGAGTTCCAGCTCTGCCTTGTACCTACACACAAGCGTGCATACTGACCTTACCGGCCGACGCATTATTCTCTGCGTGCAAATGTAGTGAATAATATATGTATTCCCATTTCCTTTGAATGATACCATTTCTCACCCCCCTTGCATGTTTTAACCTATCGGATGTATGTAATTTGGCAGATAATGACATTCCAGCCGTACATGGTACCCGCACAACAGGCGCGCATACCGACCAAACTGACCAGCGCATTACTTATGTTTGTAGAGATGCAGTTAATGCCATATTCTTGCCAGTCTACTAGATTAGGCCTTCTACTTCAACAACACTAGGTGATAACCTTTCCAATGCACATAATTTGGGAGACATCAGAGTTCCAGTTCCGCCTTGTACCTACACACAAGCGTGCATACTGACCTTACCGGGCGACGCATTTTCTCCGTAAAAATACAATGAATACCATATTTATTCTGATTTCCTTTAAATTATACCATTCCCCACCCCCCTACCATGTTTTAACCTATCGGATCTATGTAATTTGGCAGATATAGACATTCCAGTCGTACATGGTACCTGCACTACAGGTACGCATACCGACCAAACTGACCAGCGGAAAACGAGATAGAAAGCGAGAGAATGGGGCGAGGTGCTAGAAAGCATGAGAATGGGGCGGGGTGATGGAAAGCAGGAGAATGGGGCGGGGTGATGGAAAGTGGGAGAATGGGGCGGGGTGCTGGAAAGCGAGAGAATGGGGTTGGGTGATGGAAAGCGGGAGAATGGGGCGGGGTGATGGAAAGCGGGAGAATGGGGCGGGGTGGTGGAAAGCGGGAGAATGGGGCGGGGTGATGGAAAGCGGGAGAATAGGGCGGGGTGATGGAAAGCGAAAAGCAACGAACATACGAAATCTAGCAAAAGCTTGCAAAATCAAGCAAAGCAAGCACATGTGGAGGAAGTGCAGCGGGCGCTCTTCATTCTCAAGGGCCGATGACTAATGATGCTCGCAACCCTTCCACGCCCTTGCTGGCTTCGCAAGAGGCCTAGACAAGCGCAGCCACGTGACTTGGTGGAAGAAAAACGCTCACTGCGAGCGCTTCTAGCCTCAAAACGCGCTAGGATCTGCACATGTGGAGGAAGTGCAGCGGGCGCTCTTCATTCTCAAGGGCCGATGACCAATGATGCTCGCAACCCTTCCACGCCCTTGTTGGCTTGGCAAGAGGCCTAGACAAGCACAGCCACGTGATCTGGTAGAAGAAAAACGCTCACTGCGAGCGCCTCTAGCCTCAAAACGCGCTAGGATCCGCACATGTGCAGGAAGTGCAGCGGGCACTCTTCATTCTCAAGGGCCGGTGACCAATGATGCTCGCAACCCTTCCACGCCCTTGCTGGCTTGGCAAGAGGCCTATACAAGCGCAGCCACGTGACCTGGTAGAAGAAAAACGCTCTGAACGAGCGCTTCTAGCCTCAAAACGCGCTAGGATCCGCACATGTGGAGGAAGTGCAGCTGGCGCTCTTCATTCTCAAGGGCCGATGACCAATGATGAAAGCAACCCTTCCACGTCCTTGCTGGCTTGGCAAGAGGCCTAGACAAGCGCAGGCACGTGACCTGGTAGAAGAAAAACGCACAAAACGAACGATTCTAGCCTCAAAACGCGCTAGGATCCGCACATGTGGAGGAAGTGCAGCGGGCGCTCTTCATTCTGAAGGGCCGATGACCAATGATGCTCGCAACACTTCCACGCCCTTGCTGGCTTGGCAAGAGGCCTAGACAAACGCAGCCACGTGATTTGGCGGAAGAAAAACGCTCACTGCGTGCGCTTCTAGCCTCAAAACGCGCTAGGATCCGCACATGTGGCGGAGTTGCAGTGGGCACTCTTCATTCTCAAGGGCCGATGACCAATGATTCTCGCAACCCTTCCACGCCCTTGCTGGCTTGGCAAGAGGCCTAGACAAGCGCAGCCACGTGACCTGGTTGTCGAGATAATGGGTATGCTTAGGAGCCATAGCTAGGGTTTACCTAGCTAGGCAAGAGAGAAATTAGCAAAGGAGAGGTTTGCACTAGCAACAATGGTGGTACAAATAGCTAACCCTAGAAGGGTTGTACTCGCTATAGAGCACCCCACTGCAGGCTAGAGCATAATATTCTGACACACCCCCATAGTCAAAGTGGGGTGTAATCAGCAGAGCAAGCAAAGCAGTACAAGCTCAGGGTGGATCACGATTAAGAGCACAAGCAAGAAGCAATAGTTTAAGGTTCACAATTATGAGCAAAGCTAGAGGCAGTCACAGGGGGGCAAGTGAGGAGGAGGAGGGCTGGCGAGAGGAGTGTAGATAGGAGGCGACGACTGAAGCTGCAGACACACGGGCAACAGACGGCTCTGGTGCGACAACGTGGCTACCGGGAATGAGTGCCCCGGAGTACAGGAGTAACAGGCTCCGCGGCTAATATGCGCGGCAGGAGCAACGGACCCACAGGCGACGGCGCAACCGGCTCTCTGAGCTACCGGGAATGAGTGCCCCGGAGTACAGGCGCTGCGTACAACACGACGGCAACCTCCGCTCAACCTCCCCCTGCCAGTCCCACACCCCTCGACACACACCCTCTGCTTCAAACCCTAGCTAGCTCCACTCCCACGGTACCCCCCTTAAACCCCAAACCCTAGGCTCCCACACACCACCCCCCTCAGCGGCAGCTGTAGCAGAGGGAGACTAGGGAGGAGGAGGAGCAGGGGGAGGAACTCACAACCGACACCCCCATAGTCGCCACCCCCACACTCCTCACCCCCAAACCCTAAAACGGGCGGAACGGGGGAAGGAGCGCGGGGGACGGCGAGGGGGACGGCGCGCGGCCCCCAGGACGCCACCACGGGGCAGCGAGGGGCCGCGCGCGGCTCCTTAGGGCGCCGCGCGGGGGCAGCGAGGGGTCGCGCGCGGCTCCCCAGGGCGGCGCGACGGGAAATCGGGGGCCGCGCACGGTTCCCCAGGGCGTCGCGGCCGTCGACGGGGCAGCGGGGGGTCGCGCGCGGCTCCCCAGGGCGGCGCGACGGCGAATCGGGGCAGCGGGGGGCCGAGTGCGGCTCCCCACGGCGGCGCGACGGCGAATCGGGGCAGCGGGGGGCCGAGTGCGGCTCCCCAGGGCGGCGCGACGGGAAATCGTGGCCGCGGGGGGCCGCGCGCGGCTCCTTAGGACGTCGCAACGAAAGGGGCGGGGGCGCGCGGGGTCCCCCACGGTAGGAAGTGCAGCGGGCGCTCTTCATTCTCAAGGGCCGATGACCAATGATGCTCGCAACCCTTCCACGCCCTTGCTGGCTTGGCAAGAGGCCTAGACAAGCGCAGCCACATGACCTGGTAGAAGAAAAACGCTCACTGCGAGCGCTTCTAACCTCAAAACGCGCTAGGATCCACACATGTGCAGGAAGTGCAGCGGGCTCTCTTCATTCTCAAGGGCCGATGACCAATGATGCTCGCAACCCTTCCACGCCCTTGCTGGCTTGGCAAGAGGCCTAGACAAGCGTAGCCACGTAACCTGGTAGAAGAAAAACGCTCACTGCGAGCGCTTCTAGCCTCAAAACGCGCTAGGATCCGCACATATGCAGGAAGTGCAGCGGGCGCTCTTCATTCTCAAGGTTCAATGGCCAATGATGCTCGAAACCCTTCCACGCCCTTGCTGGCTTGGCAAGAGGCCTAGACAAGCGCATCCACGTGACCTGGTAGAAGAAAAACGCTCACTGCGAACGCTTCTAGCCTCAAAATGCGCTAGGATCCACACATGTGGAGGAAGTGCAGCGGGCGCTCTTCATTCTCAAGGGCCGATGACCAATGATGCTAGCAACCCTTCCACGCCCTTGCTGGCTTGGCAAGAGGCCTAGACAAGCGCAGCCACGTGACCTGGTAGAAGAAAAACGCTCACTGCGAACGCTTCTAGCCTCAAAACGCGCTAGGATCCACACATGTGGAGGAATAGCAGCGGGCGCTCTTCATTCTCAAGGGCCGATGACCAATGATGCTAGCAACCCTTCCACGCCCTTTCTGGCTTGGCAAGAGGCCTAGACAAGCGCAACCACGTGACCTGGTAGAAGAAAAACGCTCACTGCGAGTGCTTCTAGCCTCAAAACGCGTTAGGATCCGCACATGTGCAGGAAGTGCAGCTGGCGCTCTTCATTCTCAAGGGCAGATGACCAATGATGCTAGAAGCCCTTCCACGCCCTTGCTGGCTTGGCAAGAGGCCTGGACAAACGCAGCCACGTGACCTTGTAGAAGAAAAACGCTCACTGCGAGCGCTTCTAGCCTCAAAACGCGCTAGGATCCACACATGTGGAGGAAGTGCAGCGGGCGCTCTTCATTCTCAAGGGCCGATGACCAATGATGCTCGCAACCCTTCCACGCCCTTGCTGGCTTGGCAAGAGGCCTAGACAAGCACAGCCACGTGACCTGGTAGAAGAAAAGCGCTCACTGCGAGCGCTTCTAGCCTCAAAACGCGCTAGGATCCGCTCATGTGCAGGAAGTGAAGCGGTCGCGGTTCATTCTCAAGGGCCGATGACCAATGATGCTCGCAACCCTTCCACGCCCTTGCTGGCTTGGCAAGAGGCCTAGACAAGCGTAGCCACGTGACCTAGTAGAAGAAAAACGCTCACTGCGAGCGCTTCTAGCCCCAAAACGCGCTAGGATCCACACATGTGGAGGAAGTGCAGCGGGCGCTCTTCATTCTCAAGGGCCGATGACCAATGATGCTAGCAACCCTTCCACGCCCTTGCTGGCTTGGCAAGAGGCCTAGACAAGCGCAGCCGCATAACCTCGTAGAAGAAAAACGCTCACTGCGAGCACTTGCAGCCTCAAAACGCGCTAGGATCCGCACATGTGCAGGAAGTGCAGCGGGCGCTCTTCATTCTCAAGGGCTGATGACCAATGATGCTCGCAACCCTTCCACGCCCTTGCTGGCTTGGCTAGAGGCCTAGACAAGTGCAGCCACGTGACTTGGTAGAAGAAAAACGCTCACTGCGAGCGCTTCAAGCCTCAAAACGCGCTAGGATCCACACATGTGGAGGAAGTGCAGCGTGCGCTCTTCATTCTCAAGGGCCGATGACCAATGATGCTCGCAACCCTTCCATGCCCTTGCTGGCTTGGCAAGAGGCCTAGACAAGCGTAGCCACGTGACCTGGTAGAAGAAAAACGCTCACTGCGAGCGCTTCTAGCCCCAAAACGCGCTAGGATCCACACATGTGGAGGAAGTGCAGCGGGTGCTTTCATTCTCAAGGGCCGATGACCAATGATGCTCGCAACCCTTCCACGCCCTTGCTGGCTTGGCAAGAGGCCTAGACAAGCGCAGCCGCATAACCTCGTAGAAGAAAAACGCTCACTGCGAGCGCTTCCAGCCTCAAAACGCGCTAGGATCCGCACATGTGCAAGAAGTGCAGCGGGCGCTCTTCATTCTCAAGGGCTGATGACCAATGATGCTCGCAACCCTTCCACGCCCTTGCTGGCTTGGCTAGAGGCCTAGACAAGCGCAGCTACGTGACCTGGTAGAAGAAAAACGCTCACTGCGAGCGCTTCAAGCCTCAAAACGCGCTAGGATCCACACATGTGGAGGAAGTGCAGCGTGCGCTCTTCATTCTCAAGGGCCGATGACCAATGATGCTCGCAACCATTCCACGCCCTTGCTGGCTTGTCTAGGCGCTTCTAGCCTCAAAACGCGCTAGGATCCACACATGTGGAGGAAGTGCAGCGGGCGCTCTTCATTCTCAAGGGCCGATGACCAATGATGCTCGCAACCCTTCCACGCCCTTTCTGGCTTGGCAAGAGGCCTAGACAAGCGCAGCCACGTGACCTGGTAGAAGAAAAACGCTCACTGCGAGCGCTTTTAGCCTCAAAACGCGCTAGGATCCACACATGTGGAGGAAGTGCAGCGGGCGCTCTTCATTCTCAATGGCCGATGACCAATGATGCTAGAAACCCTTCCACGCCCTTGCTGGCTTGGCAAGAGGCCTAGACAAGCGCAGCCACGTGACCTGGTAGAAGAAAATCGCTCACTGCAAGCGCTTCTAGCCTCAAAACGCGCCAGGATCCGCACATGTGCAGGAAGTGCAGCGGGCGCTCTTCATTCTCAAGGGCCGATGACCAATGATGCTCGCAACCCTTCCACGCCCTTGCTGGCTTGTCAAGAGGCCTAGACAAGCACAGCCACGTGACCTGGTAGAAGAAAAACGCTCACTGCGAGTGCTTCTAGCCTCAAAACGCGCTAGGATCCGCACATGTGGAGGAAGTGCAGCGGGCGCTCTTCATTCTCAAGGGCCGATGACCAATGATGCTAGCAACCCTCCCACGCCCTTGCGGGCTTGGCAAGAGGCCTAGACAAGCGCAGCCACGTGACCTGGTAGAAGAAAAACGCTCACTTCGAGCGCTTCTAGCCTCAAAACGCGCTTGGATCCGCACATGTGGAGGAAGTGCAGCGGGCGCTCTTCATTCTCAAGGGCCGATGATGAATGATGCTAGCAACCTTTACACCCCCTTGCTGGCTTGGCAAGGGGCCTAGACAAGCGCAGCCACGTGACCTGGTAGAAGAAAAACGCTCACTGCAAGCGCTTCTAGCCTCAAAACGCGCTAGGATCTGCACATGTGCAGGAAGTGCAGTGGGCGCTCTTCATTCTCAAGGGCCGATGACCAATGATGCTCACAACCCTTCCACGCCCTTTCTGGCTTGGCAAGAGGCCTAGACAAGCGTAGCCACGTGACCTGGTAGAAGAAAAACGCTCACTGCGAGCGCTTCTAGCTTCTTAACGCGCTAGGATCCACACATGTGGAGGAAGTGCAGCGGGCGCTCTTCATTCTCAAGGGCCGATGTCCAATGATGTAAGCAACCCTTCCACGCCCTTGCTGGCTTGGCAAGAGGCCTAGACAAGCGCAGCCACGTGACCTGGTAGAAGAAAAACGCTCACTGCGAACGCTTCTAGCCTCAAAACGCGCTAGGATCCACACATGTGGAGGAATAGCAGCGGGCGCTCTTCATTCTTAAGGGCCGATGACCAATGATGCTAGCAACCCTTCCACGCCCTTTCTGGCTTGGCAAGAGGCCTAGACAAGCGCAACCACGTGACCTGGTAGAAGAAAAACGCTCACTGCGAGTGCTTCTAGCCTCAAAACGCGCTAGAATCCGCACATGTGCAGGAAGTGCAACGGGCGCTCTTCATTCTCAAGGGCAGATGACCAATGATGCTAGCAACCCTTCCACGCCCTTGTTGGCTTGGCAAGAGGCCTAGACAAACGCAGCCACGTGACCTTGTAGAAGAAAAACGCTCACTGCGAGCGCTTTTAGCCTCAAAACGCGCTAGGATCCACACATGTGGAGGAAGTGCAGCGGGCGCTCTTCATTCTCAAGGGCCGATGACCAATGATGCTCGCAACCCTTCCACGCCCTTGCTGGCTTGACAAGAGGCCTAGACAAGCGTAGCCACGTGACTTGGTAGAAGAAAAACGCTCACTGCGAGCGCTTCTAGCCTCAAAACGCGCTAAGATCCGCACATGTGGAGGAAGTGCAACGGGCGCTCTTCATTCTCAAGGGCCGATGACCAATGATTCTCGCAACCCTTCCACGCCCTTGCTGACTTGGCAAGAGGCCTAGACAAGCGCAACCACGCGACTTGGTGGAAGAAAAACGCTCACTGCGAGTGCTTCTAGCCTCAAAACGCGCTAGGATCTGCACATGTTGAGGAAGTGCAGCGGGCGCTCTTCATTCTCAAGGGCCGATGACCAATGATGCTCGCAACCCTTCCACGCCCTTGCTGGCTTGGCAAGAGGCCTAGACAAGCGCAGCCACGTGACCTGGTGGAAGAAAAACGCTCACTACGAGCGCTTCTAGCCTCAAAACGCGCTAGGATCCACACATGTGCAGGAAGTGCAGCGGGC
Source organism: Closterium sp. Yama58-4 (assembly GCA_947470075.1). Classification (NCBI taxonomy): domain Eukaryota; kingdom Viridiplantae; phylum Streptophyta; class Zygnematophyceae; order Desmidiales; family Closteriaceae; genus Closterium; species Closterium sp. Yama58-4. Next base: position 228,878 of record CANIUD010000419.1, on the reverse strand, counting down.
GCTCTTCATTCTCAAGGGCCGATGACCAATGATGCTAGCAACCCTTCCACGCCCTTGCTGGCTTGGCAAGAGGCCTAGACAAGCGCAGCCACGTGACCTGGTAGAAGAAAAACGCTCACTGCGAGCGCATCTAGCTTCTAAACGTGCTAGGATCCACACATGTGGAGGAAGTGCAGTGGGTGCTTTTCATTCTCAAGGGCCGATGACCAATGATGCTAGCAACCGTGTAGTTGTAGGCATTTTGTCCAGGCTCGCGGTTGTACAGGATGTCGCTGTACACTTTCTCGAGCGGTGCGTAAGCTGGTGCGCTTGGATTGTGGTGGGATGGAAACGGTTGACGTGCTAAGTCTGCTTCAGGGCAGGTGAAGCATGTTCCTCGAGCTCGCTGAAGTTCTCTGCCGTCGGTTAGTAGAAGTGAGTATTTGTCGAGTACTCCTGCCCTTATTGTGTTGTTTAACACCGTATGGCTCGGATGTCCCATCCTTGCGTGCCAGGTTCCTTCGCTGGCGCGGTGTCCGGGTGAGCGCCGATACATGTCGGAGTTGGAGTAGAAGCCGGCGGTGAAGTTGGCGCTGCGATGAATTTCTCGCGGTGTTGGCTGAAGTTGCTGTCCGGGTGTCGGTGGTGTGTCGTCGACGAAGAGCGGTGCCGTTGAAGGACCGGGGATTGGTGTTGTCGTTCCTGCTATTCTCGTTGTTGTCTCTGCTGCTGCCGTTGTTGTCTTTGCTGCTGCTGTTGTTGTTTCTGCTGCTGCCGATGTTGTTTCTGCTGCTGCCGATAATGTCTCTGCTGCTGCCGAGTGTTGAATTGTCGCTAACGCTCTCGTCCTTTCTGTTTCAGGAATGGTGTGTGAATACCAGAAGCCGCCCGGACTGAGGTCTGGATCAAGATCCGGAGGGTGTGTCCAGTTGGTGAAGTTAACGATGGCGTCGCTGTCGGCGGTTCCAAGATCAGGAACGAAGTCGAGAACGAAGAAGTTGTTCTTCAAGACTGCCTTCCCGATGTAAAGACCTCCTCTCCCGTGGTATAGCTTGAACTCCTGGGTGGTGCTGTCTGCTTCAAGATGAATGCTCTTCGCCATCAGTTGACTGATGCTGAGTAAGTTGTAGCCAAGGCCTTCTGCGATTAAAACCTTGGACATCTGCAGGATGACGTTTGTTTCACGTGACTGAAGTTGAACGATTCCTTGTCGCCATGTGCGCAGGTTCTGGTTGTTGGCGACGGTGATGACTACTTCGCGTTGAAGCTGGTATTCTCGTTGCACGAAGCGTCCCGAAGAACACATGTGCTGCCCGCAGCAACTGTCCAAGAACCAGGTGTCTTTCCCGGATGGCTCGCTTTGGGCGATGGCGGCGTATGTCAGATTCGGTTGGAGTGTTTCGCGGCGAGGTGTGGCTTCGTCGAGTTGTTCTTCCGGTGAGTAGTACGGTGGTGATTCGGTGATGCAGGAGTCGCTCAGTCTTGCCATGCAGCTGACGATGTTTCTTGTTCCTTGTGCAGATTGTCCCGTTGGAACTGTTGAAGGTTGAATCTGGGTCGTTGGATTCGCCTGTGTTGAGGCGACTTGGCTGCTTGAAGGTCGAAGCTGCCGTTGTGGAGGTGTTGTCTGATGTCGATTTGGGCAGTGCGTCCGTGGGTGCCCTGACGTCTTGCAGATGTGACAGAAGGGGGGTACTGGCTTTGGTTGCTGCTGTCGATTGTTGTTGTTGTTGTAGCGTCGCTGAGTGTGGAAGGCGAATTCCGGTGCTGATGTCTTTCTCTTGTGTCTTTCTTCTTGCAGGTCCATATCTTGTTGCTCGGCGTGGATTTCGGCGCAGAGTGCTGCTTCAGAGATTCTTCCGTGGGCTCGGAGGATGGCCTTTGTTGCGCGCCATTGGGGACCGAGGCCGCCAATGATGACTGTCACGAAGGCGTCTTCAGATATTGACCCTCCGCATCGAAGAAGCTTGTCGCGCAACTCGCGACAACAACTGATATATGCCATTCCCTTTTCTCCTGGTTTCATTTCGACTGTTGTCAACTGCGCCATTAACCTGCTTTGGTTTACGCTGTCTGTTGCTTGATACAGGCTCTTCAGGTGGCTGTATGCAAGTTCCGCCGAGTTGCCGAAGGCCCGGTAAGACCGTATGTTCTGCTGCTGTGTTGGTGTGACGTTCCTCAGTAGGATCGTGTACGCCATCATTGACTGATAGGTGTACTACTGTTTCTCGTACTGTGTGCCGTTTGTTGGGTATGGCAGGGATCCGTCGAAGAAGCTGAGTATATGCGCGCCTTCCATCATCAACTCGAACTCGAATGACCAGGTGAAGAAGTCCTTTCCGTCGAAAGGTCTTGACGTTTGCAGCTTCAGGACGTGCGCGAATTGTGGTTGAACTTGTAACGCGTCCAGTGGCTTGTCTTGTGCAGGTGAAGGTTGCGGCATGAAGCTGATCGACCCGCGCTCGTACGGAGCGAAGGTAGGTTGCTGCTGTTGATTTCCGCGCGCGTATGACGACCCGTCAAGGCTCATGGGCGTTGCTTCGTTGCTGTTGCTGTTGTATGACTGTGCAGGTCCCGACTGCTGGTGCTGCTCGTAGAAGGACATGAAGAAGAAGAATTTCTCCATCATGTTCTGGTCGAAGTTGGCAAGGTGGTTTGCGGGAGTCTCAGTAGATGCCCCCCTTGGTCTTGTTGCCGTGCCTTCCTCTGTCTGCAGGCCAGAGGCAGGAGGTGGAGTAGGAGTAGTGCCAGGAGAACCGTTAGAGGAACTCCTTTCCTTCTATGTTGCCATGTCTTGTAATGCTTCTGATGACTTGATAGTGGTAGAGTTTCCCCTGTGAGCTCTCATACCATGTTGGGCTGAGAAAAGCCCTTAGGATCTTTGTAAGGGAGAACTCTGGGTAGGATAATGTTGTAACAGCGGAAGCTTAATGAAAAGGTTGTGAACCACCTTGCGCTGGTATGTGAGGGCAAAGTAGATTGATTATAGCAAGGAAGTACAAGATTATAAAATAGTACAAGGAATATGAAAAGATACGGAACTTCTTTACTGGTCCTGTTGCGGTTCGATACAGTACGACTCGGGCAACAGCTTTGTAACGAGTCAGTTGTGTGTCCTTAACTGTCGCGCTGCACTTGTCAGGTCAAAGGTCGCTGACCTTTGACTTTCGCGTAACCTCCAGCAACCTCTTCAACCTCCGAGGGTTGACTCGCGGGTGCTTCGATAGGGTTTGCCTCGCTTCTGGTGCGGTGTTTCGACACGACAGAGGCGCTTAGGATTTATTGTTTCCAACAGTAACGACGCTCATAGTAAAGATGCTCGTAGTAACGATCGTAGTAACGATGCTCGTAGTGACGATGCTCGTTGTAACGATGCTCGTAGCAAGGATGCCCGAGCTCACGATGCTCGTGGTAACGATGCTCGTGGGAACGATGCCCGAGCTCACGATGCTCGTGGTAACGATGCCCGTGGGAACGATGCTCGTGGGAACGATGCTCGTGGGAACGATGCTCGTGGGAACGATGCTCGTGGGAACGATGCTCGTGGGAACAATGCTCGTGGTCACGATGCTCGTGATCACGAGGCTCGTGGGAACGAGGCTCGTGGGGACGAGGCCCCTGGGAACGAGGCCCCTGGGAACGAGGCCCCTGGGAACGAGGCCCCTGGGAACGAGGCCCCTGGGAACGAGGCCCCTGGGAACGAGGCCCCTGGGAACGAGGCCCCTGGGAACGAGGCCCCTGGGAACGAGGCCCCTGGGAACGAGGCCCCTGGGAACGAGGCCCCTGGGAACGAGGCCCCTGGGAACGAGGCCCCTGGGAACGAGGCCCCTGGGAACGAGGCCCCTGGGAACGAGGCCCCTGGGAACGAGGCCCCTGGGAACGAGGCCCCTGGGAACGAGGCCCCTGGGAACGAGGCCCCTGGGAACGAGGCCCCTGGGAACGAGGCCCCTGGGAACGAGGCCCCTGGGAACGAGGCCCCTGGGAACGAGGCCCCTGGGAACGAGGCCCCTGGGAACGAGGCCCCTGGGAACGAGGCCCCTGGGAACGAGGCCCCTGGGAACGAGGCCCCTGGGAACGAGGCCCCTGGGAACGAGGCCCCTGGGAACGAGGCCCGTGGGAACGAGGCCCGTGGGAACGAGGCCCGTGGGAACGAGGCCCGTGGGAACGAGGCCCGTGGGAACGAGGCCCGTGGGAACGAGGCCCGTGGGAACGAGGCCTGTGGGAACGAGGCCCCTGGGAACGAGGCCCCTGGGAACGAGGCCCCTGGGAACGAGGCCCCTGGGAACGAGGCCCCTGGGAACGAGGCCCCTGGGAACGAGGCCCCTGGGAACGAGGCCCCTGGGAACGAGGCCCCTGGGAACGAGGCCCCTGGGAACGAGGCCCCTGGGAACGAGGCTCGTGGGAACGAGGCTCGTGGGAACGAGGCCCCTGGGAACGAGGCCCCTGGGAACGAGGCCCCTGGGAACGAGGCCTGTGGGAACGAGGCCCCTGGGAACGAGGCCCCTGGGAACGAGGCCCCTGGGAACGAGGCCCCTGGGAACGAGGCCCCTGGGAACGAGGCCCCTGGGAACGAGGCCCCTGGGAACGAGGCCCCTGGGAACGAGGCCCCTGGGAACGAGGCCCCTGGGAACGAGGCCCCTGGGAACGAGGCCCGTGGGAACGAGGCCCGTGGGAACGAGGCCCGTGGGAACAAGGCCCGTGGGAACGAGGCCCCTGGGAACGAGGCCCCTGGGAACGAGGCCCCTGGGAACGAGGCCCCTGGGAACGAGGCCCCTGGGAACGAGGCCCCTGGGAACGAGGCCCCTGGGAACGAGGCCCCTGGGAACGAGGCCCCTGGGAACGAGGCCCCTGGGAACGAGGCCCCTGGGAACGAGGCCCCTGGGAACGAGGCCCCTGGGAACGAGGCCCCTGGGAACGAGGCCCCTGGGAACGAGGCCCCTGGGAACGAGGCCCCTGGGAACGAGGCCCCTGGGAACGAGGCCCCTGGGAACGAGGCCCCTGGGAACGAGGCCCCTGGGAACGAGGCCCCTGGGAACGAGGCTCGTGGGAACGAGGCACGTGGGAACGAGGCTCGTGTGAACGAGGCTCGTGGGAACGAGGCTCGTGGGAACGAGGCCCGTGGGAACGAGGCTCGTGGGAACGAGGCCCCTGGGAACGAGGCCCCTGGGAACGAGGCCCCTGGGAACGAGGCCCCTGGGAACGAGGCCCCTGGGAACGAGGCCCCTGGGAACGAGGCCCCTGGGAACGAGGCCCCTGGGAACGAGGCCCCTGGGAACGAGGCCCTTGGGAAAGAGGCCCCTGGGAACGAGGCCCCTGGGAACGAGGCCCCTGGGAACGAGGCCCCTGGGAACGAGGCCCCTGGGAACGAGGCCCCTGGGAACGAGGCCCCTGGGAACGAGGCCCCTGGGAACGAGGCCCCTGGGAACGAGGCCCCTGGGAACGAGGCCCCTGGGAACGAGGCCCCTGGGAACGAGGCCCCTGGGAACGAGGCCCCTGGGAACGAGGCCCCTGGGAACGAGGCCCCTGGGAACGAGGCCCCTGGGAACGAGGCCCCTGGGAACGAGGCCCCTGGGAACGAGGCCCCTGGGAACGAGGCCCCTGGGAACGAGGCCCCTGGGAACGAGGCCCCTGGGAACGAGGCCCCTGGGAACGAGGCCCCTGGGAACGAGGCCCCTGGGAACGAGGCCCCTGGGAACGAGGCCCCTGGGAACGAGGCCCCTGGGAACGAGGCCCCTGGGAACGAGGCCCCTGGGAACGAGGCCCCTGGGAACGAGGCCCCTGGGAACGAGGCCCCTGGGAACGAGGCCCGTGGGAACGAGGCCCGTGGGAACGAGGCCCGTGGGAACGAGGCCCCTGTGAACGAGGCCCCTGTGAACGAGGCTCGTGGGAACGAGGCTCGTGGGAACGAGGCCCCTGGGAACGAGGCCCCTGGGAACGAGGCCCCTGGGAACGATTCCTGTGGGAATGAGGCCCGTCGGAACGAGGCCCCTGGGAACGAGGCCCCTGGGAACGAGGCCCCTGGGAACGAGGCCCCTGGGAACGAGGCCCCTGGGAACGAGGCCCCTGGGAACGAGGCCCCTGGGAACGAGGCCCCTGGGAACGAGGCCCCTGGGAACGAGGCCCCTGGGAACGAGGCCCCTGGGAACGAGGCCCCTGGGAACGAGGCCCCTGGGAACGAGGCCCCTGGGAACGAGGCCCCTGGGAACGAGGCCCCTGGGAACGAGGCCCCTGGGAACGAGGCCCCTGGGAACGAGGCCCCTGGGAACGAGGCCCCTGGGAACGAGGCCCCTGGGAACGAGGCCCCTGGGGACGAGGCCCCTGGGAACATGGCCCCTGGGAACGAGGCCCCTGGGAACGAGGCCCCTGGGAACGAGGCCCCTGGGAACGAGGCCCCTGGGAACGAGGCCCCTGGGAACGAGGCCCCTGGGAACGAGGCCCCTGGGAACGAGGCCCCTGGGAACGAGGCCCCTGGGAACGAGGCCCCTGGGAACGAGGCCCCTGGGAACGAGGCCCCTGGGAACGAGGCCCCTGGGAACGAGGCCCCTGGGAACGAGGCCCCTGGGAACGAGGCCCCTGGGAACGAGGCCCCTGGGAACGAGGCCCCTGGGAACGAGGCCCCTGGGAACGAGGCCCCTGGGAACGAGGCCCCTGGGAACGAGGCCCCTGGGAACGAGGCCCCTGGGAACGAGGCCCCTGGGAACGAGGCCCCTGGGAACGAGGCCCCTGGGAACGAGGCCCCTGGGAACGAGGCCCGTGGGAACGAGGCCCGTGGGAACGAGGCCCGTGGGAACGAGGCCCGTGGGAACGAGGCCCGTGGGAACGAGGCCCGTGGGAACGAGGCCCGTGGGAACGAGGCCCGTGGGAACGAGGCCCGTGGGAACGAGGCCCGTGGGAACGAGGCCCGTGGGAACGAGGCCCGTAAGAACGAGGCCCCTGGGAACGAGGCCCCTGGGAACGAGGCCCCTGGGAACGAGGCCCCTGGGAACGAGGCCCCTGGGAACGAGGCCCCTGGGAACGAGGCCCCTGGGAACGAGGCCCCTGGGAACGAGGCCCCTGGGAACGAGGCCCCTGGGAACGAGGCCCCTGGGAACGAGGCCCCTGGGAACGAGGCCCCTGGGAACGAGGCCCCTGGGAACGAGGCCCCTGGGAACGAGGCCCCTGGGAACGAGGCCCGTGGGAACGAGGCCCGTGGGAACGAGGCCCCTGTGAACGAGGCCCCTTGGAACGAGGCTTGTGGGAACGAGGCTCGTGGGAACGAGGCCCCTGGGAACGAGGCCCCTGGGAACGAGGCCCCTGGGAACGATTCCTGTGGGAATGAGGCCCGTCGGAACGAGGCCCCTGGGAACGAGGCCCCTGGGAACGAGGCCCCTGGGAACGAGGCCCCTGGGAACGAGGCCCCTGGGAACGAGGCCCCTGGGAACGAGGCCCCTGGGAACGAGGCCCCTGGGAACGAGGCCCCTGGGAACGAGGCCCCTGGGAACGAGGCCCCTGGGAACGAGGCCCCTGGGAACGAGGCCCCTGGGAACGAGGCCCCTGGGAACGAGGCCCCTGGGAACGAGGCCCCTGGGAACGAGGCCCCTGGGAACGAGGCCCCTGGGAACGAGGCCCCTGGGAACGAGGCCCCTGGGAACGAGGCCCCTGGGAACGAGGCCCCTGGGAACGAGGCCCCTGGGAACGAGGCCCCTGGGAACGAGGCCCCTGGGAACGAGGCCCCTGGGAACGAGGCCCCTGGGAACGAGGCCCCTGGGAACGAGGCCCCTGGGAACGAGGCCCCTGGGAACGAGGCCCCTGGGAACGAGGCCCCTGGGAACGAGGCCCCTGGGAACGAGGCCCCTGGGAACGAGGCCCCTGGGAACGAGGCCCCTGGGAACGAGGCCCCTGGGAACGAGGCCCCTGGGAACGAGGCCCCTGGGAACGAGGCCCCTGGGAACGAGGCCCCTGGGAACGAGGCCCCTGGGAACGAGGCCCCTGGGAACGAGGCCCCTGGGAACGAGGCCCCTGGGAACGAGGCCCCTGGGAACGAGGCCCCTGGGAACGAGGCCCCTGGGAACGAGGCCCCTGGGAACGAGGCCCCTGGGAACGAGGCCCCTGGGAACGAGGCCCCTGGGAACGAGGCCCCTGGGAACGAGGCCCCTGGGAACGAGGCCCCTGGGAACGAGGCCCCTGGGAACGAGGCCCCTGGGAACGAGGCCCCTGGGAACGAGGCCCCTGGGAACGAGGCCCCTGGGAACGAGGCCCCTGGGAACGAGGCCCCTGGGAACGAGGCCCCTGGGAACGAGGCCCCTGGGAACGAGGCCCCTGGGAACGAGGCCCCTGGGAACGAGGCCCCTGGGAACGAGGCCCCTGGGAACGAGGCCCCTGGGAACGAGGCCCCTGGGAACGAGGCCCCTGGGAACGAGGCCCCTGGGAACGAGGCCCCTGGGAACGAGGCCCCTGGGAACGAGGCCCCTGGGAACGAGGCCCCTGGGAACGAGGCCCCTGGGAACGAGGCCCCTGGGAACGAGGCCCCTGGGAACGAGGCCCCTGGGAACGAGGCCCCTGGGAACGAGGCCCCTGGGAACGAGGCCCCTGGGAACGAGGCCCCTGGGAACGAGGCCCCTGGGAACGAGGCCCCTGGGAACGAGGCCCCTGGGAACGAGGCCCCTGGGAACGAGGCCCCTGGGAACGAGGCCCCTGGGAACGAGGCCCCTGGGAACGAGGCCCCTGGGAACGAGGCCCCTGGGAACGAGGCCCCTGGGAACGAGGCCCCTGGGAACGAGGCCCCTGGGAACGAGGCCCCTGGGAACGAGGCCCCTGGGAACGAGGCCCCTGGGAACGAGGCCCCTGGGAACGAGGCCCCTGGGAACGAGGCCCCTGGGAACGAGGCCCCTGGGAACGAGGCCCCTGGGAACGAGGCCCCTGGGAACGAGGCCCCTGGGAACGAGGCCCCTGGGAACGAGGCTCGTGGGAACGAGGCCCCTGGGAACGAGGCCCCTGGGAACGAGGCCCCTGGGAACGAGGCCCCTGGGAACGAGGCCCCTGGGAACGAGGCCCCTGGGAACGAGGCCCCTGGGAACGAGGCCCCTGGGAACGAGGCCCCTGGGAACGAGGCCCCTGGGAACGAGGCCCCTGGGAACGAGGCCCCTGGGAACGAGGCCCCTGGGAACGAGGCCCCTGGGAACGAGGCCCCTGGGAACGAGGCCCCTGGGAACGAGGCCCCTGGGAACGAGGCCCCTGGGAACGAGGCCCCTGGGAACGAGGCCCCTGGGAACGAGGCCCCTGGGAACGAGGCCCCTGGGAACGAGGCCCCTGGGAACGAGGCCCCTGGGAACGAGGCCCCTGGGAACGAGGCCCCTGGGAACGAGGCCCCTGGGAACGAGGCCCCTGGGAACGAGGCCCCTGGGAACGAGGCCCCTGGGAACGAGGCCCCTGGGAACGAGGCCCCTGGGAACGAGGCCCCTGGGAACGAGGCCCCTGGGAACGAGGCCCCTGGGAACGAGGCCCCTGGGAACGAGGCCCCTGGGAACGAGGCCCCTGGGAACGAGGCCCCTGGGAACGAGGCCCCTGGGAACGAGGCCCCTGGGAACGAGGCCCCTGGGAACGAGGCCCCTGGGAACGAGGCCCCTGGGAACGAGGCCCCTGGGAACGAGGCCCCTGGGAACGAGGCCCCTGGGAACGAGGCCCCTGGGAACGAGGCCCCTGGGAACGAGGCCCCTGGGAACGAGGCCCCTGGGAACGAGGCCCCTGGGAACGAGGCCCCTGGGAACGAGGCCCCTGGGAACGAGGCCCCTGGGAACGAGGCCCCTGGGAACGAGGCCCCTGGGAACGAGGCCCCTGGGAACGAGGCCCCTGGGAACGAGGCCCCTGGGAACGAGGCTCGTGGGAACGAGGCTCGTGGGAACGAGGCTCGTGTCAACGAGGCTCGTGGGAACGAGGCTCGTGGGAACGAGGCCCGTGGGAACGAGGCTCGTGGGAACGAGGCCCCTGGGAACGAGGCCCCTGGGAACGAGGCCCCTGGGAACGAGGCCCCTGGGAACGAGGCCCCTGGGAACGAGGCCCCTGGGAACGAGGCCCCTGGGAACGAGGCCCCTGGGAACGAGGCCCCTGGGAACGAGGCCCCTGGGAACGAGGCCCCTGGGAACGAGGCCCCTGGGAACGAGGCCCCTGGGAACGAGGCCCCTGGGAACGAGGCCCGTGGGAACGAGGCTCGTGGGAACGAGGCCCCTGGGAACGAGGCCCCTGGGAACGAGGCCCCTGGGAACGAGGCCCCTGGGAACGAGGCCGTGGGAACGAGGCCCCTGGGAACGAGGCCCCTGGGAACGAGGCCCCTGGGAACGAGGCCCCTGGGAACGAGGCCCCTGGGAACGAGGCCCCTGGGAACGAGGCCCCTGGGAACGAGGCCCCTGGGAACGAGGCCCCTGGGAACGAGGCCCCTGGGAACGAGGCCCCTGGGAACGAGGCCCCTGGGAACGAGGCCCCTGGGAACGAGGCCCCTGGGAACGAGGCCCCTGGGAACGAGGCCCCTGGGAACGAGGCCCCTGGGAACGAGGCCCCTGGGAACGAGGCCCCTGGGAACGAGGCCCCTGGGAACGAGGCCCCTGGGAACGAGGCCCCTGGGAACGAGGCCCCTGGGAACGAGGCCCCTGGGAACGAGGCCCCTGGGAACGAGGCCCCTGGGAACGAGGCCCCTGGGAACGAGGCCCCTGGGAACGAGGCCCCTGGGAACGAGGCCCCTGGGAACGAGGCCCCTGGGAACGAGGCTCGTGGGAACGAGGCTCGTGGGAACGAGGCTCGTGTCAACGAGGCTCGTGGGAACGAGGCTCGTGGGAACGAGGCCCGTGGGAACGAGGCTCGTGGGAACGAGGCCCCTGGGAACGAGGCCCCTGGGAACGAGGCCCCTGGGAACGAGGCCCCTGGGAACGAGGCCCCTGGGAACGAGGCCCCTGGGAACGAGGCCCCTGGGAACGAGGCCCCTGGGAACGAGGCCCCTGGGAACGAGGCCCCTGGGAACGAGGCCCCTGGGAACGAGGCCCCTGGGGACGAGGCCCCTGGGAAAAGGCCCCTGGGAACGAGGCCCCTGGGAACGAGGCCCCTGGGAACGAGGCCCCTGGGAACGAGGCCCCTGGGAACGAGGCCCCTGGGAACGAGGCCCCTGGGAACGAGGCCCCTGGGAACGAGGCCCCTGGGAACGAGGCCCCTAGGGACGAGGCCCCTGGGAACGAGGCCCCTGGGAACGAGGCCCCTGGGAACGAGGCCCCTGGGAACGAGGCCCCTGGGAACGAGGCCCCTGGGAACGAGGCCCCTGGGAACGAGGCCCCTGGGAACGAGGCCCCTGGGAACGAGGCCCCTGGGAACGAGGCCCCTGGGAACGAGGCCCCTGGGAACGAGGCCCCTGGGAACGAGGCCCCTGGGAACGAGGCCCCTGGGAACGAGGCCCCTGGGAACGAGGCCCCTGGGAACGAGGCCCCTGGGAACGAGGCCCCTGGGAACGAGGCCCCTGGGAACGAGGCCCGTGGGAACGAGGCCCGTGGGAACGAGGCCCGTAGGAACGAGCCCCGTGGGAAGGAGGCCCGTGGGAACGAGGCGCGTGGGAACGAGGCCCCTGGGAACGAGGCCCCTGGGAACGAGGCCTGTGGGAACGAGGCCTGTGGGAACGAGGCCCCTGGGAACGAGGCCCCTGGGAACGAGGCCCCTGGGAACGAGGCCCCTGGGAACGAGGCCCCTGGGAACGAGGCCCCTGGGAACGAGGCCCCTGGGAACGAGGCCCCTGGGAACGAGGCCCCTGGGAACGAGGCCCCTGGGAACGAGGCCCCTGGGAACGAGGCCCCTGGGAACGAGGCCCCTGGGAACGAGGCCCCTGGGAACGAGGCCCCTGGGAACGAGGCCCCTGGGAACGAGGCCCCTGGGAACGAGGCCCCTGGGAACGAGGCCCCTGGGAACGAGGCCCCTGGGAACGAGGCCCCTGGGAACGAGGCCCCTGGGAACGAGGCCCCTGGGAACGAGGCCCCTGGGAACGAGGCCCCTGGGAACGAGGCCCCTGGGAACGAGGCCCCTGGGAACGAGGCCCCTGGGAACGAGGCCCCTGGGAACGAGGCCCCTGGGAACGAGGCCCGTGGGAACGAGGCCCGTGGTAACGAGGCCCCTAGGAAGGAGGCCCCTGGGAACGAGGCCCCTGGGAACGAGGCCCCTGGGAACGAGGCCCCTGGGAACGAGGCTCCTGGGAACGAGGCTCGTGGGAACGAGGCTCGTGTGAACGAGGCTCGTGGGAACGAGGCTCGTGGGAACGAGGCCCATGGGAACGAGGCTCGTGGGAACGAGGCACGTGGGAACGAGGCCCCTGGGAACGAGGCCCCTGGGAACGAGGCCCCTGGGAACGAGGCCCCTGGGAACGAGGCCCCTGGGAACGAGGCCCCTGGGAACGAGGCCCCTGGGAACGAGGCCCCTGGGAACGAGGCCCCTGGGAACGAGGCCCCTGGGAACGAGGCCCTTGGGAAAGAGGCCCCTGGGAACGAGGCCCCTGGGAACGAGGCCCCTGGGAACGAGGCCCCTGGGAACGAGGCCCCTGGGAACGAGGCCCCTGGGAACGAGGCCCATGGGAATGAGGCCCCTGGGAACGAGGCCCCTGGGAACGAGGCCCCTGGGAACGAGGCCCCTGGGAACGAGGCCCCTGGGAACGAGGCCCCTGGGAACGAGGCCCCTGGGAACGAGGCCCCTGGGAACGAGGCCCCTGGGAACGAGGCCCCTGGGAACGAGGCCCCTGGGAACGAGGCCCCTGGGAACGAGGCCCCTGGGAACGAGGCCCCTGGGAACGAGGCCCCTGGGAACGAGGCCCCTGGGAACGAGGCCCCTGGGAACGAGGCCCCTGGGAACGAGGCCCCTGGGAACGAGGCCCCTGGGAACGAGGCCCCTGGGAACGAGGCCCCTGGGAACGAGGCCCCTGGGAACGAGGCCCCTGGGAACGAGGCCCCTGGGAACGAGGCCCCTGGGAACGAGGCCCCTGGGAACGAGGCCCCTGGGAACGAGGCCCCTGGGAACGAGGCCCCTGGGAACGAGGCCCGTGGGAACGAGGCCCCTGTGAACGAGGCCCCTTGGAACGAGGCTCGTGGGAACGAGGCTCGTGGGAACGAGGCCCGTTGGAACAAGGCCCCTGGGAACGAGGCCCCTGGGAACGATTCCTGTGGGAATGAGGCCCCTGGGAACGAGGCCCCTGGGAACGAGGCCCCTGGGAACGAGGCCCCTGGGAACGAGGCCCCTGGGAACGAGGCCCCTGGGAACGAGGCCCCTGGGAACGAGGCCCCTGGGAACGAGGCCCCTGGGAACGAGGCCCCTGGGAACGAGGCCCCTGGGAACGAGGCCCCTGGGAACGAGGCCCCTGGGAACGAGGCCCCTGGGAACGAGGCCCCTGGGAACGAGGCCCCTGGGAACGAGGCCCCTGGGAACGAGGCCCCTGGGAACGAGGCCCCTGGGAACGAGGCCCCTGGGAACGAGGCCCCTGGGAACGAGGCCCCTGGGAACGAGGCCCCTGGGAACGAGGCCCCTGGGAACGAGGCCCCTGGGAACGAGGCCCCTGTGAACGAGGCTCGTGGGAACGAGGCTTGTGGGAACGAGTCTCGTGGGAACGAGGCCCCTGGGAACGAGGCCCCTGGGAACGAGGCCCCTGGGAACGAGGCCCCTGGGAACGAGGCCCCTGGGAACGAGGCCCCTGGGAACGAGGCCCCTGGGAACGAGGCCCCTGGGAACGAGGCCCCTGGGAACGAGGCCCCTGGGAACGAGGCCCCTGGGAACGAGGCCCCTGGGAACGAGGCCCCTGGGAACGAGGCCCCTGGGAACGAGGCCCCTGGGAACGAGCCCCCCTGGGAACGAGGCCCCTGGGAACGAGGCCCCTGGGAACGAGGCCCCTGGGAACGAGGCCCCTGGGAACGAGGCCCCTGGGAACGAGGCCCCTGGGAACGAGGCCCCTGGGAACGAGGCCCCTGGGAACGAGGCCCCTGGGAACGAGGCCCCTGGGAACGAGGCCCCTGGGAACGAGGCCCCTGGGAACGAGGCCCCTGGGAACGAGGCCCCTGGGAACGAGGCCCCTGGGAACGAGGCCCCTGGGAACGAGGCCCCTGGGAACGAGGCCCCTGGGAACGAGGCCCCTGGGAACGAGGCCCCTGGGAACGAGGCCCCTGGGAACGAGGCCCGTGGGAACGAGGCCCCTGTGAACGAGGCCCCTTGGAACGAGGCTCGTGGGAACGAGGCTCGTGGGAACGAGGCCCGTTGGAACAAGGCCCCTGGGAACGAGGCCCGTGGGAACGATTCCTGTGGGAATGAGGCCCCTGGGAACGAGGCCCCTGGGAACGAGGCCCCTGGGAACGAGGCCCCTGGGAACGAGGCCCCTGGGAACGAGGCCCCTGGGAACGAGGCCCCTGGGAACGAGGCCCCTGGGAACGAGGCCCCTGGGAACGAGGCCCCTGGGAACGAGGCCCCTGGGAACGAGGCCCCTGGGAACGAGGCCCCTGGGAACGAGGCCCCTGGGAACGAGGCCCCTGGGAACGAGGCCCCTGGGAACGAGGCCCCTGGGAACGAGGCCCCTGGGAACGAGGCCCCTGGGAACGAGGCCCCTGGGAACGAGGCCCCTGGGAACGAGGCCCCTGGGAACGAGGCCCCTGGGAACGAGGCCCCTGGGAACGAGGCTCGTGGGAACGAGGCTTGTGGGAACGAGTCTCGTGGGAACGAGGCCCCTGGGAACGAGGCCCCTGGGAACGAGGCCCCTGGGAACGAGGCCCCTGGGAACGAGGCCCCTGGGAACGAGGCCCCTGGGAACGAGGCCCCTGGGAACGAGGCCCCTGGGAACGAGGCCCCTGGGAACGAGGCCCCTGGGAACGAGGCCCCTGGGAACGAGGCCCCTGGGAACGAGGCCCCTGGGAACGAGGCCCCTGGGAACGAGGCCCCTGGGAACGAGCCCCCCTCGGAACGAGGCCCCTGGGAACGAGGCCCCTGGGAACGAGGCCCCTGGGAACGAGGCCCCTGGGAACGAGGCCCCTGGGAACGAGGCCCCTGGGAACGAGGCCCCTGGGAACGAGGCCCCTGGGAACGAGGCCCGTGGGAACGAGGCCCGTGGGAACGAGGCCCGTGGGAACGAGGCCGGTGGGAACGAGGCCCCTGGGAACGAGGCCCCTGGGAACGAGGCCCCTGGGAACGAGGCCCCTGGGAACGAGGCCCCTGGGAACGAGGCCCCTGGGAACGAGGCCCCTCTGAACCAGGCCCCTGGGAACGAGGCCCCTGGGAACGAGGCCCCTGGGAACGAGGCCCCTGGGAACGAGGCCCCTGGGAACGAGGCCCCTGGGAACGAGGCCCCTGGGAACGAGGCCCCTGGGAACGAGGCCCCTGGGAACGAGGCCCCTGGGAACGAGGCCCCTGGGAACGAGGCCCCTGGGAACGAGGCCCCTGGGAACGAGGCCCCTGGGAACGAGGCCCCTGGGAACGAGGCCCCTGGGAACGAGGCCCCTGGGAACGAGGCCCCTGGGAACGAGGCCCCTGGGAACGAGGCCCCTGGGAACGAGGCCCCTGGGAACGAGGCCCCTGGGAACGAGGCCCCTGGGAACGAGGCCCCTGGGAACGAGGCCCCTGGGAACGAGGCCCCTGGGAACGAGGCCCCTGGGAACGAGGCCCCTGGGAACGAGGCCCCTGGGAACGAGGCCCCTGGGAACGAGCCCCGTGGGAACGAGGCCCCTGGGAACGAGGCCCCTGGGAACGAGGCCCCTGGGAACGAGGCCCGTGGGAACGAGGCTCGTGGGAACGAGGCTTGTGGGAACGAGGCCCGTGGGAACGAGGCCCGTGGGAACGAGGCCCGTGGGAACGAGGCCCGTGGGAACGAGGCCCATGGGAACGAGGCCCGTGGGAACGAGGCCCGTGGGAACGAGGCCCGTGGTAACGAGGCCCCTAGGAAGGAGGCCCCTGGGAACGAGGCCCCTGGGAACGAGGCCCCTGGGAACGAGGCCCCTGGGAACGAGGCCCCTGGGAACGAGGCCCCTGGGAACGAGGCCCCTGGGAACGAGGCCCCTGGGAACGAGGCCCCTGGGAACGAGGCCCCTGGGAACGAGGCCCCTGGGAACGAGGCCCCTGGGAACGAGGCCCCTGGGAACGAGGCCCCTGGGAACGAGGCCCCTGGGAACGAGGCCCCTGGGAACGAGGCCCCTGGGAACGAGGCCCCTGGGAACGAGGCCCCTGGGAACGAGGCCCCTGGGAACGAGGCCCCTGGGAACGAGGCCCCTGGGAACGAGGCCCCTGGGAACGAGGCCCCTGGGAACGAGGCCCGTGGGAACGAGGCCCGTGGGAACGAGGCCCGTGGGAACGAGGCCCCCGAGAACGAGGCCCCTGGGAACGAGGCCCCTGGGAATGAGGCCCCTGGGAACGAGGCCTGTGGGAACGAGACCCGTGGGAACGAGGCCCCTGGGAACGAGGCCCCTGGGAACGAGGCCCCTGGGAACGAGGCCCCTGGGAACGAGGCCCCTGGGAACGAGGCCCCTGGGAACGAGGCCCCTGGGAACGAGGCCCCTGGGAACGAGGCCCCTGGGAACGAGGCCCCTGGGAACGAGGCCCCTGGGAACGAGGCCCCTGGGAACGAGGCCCCTGGGAACGAGGCCCCTGGGAACGAGGCCCCTGGGAACGAGGCCCCTGGGAACGAGGCCCCTGGGAACGAGGCCCCTGGGAACGAGGCCCCTGGGAACGAGGCCCCTGGGAACGAGGCCCCTGGGAACGAGGCCCCTGGGAACGAGGCCCCTGGGAACGAGGCCCCTGGGAACGAGGCCCCTGGGAACGAGGCCCCTGGGAACGAGGCCCCTGGGAACGAGGCCCCTGGGAACGAGGCCCCTGGGAACGAGGCCCCTGGGAACGAGGCCCCTGGGAACGAGGCCCCTGGGAACGAGGCCCCTGGGAACGAGGCCCCTGGGAACGAGGCCCCTGGGAACGAGGCCCCTGGGAACGAGGCCCCTGGGAACGAGGCCCCTGGGAACGAGGCCCCTGGGAACGAGGCCCCTGGGAACGAGGCCCCTGGGAACGAGGCCCCTGGGAACGAGGCCCCTGGGAACGAGGCCCCTGGGAACGAGGCCCGTGGGAACGAGGCCCGTGGGAACGAGGCTCGTGGGAACGAGGCCCGTGGGAACGAGGCCCGTGGGAACGAGGCCCGTGGGAACGAGGCCCGTGGGAACGAGGCCCGTGGGAACGAGGCCCGTGGGAACGAGGCCCGTGGGAACGAGGCCTGTGGGAACGAGGCCCGTGGGAACGAGGCCCGTGGGAAGGAGGCCCCTAGGAAGGAGGCCCCTGGGAACGAGGCCCCTGGGAACGAGGCCCCTGGGAACGAGGCCCCTGGGAACGAGGCCCCTGGGAACGAGGCCCCTGGGAACGAGGCCCCTGGGAACGAGGCCCCTGGGAACGAGGCCCCTGGGAACGAGGGTCGATGACCAATGATGCTCGCAAACCTTCCCCGCCCTTGCTGGCTTGGTTAGAGGCCTAAACAAGCGCAGCCACGTGACCTGGTAGAAGAAAAACGCTCACTGCGAACGCTTCTAGCCTCAAAACGCGCTAGGATCCGCATATGTGGAGGAAGTGCAGCGGGCGCTCTTCATTCTCAAGGGCCGATGGCCAATGATGCTAGCAACCCTTCCACGCCCTTGCTAGCTTGGCAAGAGGCCTAGACAAGCGCAGCCACATGACCTGGTAGAAGAAAAACGCTCACTGCGAACGCTTCTAGCCTCAAAACGCGCTAGGATCCGCACATGTGCAGGAAGTGCAGCGGGCGCTCTTCATTCTCAAGGGCCGATGACCAATGATGCTCGCAACCCTTCCACGCCCTTTCTGGCTTGGCAAGAGGCCTAGACAAGCGCAGCCACGTGACCTGGTAGAAGAAAAACACTCACTGCGAGTGCATCTAGCCTCAAAACGCGCTAGGATCCACACATGTGCAGGAAGTGCAGCGGGCGCTCTTCATTCTCAAGGGCCGATGACCAATGATGCTCGCAACCCTTCCACGCCCTTGCTGGCTTGGCAAGAGGCCTAGACAAGCGCAGCCACGTGACCTGGTAGAAGAAAAACGCTCACTGCGAGCGCTTCTAGCCTCAAAACACGCTAGGATCCACACATGTGGAGGAAGTGCAGCGGGCGCTCTTCATTCTCAAGGGCCGATGACCAATGATGCTAGCAACCCTTCCACGCCCTTGCTGGCTTGGCAAGAGGCCTAGACAAGCGCAGCCACGTGACCTGGTAGAAGAAAAACGCTCACTGCGAGCGCTTCTAGCCTCAAAACGCGCTAGGATCCGCACATGTGGAGGAAGTGCAGCGGGCGCTCTTCATTCTCAAGGGCCGATGACCAATGATGCCCGCAACCCTTCCACGCCCTTGCTGGCTTGGCAAAAATGCAGCCACGTGACCTGGTAGAAGAAAAACGCTCACTTCGAGCGCTTCTAGCCTCAAAACGCGCTAGAATCCGCACATGTGCAGGAAGTGCAGCGGGCGCACTTCATTCTCAAGGGCCGATGACCAATGATGCTCGCAACCCTTCCACGCCCTTGCTGGCTTGGCAAGAGGCCTAGACAAGTGCATCCACGTGACCTAGTAGAATAAAAACGCTCACTGCGAGCGCTTCTAGCCTCAAAACGCTCTAGGATCCGCACAAGTGGAGGAAGTGCAGCGGGCGCTCTTCATTCTCAAGGGCCGATGACCAATGATGCTAGCAACCCTTCCACGCCCTTGCTGGTTTGGCAAGAGGCCTAGACAAGCGCAGCCACATGACCTGGTAGAAGAAAAACGCTCACTGCGAGCGCTTCTAGCCTCAAAACGCGCTAGGATCCACACATGTGGAGGAAGTGCAGCGGGCGCTCTTCATTCTCAAGGGCCGATGACCAATGATGCTCGCAACCCTTCCACGCCCTTGCTGGCTTGCCAAGAGGCCTAGACAAGCGCAGCCACATGACCTAGTAGAAGAAAAACGCTCACTGCGAGCGCTTCCAGCCTCAAAACGCGTTAGAATCCACACATGTGGAGGAAGTGCACCGGGCTCTCTTCATTCTCAGCGCCGAACTTTTCTTCGCACAAGAACCAAGCCAAAAAGGCTCTAGTATGTGTATTTGAACCTGGGCCACTAGAATATGCAATAAAAATCAGGTTGTTGAATGCTTTTCCCTACACCTATAGGGATTCACGCGCTTTCTAGGCACTTTGCGGCAAAAACGGCCGAAATCGTAGGCGCCGAACTTTTCTTCGCACAAGAACCAAGCCAAAAAGGCTCTAGTATGTGTATCTGAACCTGGACCACTAGAAAACGCAATAAAAAACAGGTTGTTGAATGCTTTTCCCTACACCTATAGGGATTCACGCGCTTTCTATGCACTTGGCGGCAAAAACGGCCGAAATCGTAGGCGCCGAACTTTTCTTCGCACAAGAACCAAGCCAAAAAGGCTCTAGTATGTGTATTTGAACCTGGCCCACTAGAATATGCAATAAAAATCAGGTTGTTGAATGCTTTTCCCTACGTCTATAGGGATTCACGCGCTTTCTATGCACTTGGCGGCAAAAACGGCCGAAATCGTAGGCGCCGAACTTTTCTTCGCACAAAAACCAAGCCGAAAAGGCTCTAGTATGTGTATTTGAACCTGGGCCACTAGAATATGCAATAAAAAGGAGGTTGTTGAATGCTTTTCCCTACACCTATAGGGATTCACGCGCTTTCTAGGCACTTGGCGGCAAAAACGGCCGAAATCGTAGGCGCCGAACTTTTCTTCGCACAAGAACCAAGCCGAAAAGGCTCTAGTATGTGTATTTGAACCTGGGCCACTAGAATATGCAATAAAAATCAGGTTGTTGAATGCTTTTCCCTACACCTATAAAGATTCACGCGCTTTCTAGGCACTTGGCGGCAAAAACGGCCGAAATCGTAGGCGCCGAACTTTTCTTCGCACAAAAACCAAGCCGAAAAGGCTCTAGTATGTGTATTTGAACCTGGGCCACTAGAATGTGCAATAAAAATCAGGTTGGTGAATGCTTTTCCCTACGCCTATAGGGATTCACGCGCTTTTTAGGCACTTGGCGGCAAAAACGGCCGAAATCGTAGGCGCCGAACTTTTCTTCGCACATGAATCAAGCCGAAAAGGCTCTAGTATGTGTATTTGAGCCTGGCCCACTATAATGTGCAATAAAAATCAGGTTGTTGAATGCTTTTCCCTACACCTATAGGGATTCACGCGCTTTCTAGGCACTTGGCGGCAAAAACGGCCGAAATCGTGGGCGCCGAACTTTTCTTCGCACAAGAACCGAGCCAAAAAAGGCTCTAGTATGTGTATTTGAACCTGGCCCACTAGAATATGCAATAAAAATCAGGTTGTTGAATGCTTTTCCCTGCACCTATAGGGATTCACGCGCTGACTAGACACTTGGCGGCAAAAACGGCCGAAATCGTAGGCGCCGAACTTTTCTTCGCACAAGAACCAAGCCCAAAAGGCTCTAGTATGTGTATTTGAACCTGGGCCACTAGAATATGCAATAAAAATCAGGTTGTTGAATGCTTTTCCCTACACCTATAGAGATTCACGCGCTGACTAGACACTTGGCGGCAAAAACGGCCGAAATCGTAGGCGCCAAACTTTTCTTCGCACAAGAACCAAGCCAAAAAGGCTCTAGTATGTGTATTTGAACCTGGCCCACTAGAATATGCAATAAAATTCAGGTTGTTGAATGCTTTTCCTTACACCTATAGAGATTCGCGCGCTTTCTAGGCACTTGGCGGCAAAAACGGCCGAAATCGTAGGCGCCGAACTTTTCTTCGCACAAGAACCAAGCCAAAAAAGCTCTAGTATGTGCATTTAAACCTTGCCCACTAGAATATGCAATAAAAATCAGGTTGTTGAATGCTTTTCCCTACACCTATAGGGATTCACGCGCTTTCTAGGCACTTGGCGGCAAAAACGGTCGAAATCGTAGGCGTCGAACTTTTCTTCGCACAAGAACCAAGCCAAAAAGGCTCTAGTATGTGTATTTGAACCTGGCCCACTAGAATATGCAATAAAAATCAGGTTGTTGAATGCTTTTCCCTACACCTATAGGGATTCACGCGCTTTCTAGGCACTTGGCGGCAAAAACGGCCGAAATCGTAGGCGCCGAACTTTTCATCGCACAAGAATCAAGCCGAAAAGGCTCTAGTATGTGTATTTGGACCTGGCCCACTAGAAAATGCAATAAAAGTCAGGTTGTTGAATGCTTTTCCCTCCACCTATAAGGATTCACGCGCTTTCTAGGCACTTGGCGGCAAAAACGACCGAAATCGTAGGCGCCGAACTTTTCTTCGCACAAGAATCAAACCAAAAAGGCTCTAGTATGTGTATTTATACCTGGCCCACTAGAATATGCAATAAAAATCAGGTTGTTGAATGCTTTTCCCTACACCTATAGGGATTCACGCGCTTTCTAGGCACTTTGCGGCAAAAACGGCCGAAATCGTAGGCCCCGAACTTTTCTTCGCACAAGATCCAAGCCTATAAGGAATAAGTATGTGTATTTGAACCTGGATCACTAGAATATGCAATAA
The DNA here is from genome assembly GCA_947470075.1 of Closterium sp. Yama58-4. NCBI lineage: Eukaryota > Viridiplantae > Streptophyta > Zygnematophyceae > Desmidiales > Closteriaceae > Closterium > Closterium sp. Yama58-4. The sequence goes on along the minus strand of CANIUD010000419.1, from coordinate 207,361 downwards.
AAATCAGGTTGTTGAATGCTTTTCCCTACACCTATAGGGATTCACGCGCTTTCTAGGCACTTGGCGGCAAAAACGGTCGAAATCGTAGGCGCCGAACTTTTCTTCGCACAAGAACCAAGCCAAAAAGGCTCTAGTATGTGTATTTGAACCTGGGCCACTAGAATATGCAATAAAAATCAGGTTGTTGAATGCTTTTCCCTACACCTATAAGGGTTCACGCGCTTACCAGGCACTTGGCGGCAAAAACGACCGAAATCGTAGGCGCCGAACTTTTCTTCGCACAAGAACCAAGCCAAAAAGGCTCTAGTATGTGTATTTGAACCTGGCCCACTAGAATATGCAATAAAAATCAGGTTGTTGAATGCTTTTCCCTACACCTATAGGGATTCACGCGCTTCCTAGGCACTTTGCGGCAAAAACGGCCGAAATCGTAGGCGCCGAACTTTTCTTCGCACAAGATCCAAGCCTATAAGGAATAAGTATGTGTATTTGAACCTGGATCACTAGAATATGCAATAAAAATCAGGTTGTTGAATGCTTTTCCCTACACCTATAGGGATTCACGCGCTTTCTAGGCACTTGGCGGCAAAAACGGCCGAAATCGTAGGCGTCGAACTTTTCTTCGCACAAGAACCAAGCCGAAAAGGCTCTAGTATGTGTATTTGAACCTGGGCCACTAGAATATGCAATAAAAATCAGGTTGTTGAATGCTTTTCCCTACACCTATAAGGGTTCACGCGCTTACCAGGCACTTGGCGGCAAAAACGACCGAAATCGTAGGCGCCGAACTTTTCTTCGCACAAGAACCAAGCCAAAAAGGCTCTAGTATGTGTATTTGAACCTGGCCCACTAGAATATGCAATAAAAATCAGGTTGTTGAATGCTTTTCCCTACACCTATAGGGATTCACGCGCTTTCTAGGCACTTGGCGGCAAAAACGGCCGAAATCGTAGGCGCCGAACTTTTCTTCGCACAAGAACCAAGCCAAAAAGGCTCTAGTATGTGTATTTGAACCTGGCCCACTAGAATATGCAATAAAAATCAGGTTGTTGAATGCTTTTCCCTACGCCTATAAGGATTCACGCGCTTTCTAGGCACTTGGCGGCAAAAACGACCGAAATCGTAGGCGCCGAACTTTTCTTCGCACAAGAACCAAGCCAAAAAGGCTCTAGTATGTGTATTTGAACCTGGCCCACTAGAATATGCAATAAAAATCAGGTTGTTGAATGCTTTTCCCTACACCTATAGGGATTCACGCGCTTTCTAGGCACTTGGCGGCAAAAACGGTCGAAATCGTAGGCGCCGAACTTTTCTTCGCACAAGAACCAAGCCAAAAAGGCTCTAGTATGTGTATTTGAACCTGGGCCACTAGAATATGCAATAAAAATCAGGTTGTTGAATGCTTTTCCCTACACCTATAGGGATTCACGCGCTTTCTAGGCACTTTGCGGCAAAAACGGCCGAAATCGTAGGCGCCGAACTTTTCTTCGCACAAGAACCAAGCCAAAAAGGCTCTAGTATGTGTATTTGAACCTGGAACACTAGAAAACGCAATAAAAATCAGGTTGTTGAATGCTTTTCCCTACACCTATAGGGATTCACGCGCTTTCTATGCACTTGGCGGCAAAAACGGCCGAAATCGTAGGCGCCGAACTTTTCTTCGCACAAGAACCAAGCCAAAAAGGCTCTAGTATGTGTATTTGAACCTGGCCCACTAGAATATGCAATAAAAATCAGGTTGTTGAATGCTTTTCCCTACATCTATAGGAATCCACGCGCTTTCTATGCACTTGGCGGCAAAAACGGCCGAAATCGTAGGCGCCGAACTTTTCTTCGCACAAGAACCAAGCCAAAAAGGCTCTAGTATGTGTATTTGAACCTGGCCCACTAGAATATGCAATAAAAATCAGGTTGTTGAATGCTTTTCCCTACACCTATAGGGATTCACGCGCTTTCTAGGCACTTGGCGGCAAAAACGGCCGAAATCGTAGGCGCCGAACTTTTTTTCGCACAACAACCAAACAAAAAAGGCTCTAGTATGTGTATTTGAACCTGGGCCACTAGAATATGCAATAAAAATCAGGTTGTTGAATGCTTTTCCCTACACCTATAGGGATTCACGCGCTTTCTTGGCACTTGGCGGCAAAAACGGCCGAAATCGTAGGCGCCGAACTTTTCTTCGCACAAGAACCAAGCCAAAAAGGCTCTAGTATGTGTATTTGAACCTGGGCCACTAGAATATGCAATAAAATTCAGGTTGTTGATTGCTTTTCCCTACGCCTATAGGGATCCACGCGCTTTCTAGGCACTTGGCGGCAAAAACGGCCGAAATCGTAGGCGCCAAACTTTTCATCGCAAGAACCAAGCCAAAAAGGCTCTAGTATGTGTATTTGAACCTGGCCCACTAGAATATGCAATAAAAATCAGGTTGTTGAATGCTTTTCCCTACACCTATAAGGATTCACGCGCATTCTAGGCACTTGGCGGCAAAAACGGCCGAAATCGTAGGCGCCGAACTTTTCTTCGCACAAGAATCAAGCGACCCAAAAAGGCTCTAGTATGTGTATTTGAACCTGGCCCACTAGAATATGCAATAAAAATCAGGTTGTTGAATGCTTTTCCCTACACCTATAGAGATTCACGCGCTTTCTAGGCACTTGGCGGCAAAAACGGCCGAAATCGTAGGCGCCGAACTTTTCTTCGCACAAGAACCAAACCAAAAAGTCTCTGGTATGTGTATTTGAACCTGGCCCACTAGAATATGCAATAAAAATCAGGTTGTTGAATGCTTTTCCCTACACCTATAGGGATTCACGCGCTTTCCAGGCACTTTGCGTAAAAAACAACCAAAATCGTAGGCGCCGAACTTTTCTTCGCACAAGAACCAAGCCAAAAAGGCTCAAGTATGTGTATTTAAACCTGGCCCATTAGAATATGCAATAAAAATCAGGTCGTTGAATGCTTTGTCAGAAAGAAGAGACTGGAATGATTGAACTATGAGTGAAAGCAGTACAAGTACCAAACCCTAGAATTGTGTACCCCCCATAGGCTAACCCACTGTAGCCTAAACAAACACAACATATATAATGTTTGACACACCCCCATAGGCAAAGTGGGGGAGAGCAAGGGGTCACAAGACCAGTCAAAGCAAAGCAAAACAAGCTCAGGGTGGATCTCAAGGATACCACACAAATTCCGAGCACAAGCAAGCGGTCACAAGACCAGTTCACATGCAGGTTGATAATATAACAAGAGATACAGTGATCACAACCTAGCAAGTGTAAACATGCAGGTATATATATAAAGATCACAGTACAAGCAGGGTCAAGAAGTAAGTAAGTGAGGTCCAGCAGGCACAAGGCCTAGAAGAGTACAGAAACGCTGATGGTCACAAGGCTGAAGCGCCTTGGTGAACACATCAGCAAGGTTGGCCTCAGTGGCCACGTAACGCAGACGAAGCTGACCACGCTGCTGCAGCTCTCGAGCAAGGAAGTACCGAAGGGCGATGTGCTTCGTTCTGTGCTCCAGTCTGTGCTCCTCACACAAGGCAATGGCAGCCTGGTTGTCGACGTACAGCACTGGAGGAGAACGAGGCCGCTCTCCCAAGTCGGTCAGCAGGTAGGTCAGCCAGCGAAGCTCCTGGGCAGCCATGGCTGTGGCGTAGATCTCAGCCTCACAACTGGAGCTGAGAACAGAAGAAGAGCGTGTAGAACGCCAAGAAACTGAGCCGGAGCCAAGGCTGAAGGTGTAACCCTGAGACGACCGCTGAGTAGCCTGGTCGTCCGCCCAAGAAGCGTCTGAGTGTCCAGTAAGTACAACTCGGTCTCGCCCTCCAAGCACTAGCCCCGTGCCCGACGTACTGCACAAGTAGCGCAACACCCTCTTAGCGGCATCCATGTGCTCCTTCCTGTGACGGCCAGGAGCAACAAAGCGTGCAAGGATGCTAAGAGGGTATGCAAGGTCAGGTCGAGTGCAGGTCATCAGGTACATGAGGCAGCCCACAAGCTCTGGATACGGGCCACTCGGCTCTACGGACTCATCCGAAGGCAGAGCTGAGAGCGAGTGACCGGTAGGCAGAGGAGTGGACTGAGGCGAGGAGTACGTGAAGCGGAAGCGCTGAAGGATCTGCTGCACCATGTGTGACTGAGTCAGGGTGATGGTGCGCCGTGCTCTGTCCCGGGTGATCCGCAAGCCAAGATAGCTTGTCAGTTCACCCAGGTCTGTGCACGTGTGTCTCCTCTGCAGCTCCGACTTCACGTGGGCGAGTGCCGTGGTGTCAGCAGTGGCAAAGACCAAGTCGTCGACGTACACGAGGATGTAGAACGGCGGCAGTGAGGTGTCTGTGCGTAGAAACAGTGACGGGTCAGCAGTAGAGGGAGCGAACCCAAGAGCCGCAAGTGTCGTCCTCAGTGTGTCGTGCCACTCACGCGGTGCCTGGCGGAGACCGTAGACCGGCCGCTGAAGTCTCCACTGGGTACCAGGAGGAACCGACCCAGTGAAGCCAGGAGGGCGGCGCAGCCAGATCTCCTCATGCAGGCTGCCCTGCAAGAAAGCAGTGCTGAAGTCAAGTGAGTGAAGCTCGTAGTCGCGCTGAGCGGCTATGTGCAGCAGCACCCGAAGAGTGGTCATCTTCAGGGTGGGGGAGAAGGTCTGAAAGAAGTCAACTCCCTCTCGCTGACTGAAGCCTCGAGCCACGTAGCGCGCCTTGAAGACAGGAGGAGAACCCGGCGGCCGCTTCACCCTGAAAATCCACATGCCACTGACGATGTTCGCCCCAGGTGGGGGAACCTCGTCGACGTAGGTGCGTGTGGACTTCCAGGAAGCCATCTCTGCGTCCATGGCTGTCTTCCACTGAGAGGAGTAGGGACCCGCCATCGCCTCAGCGTAAGTGCGCGGGGTCGGGATGTCTGGTGCATCCGGGTCTCCCTCAGGGGCAACTAGCATGGACACGAGGTGGGGTAAAGCAGCAGCAAAGCACTGGAACTCAACCTGTCTGTCCTCAAGGACGTCCGTGCCAAGAGCACACTCACCCCCGACGGACGGAGGACAGACAGACTCAGACTCAGACTCAGCAACGAGGCTAGTGGCGTAGTCTAGACGACAGGCAGCAGCAAAGTCAACTAACTCAGCGACCAGAGAAGACGCAGCGGTGGACTCAAAGGTAGGGTCAGTGACAACAGTAGCGAGGAGACGGGTGACAGTGGGACTGGTAGCACGACGGGAGTCAGACTCCGGATCAGGAAGAGTAGGCAGAGAGGACGCAGGAGGAGACGGCAGCGGAACACGCTGAGGAGCAGTGGAGGGACGCAGAGTCATGTAGTGAGTGCCAGGGACAGGAGGAGGACGCTCACGTGGGACACGACGACCAGTGCGAGCAGGACGAACAGGCGACGCAGGACGAGACTCAGGCTCACGACGCTCGGTAAGACCTCCTGTGGGACCAGTGTAAGGAGAGGGACCAGGGAGAAGCGAGGCAGGCGGGAACTGTGACTGCGACTGGACAGGCGGAGGACACTCGACGGAGGGAGGAGGACAAGGAGGAGGAGCCTGACCAAGAACCTGCTGAAGAAGCGGGACGAAGTACGGTCGCGGTCGCGGCCGCGCAGCGTCTCCAGAACCAGCAGAGACACCAGCGCCAGGGTCCTCAGCACCAGCAGCAGCTCCAACGTCCGGGTCCTCAGCACCAGCAGCAGCTCCACCGTCCGGGTCCTCAGCTCCAGTAGTAGCTCCAACGCCCGGGTCCGCAGCACCAGCAGCAGCGCCACCGCTCGGGTCCGCAGCACCAGCAGGAACTCCACCAGCTGGGTCCTCAGCTCCAGCAGCAGCTCCACCGCTCGGGTCCCCAGCTCCAGCAGCAGCTCCACCGTCCGGGTCCTCAGCTCCAGCAGTAGCTCCAACGCCCGGGTCCTCAGCAGTAGCAGCACCCCCAGGCTCAGCACCCCCAGACTCCGCACCCCCAGGCTCAGCACCTCCAGGCTCCGCACCCCTAGGCTCCGCACCCCCAGGCTCCGCACCCTCAGACTCCTCACGGTCAGGCTCAGTACCCCCAGCAGGACGAGAGTCAACAGCTACCTCAGCAGGCTCAACCGGGTCTACCTGGGACACACCTGAGGGAGCGGCACCCTGAGGGGGGAGGGGGTCTGGTACCTCAGCACCTGGAGCGAGGAAGAGAGGCGGGGGGGGAGCAGGGCAGTGCGGTAGGGGAAGAGGCGGTAGTAGGGGACGGACTCGTCAAAAGTGACGTCCTGAGAGGCCAGGACACGACGCGAGGTGGCGTGGTAGAACTGCCAACCAGGCGCGTCCGGGACAAAGCCAAGGAAGACACAGGGGACAGCTCGACGGGAGAGCTTGTCCGCGGACGTATCGCGAACAAAAGCTCGAGATCCCCAGACCCGAAAACGCGACGCATCGCCAGCCTCTCCCGTCCAACGCAGTGTTGGAGAAGTCTCCGGTAAGGAGACACGGGGCCAGAGGTTGAGCTGATGCGCAGCGTATCGGACTGCAAACGGCCACAGAAAGTGGGGGGCAGCCGCATGAACCAAGGAGGTACGAGCGACCTCCATGACCAAGCCAATGCGGCGCTCAGCAACCCCATTCTGCTGTGGAGAGGCCGGAAGCGTGAACGACTGCTCAATGCCCTCCTGCTGACAGAAGGCCTCCAAGAGGCCAGAGGAAAACTCCCCACCTCTGTCAGAGTGCAGACGCAGGACAGGGAAGTCGGAGCGGAAACGCTCACTGAGTTGGAGACGAGATCTGCGGATCCAAGGGATCAAGACATCAGGGACGTCACCCTTGGCGCGCAAGGGGAAGACCGTGGTGTAGCGCGAGAAGTCATCAACAACAATCAGGAAGTACCTCTCCTGACCCTGACCACGGACGCGGGCTGGGCCCCACACGTCCATGTGGAGCGTCTGCAAAGGAGCAGTCGTCGGGGGGAAGGAGGAGGAGTGAGGAGCGGCGCGCTGCCGCCCTTCGACACAGGGAAGACAGGGAGGAGCAGGCGAGGGTGGGAGGGGAGGGAGAACCCTGGGAAGACCAGCAACAAGGTCCCGTTTGTGCATGGCCCGAAGGTGCTGCACAGACGGGTGACCAAGGCGGTGGTGCCAGAGGACAGTCTCATGCGCCAGAGAGCGACACGAGCAGGGGGCGGACAGCTGACCTGACGCAGACGCAGACGCGGACGCAGCTACCTGAGGGGACTCAGTGGTCAGTGTGTACAGGTCCGACCCCGGCTGCCGAGTGAAGGTAGCCAGGTGACGGCCTGTCCGAGCACACGTGCAGTGGGTCACGCGCTCGTAAGCAGGGGTGAACTGGTGGACACCCCCGTCCTGGAGCGCACTACCCGCCACCAAGTTCGTAGAGAACGAGGGGAGGTAGAGACCGGACAGCGTGCCTGACGGGACCGCAGGACAAGGAAGGACAGTGGAGGAGGTCGCAACGACCGGACCCCCAGAGGGGTCAGCGAGGGAGACAGCAACTGGCCGAGCGAGTGGCTCAAGGACAGTGCGGTCACGAAAGAAACAGCGAGAAGCACCTGAGTCCAGTGTGAAGGTGTGCAGTGCTGCAGTCGACTCAGTACCAGCGGGCACGGACGCACTAGCACCTAGAGCAGCAGCCTCACCAGGACCTGGGGCAGCAGACGCACTAGCACCTAGAGCGGCAGCCGGACTAGTCTGAATGCCCGGGTCGGGCGGAACACGCAAGTACTGAGCACCCTCTCCACTAGTAAACATCGCATACATGGCAGTGAGAATAGCATCAAAGTCTAAAGCCCAGATATCAACACCCTTCTTTTCCAGATCAGCCCAGTGAGGCAGGTCAGTGGCATCAGGAAACTGGGCACGCCACGCGTCAGTAAGGCGTGCGAAACAGCGCTGTGTGGGATGCGGCCTCCCACACTGCTGGCCAGTGCGGTCACCAGTGCGAATGACGTAAGTGCACGTAAAGCCACGCTGCGCATACCACTCACGAGCGGCCTGAAGCGACGGGGCGGGCTGCTGACTCTGGCCACCGCCAGCGCCTCCACGACCACCACTGCCGCCGCCACCGCCTCGGCCACCTCCACCCCTGCCGCTGCCACGACCACCTCCGCCTCCACTGCCGCCTCCACCCCTGCCGCCACTCCCGCCGCTGCTGTCACCACCCCCACTGCCGCCAGTAGGCTCCCCAGCCGCTCCTCCACTCCCACCGCCTCCACCCCCACCTCCTCCGCCGCCACCTCCAACCTTGCCCCCTTTGCCCCTGCGGCGCCCGCTCGGAGCAGACGCGGCCCCGACCTTCTCAGCACCAAGGAGGTCGACAGTAGCAGCAGAGGCGACAGAGGGGAGGAGAGGGGAAGGGGAACACCCCTCAAAGAACGGGGTGCGGGGGTCGCCACGAGAGGTGCCTACAGCGACGATGCTCGTCTCAGCTGCAAGCAGTTCCTTCTCGAGGAGGGCAATGGTGAGCTCAGTGGGAGAGCGAGCGAGGAAGTGATCCCTGACTGCGCGCAGAGAGTCAGGGAGGCGGGTGACAATGTGGTAGAGCGTGATCTAGAGCGGGGGGGGTTGCTGGCAAGGAACTCGTCAGGCATAGCAGCGCGAAAGCGGGCCTCACTGGTCCTGAGGTGGGTGATGAGGTCAGCGACTGTGCTGAAGGAGGCCAGGTCGGGGAACAGGTAGGGGAGGGTGAGGCGGCCTAGTGCGGCAGAGGCAGGTGAGGAGTAACGAGCAACTACAGCAGTGTACAGGTCCTTAGCAGTCTTGTGTTGGCCAAAGTGCTCGCGCTCATCTAGTGGCAGGGAGTTGCGAATAGCGAAGCGAGCGTGGGCGTCACGAGTCTGCCACTGTGAGCGCTGAGTGCTGTCTGCAGTGGTAGGAGGGGCAGTAGCGTGACCGAGGGCATGATCGTACAGCGAAATATCCTCCTTGGCAGTGAGCTGGAGGAAGAGGTGCAGGTCATCTAGCCAGGTGTCAAACTTCACTGGGCGGCCCTCGGCATCGAAAGCAAGTACGGGAGGACTAGCCATAGTGGCAGCAGTAGTAGCAGTAGCAGCAGTAGCAGTAGCAGCAGGAGCAGTAGTATCGACGGGGCTGCTCAGTACGGGCGGCGCGGCTCGGTCGGGTAGGGCGGCGCGGCTCGGGTCGGGCTGCGCGGCTGCGCAGAGCCTCTAAGCGGGGCGGTACGGGGCCGCGGGGGGCCTCTAAGCGGGGCTCGACGGGGCCGCGGGGCCGCTAAGCGGGGCGCAACGGGGTCGCGGGGCCGTGAGGTGGGGCGCGACGGGGCCGCGGGGCCTCTAAGCGGGACGCGACGGGGCCGCGGGGCCTCTAGGCGGGACGCGACGGGGCCGCGGGGCCGCTAGGTGGGGTTCGACGGGGCCGCGGGGCCGCTAAACGGGGTGCGCGCGGGGTCGACGGGGCCGTAAGCGGGGCGCGTGCGGGACCGACGGGGCCGTAAGCGGGGCGCGCGCGGGTCGACGGGGCCAAACGGGGCCGAAATCGGGGCGCGCGCGGGTTCGACGGGGCCACTAAGGGGCGGCGCGCGAATCGCTAAGGGGCGGCGCGCGGGGTCGACGGGGCCTTAGGGGGGGGCCGTAAACGCACAAGGGCGCAGAGGGGGAGGCGCTAACGCAGCACTCCGACAGTAGATAGGTAGGTAGGTATTCAGTGGTGGGCCCTAAGAACGGTCCTAGCGAAGGACCTGCTCTGAAACCATGTCAGAAAGAAGAGACTGGAATGATTGAACTATGAGTGAAAGCAGTACAAGTACCAAACCCTAGAATTGTGTACCCCCCATAGGCTAACCCACTGTAGCCTAAACAAACACAACATATATAATGTTTGACATGCTTTTCCCTACACCTATAGGGATTCATGCGCTTTCTAGGCACTTGGCGGCAAAAACGGCCGAAATCGTACGCGCCGAACTTTTCATCGCACAAGAATCAAGCCGAAAAGGCTCTAGTATGTGTATTTGAACCTGGCCCACTAGAATATGCAATAAAAATCAGGTTGTTGAATGCTTTTCCCTACACCTATAGGGATTCACGCCCTTTTCAGGCACTTGGCGGCAAAAACGACCGAAATCGTAGGCGCCGAACTTTTCTTCGCACAAGAACCAAGCCAAAAAGGCTCTAGTATGTGTATTTGAACCTGGCCCACTAGAATATGCAATAAAAATCAGGTTGTTGAATGCTTTTCCCTACACCTTTAGGGATCCACGCGCTTTTAAGGCACTTGGTGGCAAAAACGGCCGAAATCGTAGGCGCCGAACTTTTCTTCGCACAAGAACCAAGCCGAAAAGGCTCTAGTATGTGTATTTGAACCTGGCCCACTAGAATATGCAATAAAAATCAGGTTGTTGAATGCTTTTCCCTACACCTATAAAGATTCACGCGCTTTCTAGGCACTTGGCGACAAAAACGGCCGAAATCGTAGGCGCCGAACTTTTCTTCGCACAAGAACCAAGCCAAAAAGGCTCTAGTATGTGTATTTTAACCTGGCCCACTAGGAAAATGCAATAAAAATCAGGTTGTTGAATGCTTTTCCCTACACCTATAAAGATTCACGCGCTTTCTAGGCACTTGGCGGCAAAAACGGCCGAAATCGTAGGCGCCGAACTTTTCTTGACACAAGAACCAAGCCGAAAAGGCTCTAGTATGTGTATTTGAACCTGGCCCACTAGAATATGCAATAAAAATCAGGTTGTTGAATGCTTTTCCCTACACCTATAGGGATTCACGGCGGCAAAAACGGCTGAAATCGTAGGCGCCGAACTTTTCTTCGCACAAGAACCAAGCCGAAAAGGCTCTAGTGTGTATATTTGAACCTGGCCCACTGGAATACGCAATAAAAATCAGGTTGTTGAATGCTTTTCCCTACACCTATAAAGATTCACGCGCTTTCTAGGCACTTGGCGGCAAAAACGGCCGAAATCGTAGGCGCCGAACTTTTCTTCGCACAAGAACCAAGCCGAAAAGGCTCTAGTATGTGTATTTGAACCTGGGCCACTAGAATATGCAATAAAAATCAGGTTGTTGAATGCTTTTCCCTACACCTATAAAGATTCACGCGCTTTCTAGGCACTTGGCGGCAAAAACGGCCGAAATCGTAGGCGCCGAACTTTTCTTCGCACAAGAACCAAGCCGAAAAGGCTCTATTATGTATATTTGAACCTGGCTCATTGGAATACGCAATAAAAATCAGGTTGTTGAATGCTTTTCCCTACACCTATAAAGATTCACGCGCTTTCTAGGCACTTGGCGGCAAAAACGGCCGAAATCGTAGGCGCCGAACTTTTCTTCGCACAAGAACCAAGCCGAAAAGGCTCTAGTATGTGTATTTGAACATCGTGGTATGATTCTTTTGCTCTTAATGCATTAGAATAATCTGTATGAAGTAGGGATAGTATGGCACTTTAGATCAGGTTTCTATACTACACGTATGAAAGCCAAATCTATTTAGCTGCTTTGTTGGTCGTTGTTAAAAACATTACCGAGTTTCCTTGAGCGAGACGTGAAATTTAGAAGACCCTTCCAGCGCTTCGCGGATTGTTCTGCCTCGCTGGCCAGTGGTGGCTGGAAGATCTCTTGTAGGGCGTGAAGGTCGCACGCGATTCGTAAGGCACCACTTCCGTGCACGGGATTGGCGATGCCTGGCCCCGCTGATCCTCTCGTCAACCTATCAACGGTTCCCACCTTGTTTGCTCAGCAAAAAGAATGCCATCCAAATTTCCCTAGGTGCAGAAGAAATCAAGCCCAACGCCAACCCAACCCTCACCTCACTCCCCCCGAGCTGCTGCAGAATTTTGCATTCTGCTGAATTCTGTGCTGCCTCCTATCTCCCAGCAGCATTCCTTGTGTGATCTCGAACTGTGTTCCGTCACTCACACTTCTGGAACCAATGGCTGCTCTTACATGCCAGACAGCTGCCACCTTCGCCAAGCTTGGCTCCGCTTCGAGTGCTCAGGCCTCAAGAAAAGCCAGAGTGACGCGTGCTGCATTTCTTGGCCAGCGCGTTAATGTCAGCTCAAGCAGCAGAGGTCAGGTTCTGAAGCTTTTTTTTCTCCAAAAAATGTCGGTTGACACAGAAACGCTAAAGACAGAATTCACGCATGTGTTTTTCGATCCTTCAGGAGTTGCCAAGACTTCAAAGTTCGCAGTGAGGGCAACCGCTGAAAATGAAGAATCTCCATTCGTGACTCGATCCAAAGAGCTTCTTGAGGACGCTAAGGCCAAGGCAAGCGCTCTCAAGCAAATATCGTTGCAGTTCGCGTTCGAGCACTTAAACTCACTTCATACACTGTCAACTAATTTGTTGTTAGTGTGTTTACAGTGGGATACAGTTGACGACAAAAGCACGGTTCTTCTCTACGGTGGCGGAGCGATTGTTGCACTTTGGCTTTCCTCCACGATAGTGTCCGCCGTCAACTCCATCCCGCTGGTATTGTGTTAATCAGTAGTGGTGTTTTTTTCTGATTATTTCCTGTCTCTTAACTAGCGATTTTCACGTTATTGCAGCTCCCCAAGGTCCTCGAGCTAGTGGGCACGGTCTACACTGGCTGGTTCGTCTACCGCTATCTCTTGTTCAAGGTTCGTCACATCGCGTCTGTGTTCTTTCCTTCCAATGAATATGCTTTTTTTTTCGCTGCCAATATTTCAGAGGATCGTCTACTCAAAACGTTTTCTTTGTGTCTAACAGTCTAGCAGGAGGGAGCTGTCACTTCTTGTTGATGACCTGATGAGCAAGATCACTGACAAGAAGTGAATATTGTCAGTCAGTAAAATCCAGCTGAGGCAGGCTCCTGGTGGTCCTGGGCGTAGTTCTGTAATCTTGTTAAATTAATCACCATGACAATGCATCGCATACCTAGTTGATGTTACAATACATCCAGTCAGCCAGAATAATGAATCACCTCGACAGGCATATTAGTACCATCAGATTCTATGCTTGTTGATGTTGTATTTCTCAAACGTAGCCTTACACTCTGCAAGACAGGAAAAAATGGGAGAATGGGGCGGAAAGAATGCCTTTTGCAACAATGAACCAGGTGCTGAAAAATCACCACTGATATGGAAGGAAAAGAGAAAACAGTGGGCTTGATTCAGACTCCAGGATTTGTGAATGTATGAATTGAACATACAAACTGGGAGGGAAGGCATGGCAAGAGAAGCAGGGAGGACAGGAGGGAGTGCCAGCGACCAGGGAAGACCAGGAGAAAATGGTGAGAGCAACAGGGAAGGCTGGGAGAGAGTGACGAGACAGACAAGGAGGTCTGGGGTTAGCTGCAGTTGTGGAGAGAGCTGTGAGAGCGGACTTATATTCAGCAAACACCTCTCTTATGATGTTCATTAATCGGTGTAAATTCAAAAATTTCGCCCTTAATCAGCATAAAAACAATGGGCTGGGTAAGTGACGTACCTTATCCAATGACTCCGCAGTAGACATTTGACGCAGAAAAACCTCCCTGTTGGCAGGAAATCGATTTGTGGGGTCCATCACAATAACGTGGCGGGAACTGGACAGGAGGCACACATTGTGAGTCAGATAGCTGCACAGTGCATTGAACTGTGAAAGTAGGATTATTGGGAACAACATGACTTACTCAGAACTTGCACAACTCGATTGCCGCAGCAGGTTTGGCAGCAGTCTTGGTAGAAGTGACGAGGCAGAGCTGTCATAAAGGACATCACATGCTAGTACCTGGAAACAGAGCATAACACGGGCCAGTTTTGTCTTGCTTATTCCAGCAGGAGCATCTCAAACGTCCAATTGTCTCTCGAATGCCACTCTTCGATCAATCACTCCCTCAATCCACTTCTTAACCGTTGCTCACACCTCAGACCATTTAGATAGAAAACATGCATAGGAAAAAAGAAAGACAGAAAGCCAGCAAGAAAAAAGGAAGAAAGAACAGCATACCGTGTTAAATTTCTCTCCGTGGTAGTCTCCGTCGGACCAGTCAAGCACTTCAGCAGAAATAGATGCCGTTTCTGTGATAAGGACAGCCCCATTCAATGACACTTGCGAACCCTCGAGAGCAGGCAGATGAAGGTGAGACAAATCTGAGGAGCCTGAAAGCTGACTGTGGTCCAGAGGGGATTCGGTGAATTGTGTATCCCTACTGACGTGGCGGTGCTGGAGGTGGTAGGAAGGAAGGGCGATGAGAGAGAGAAGGTGTTTCAAGGCACCTGACTGCTGTGCTGATGTCAGCCATTGTTGGAGCAACCGTAAGGATGGGAAACAGGGGCGAGACTGAGAAGAGGTGTACTGAGGAAAGTTGTGAGCATTAACGATGCTTGTGAGGAGGCAGGAGAGAAGAGCAAGAGGCTCACGGTCGAAGTACACCACTTCACGAGCCCCTGCCATCAATGCTGCCAGACCAGCAATGCCTGCCGCCATGGAATGTGATGGGAGCAGTTAAAGAAAAGTGAAATTTCAGAAAGAAACGTGAACACTGACTAAGAAAAGGAAAGCAAGGTTGAATCCTTGCTATACAATGCAATGGCTGAGATTCCCTTACCCATTCTACACAAACTCCAAGAATCAGCTCAGCATGTGGGAACTGTACCTGCATCAACACCGACCCAGAAACACAAACACGGAAAACACGCTGGATGCTTGTTCCCTTCCTACACGTACGTACCTATTCCAGCACCCAGATCACAAACACGCTGGCCCTGCACTGTCTCTGGGTGCGCAAGAACCTGAAAAGGGAAATGAAGCACAGGGAGGAAGGTTGGAATAGAATTTCAGAACCACCGCGTAGCGCGTCGGTCCTTACATGAATGGTTTCATCGCTGTACCCTCCTCACCACCGCTCGTCCCACCTACAGTTCCCGTCCCGACTCTCCCCCCTCACCTGTCGGAACATGGCCTGGGCGCAAGGCCACACCTGGCACCAATAGGGGTCCTTGTGCTCGCCGGACTCCGCCTCTGCCACGCAGCAAGCAGGAAGAACTCCACAGGACAGAGCTCATGCGAGCAACCCACAAGCAAGCGCACAGTCACCAGCACTGCTGGAAAAGAGTGTGGGCCAAAAGAGAGGCGACAGGGATCGTTCTGGCGAGGCATCCACCAGGGAATGACTCGGTTACGAAGCGACGGGGTTGGTGGATTGTTGTAAAGCGTGTGTGCGCGCGTACCTCTGGCAATGTACATGTCAAGCACCGTGTCCAGGCAACGAGGCTGAACCACCCTCACAACGCGCCCAGCCACTGCGACCTGCCATGCACAACGGCCACCAGATCAGGTTCGAAAGCAGCTGGTTTTACTTGAAGTTCTCGGGGAACAGAGTTGATTATGGTGCAGAGCTTGTCAAGGGACTCAAGATGCCATGCCATTCCGCGAAATGTGCAACCGTGTCCGTTCACCTCGACAACTTCTAGCTCGGGAATGAACAGTGGATCGAGGTACTCAGCCGTGACGTCATCTGACGCGTCTGGTCTGCTTGCGGATGCGCCGACGGCGTGCACGTCAGCCAGCGACGCGTAGGTACTGGCGGACCGTCGATGTCTTGCGACTCTCGCGAAATGCGAAGGTGATCCAGTAACGGAGGGGAGTGGTCCACCGGAAGCGAAGAAATGCTGCGCGAAGACCCTGTAACTCCTGTCTCGAACATCATTCGCTTCGTGGGATACGAATCTCGCCGCGGGAAGGAACGTTTGCTGTTGGTGCCGTGCAGCAGATCTCCGACATGCTTGACCACGCACACAGGGTTTTAGGCTAGATGCCAGCGTTAACCGCCGAGTTCGCAGCTTTGATGCCTGGAGGCTCAGCAGACTATGACGCATGGTCGCCGCTGCTGCGGCCATGACAGTTGGTGGGATGCTAGCAACTTTCTTGGAGTACCTACGTGGAAGCGCAAAAGCAAATAATATTTTTCGAAGTACTGAAGTTATCAACCATGACTGATTATCAGACTCCCTCAAGTTGATTGTTCTAATGTGTTGTCATACGCAATATACAAGCCTAAACAAGGTGTTGTGGCTGGTACTGGTTAGGCGCTAGATTCCTTATTTGTGAGGGATGCTCTTTCTGGGTACCAAACATATTGTGGTATGGGATGGCGAAGAAAAAACAGCATGATTTACAGGAAGTGAAACATTCCAGTGCATGCAATCTTAGGATGATGGGATGACACGGCTTCAGGAGAGGGTGGACTGGGATGTGTGAGTGATGAATTCGTTGAATGCAAGCAAGGTGCACTCCCTCTTGGAAGCACTTCGTCCACAAGTCAGCCATGGATGAAGTGAGATACCCAACGATGGGAACCCGAAGCTACAATGAGAAGGTGGAAAGCCAATCAGAAGTCATCGATAGGGGGCCATTCCATACAGGACAAACTCCATGGCTCCACAGGACCCTAGAGTGTGTCGTTCACTATCTAAGACGCGGTGCTAGGGAAGTGGGGTGCTCGACGCATTACGATCACGTGCTCATGAGGGCAGCATCAGGTAACCTGGGGGAAAAGTGCGTAAAGTATTTGAAATAATCGCTTATAAAATTATCTTTACAGAGTCAGCATCTCAAGCCATTTAGATCTTGCCCCTGGGGCCGAGGGCAGCGGGCTTCTGGGGGCCGTTCTGGATGGCAATGATGTCACCGGTGGAGTTGGCAGCGAAGTGACCGATGGCGCCAGCATAGCCGAGGATGAGCACCTTCAGGAGAATTCCCCTCTTGGTGAAGAGGCCGGCGAAGGTCTCGAAGAACTTAGCCTGTAAAATGGAATAACAAGACGTCAGCCATCTACTTTTCTGCAAGGCTGGCTAATTTCAATGTCCTAAACGTAGGCGAGAAAAGAAACTATACCTGAAGGCCATTGTAGGGGGAAGCACCATCGTTGCCGTACAGGTCCCAGGCACCAGTGGTGTTGCCGAGGTCCTTCAGGTCAAAGTACACGCTCTCATCGCCGTACTTGGCGCGGGGAGCGGTGAACCTAACGGCCTTGGCGGGGGCAGCCTTCACATTGTTCTTCACAGCAAGCTTCTGGCCGCAGAAGGCGCTGGCGGAGATGGAGGCGGACACAGCGAGGGCGGCCATTGTGCTTGAGTGTAGTGAAGATAGGAATCGGCTTGGGCGTTCAGAAAGCTACCAAGGAATGGCAGTGTGAGTGCTGGTCTAAAAGACCCCAAGAACCAACAGACTGGTGGCTAGGCGGAGGTCCCTCGCGAACTTTCGCGAGTGGGGAGCTGCTGGTTTGCGATTGGTGCGAGCTGGATAGGCCCTAGATTGCTGAAATCGAGCACGGGTAAGGCAGTCCAGCGTGGCAGTGTGTCGAGCTTGTCAATGGATACTGAAATCCGCTACAAGGGCACCTGGTGGCAGATGCGTGGCCACTCGAGCACATTACGAGTGGGGTTTTCGAGAATCCTACAGTGCACTTCGCCTCAGGTACACGAAATTCAAATAAATGTAGCAAGTGTTTTGCTAAATCTGCATAGTGTATGAACCTTACAATTAAGAAATGCTACGAACGCACTTTTGTGAAACGGAAATAAAAAGCTCAGCATGGCATGTCACTAAGGAACAAAAATGATACATATAGTTTGATTCATAATTCGAATAAGGCATGATACATTCACCAGATTCTGGCAGGGTGCACTTGATGATTTGTACAAATATGCTGGCATATCACTAACTAGAACTGATGAATTTTCCCTCTTCTCCCAGAATCTTTCCCGCTTCACCAGACTTCCTTCTGCTATCACCTCTCTCCTGGAGTTCGCCCGTCATGCCCAAGATAAGAGTTCTCTTCTTCGCGCGCGCTCGCGAGCTCGTAGGTGCGGCAGAGCAAACCCTAGAGCTGCCCGCGGACGCCGATTCTCGCTTGCTGCTCGAGCGCCTG
This sequence comes from Closterium sp. Yama58-4, assembly GCA_947470075.1. Classification (NCBI taxonomy): domain Eukaryota; kingdom Viridiplantae; phylum Streptophyta; class Zygnematophyceae; order Desmidiales; family Closteriaceae; genus Closterium; species Closterium sp. Yama58-4. Next base: position 189,538 of record CANIUD010000419.1, on the reverse strand, counting down.
TACGACGCGCACCCGCCGCTGCGCGACCTCGCGCAAAGCGTGGTGCTGGCGGTGAACCACGTGTACGTGTCGCCTAGCGACCCGCCGACGGCTCTTAAAGACGGAGACGAGGTGGCATTGATCCCGCCCATCAGCGGCGGATAACTGCTCCTCGCGCCGCTGTTGAAGTGCGGCAGGGCCGTGCCTCTGCTCTCCTCTCGTCACGTCACGTCGCATCTCTACCTGCCGCATTTCCTCTCCTCCCATCTCTCACCATTCCTTCTCGCTGCCTCTACCCTCTCACTCCCGGTCGCTCGGCCATCATCTTCCTCCTCGTTCGGCTCTTCCACTCTCATCTTAATAATATAGCGTCATCTTAATAATATAGCATCATCTTAATCAAGTTTCGTCATCGCCGTCGTACACCTCACCACTAGTCCTGATGTCACCATCCACGTCAGCACCTGCGACATCAGCAGCACCGCCATCAGCAGAAGCAGGAGCAGGAACAGGAGCAGAAGCAGAAGCAGGAACAGGAGCAGGAGCAGGAGCAAGAGCAGAAGCAGAAGCAGGAACAGGAGCAGGAGCAGGAGCAGGAGCAAGAGCAGAAGCAGAAGCAGGAGCAGGAGCAGGAGCAGGAGCAGAAGCAGAAGCAGGAACAGGAGCAGGAGCAGGAGCAGGAGCAAGAGCAGAAGCAGAAGCAGGAACAGGAGCAGGAGCAGGAGCAGGAGCAAGAGCAAAAGCAGAAGCAGGAGCAGGAGCAGGAGCAGGAGCAGAAGCAGAAGCAGGAACAGGAGCAGGAGCAGGAGCAGGAGCAGGAGCAGGAGCAGGAGCAGGAGCAGGAGCAGGAGCAGGAGCAGGAGCAGGCGCAGCAGCAGGGGAAGCGGGGGGGGCATGGGAGAGCGTGGGTGCAGACGTGCTGCTGGCAGTGCTGCAGCGGCTGACAGCGCGTGAGTGGGCGGCGTGCTTCTGTGTGTGCTCGCACTGGCGACGCACGGCCATGGACGCCAGTCTGTGGCAAGCAGCGTGTCACCGGGAATTCGCCATTCATCATCCATCCAACTCCCCTCTCGCACACCTCCTCCTCGACTCACTCCCTCCCTCCCACTCTCCCGTAACCCCTTCCTCCACCTCTTGCTCCTCCGCCTCCTCATCCTCTTCGTCTCTCCGCCCCCCTCTCCCGTCCCCCTTCCTCCGCATCTTCCCCCGCGCCTACCTCTCCCCCCACCGCCCCTACCTCTGCCTCGCCGCCCGCCTCGCCCACGTGCTCCGTGGCGTCGCCAGGTGGCGCGCTCTCATTCGCTACCGCCGCAGCAGCAGATCCAGAAGAGGAGGCAACCGGGAAGGCCGGAGCACGTGGGCATGGCGGGCAGTGCCTGCCCGTGTGGTGATGCAAGGAGGTGTGACTATATGGGTGGCCTTCGCCCTGGATCGTGAGGGGAGGAGGGCTAGCAGCCCTGGGGGCAGTAATGGGAGCAATGCGCGCAGAGAGGAGACAGACGGGAGAGTGGGGGACGAGGGTGATGGGCATGGGAGGGGGGATGAGGGGACGGCGGGTGAGATGGGTGGGATGGATGAGGAGGAGGCGATGATGGTGGAGGTGCAGGGGTTGTGGCGGCGGGCGGGAGTGGATGCAGGTGCTGTGTGGCTCACTCTCTTCCGCACTCACCCTCATGCTAGCTGTGACAGTTCCCGTGGCGCTCATGTGCATGCCACGCCTGCTGCTTCTGATGCTGCTGTTGTTGTTCATGGTGATGGTGATGGTGATGGTGGTGGGAGGGAGTGGGTGGAGGATGGAGTGAGGGATGGGGAGGAGTGGGAGGAAGAGGGGGGGTTGGGAGGAGATGGAGGAGCAGGGGCAGAGGAAGAGGCAGCAGAGCAGTGGGAGCGAGTGCAGCAGTCGCACATGACTGGCCTGTGCCTGTACTCAGGTAACGTGCTCAGCTGTAATGCGCCATGCAGCGGTGTTGTGCTGTGTTTTGTGCGGTGCTGTGTGGTGCTGTCCAGTGTTGTGCTGTGTTCTGTGCGGTGCTGTGCACCACATGACAAGCTTGTCTCAATGCCTGTGGGTATTCATGGCTGCACTGCAATCCACCCTCTGAAATCTGATGCGTGCCCGTCACGCCTTTGCCCTCTCATGCGCTGATCACTGCTGGCAGGCTATAAGTGGACACGCCTCGCGTCCTTCTTCCGCCCACCCTCCCTCCCGCCCACCATGGCCTCCTCTTCTTCCTCGGCTTCCCTGTGTGGGCATGAGGGGGTGGAGGGGCAGCAGCGGGAAGGGGAGGGGGCGCACGGGGTGGTGTTCCTGCACGCCATGCACCTGCTGCACTGCTTCCCTCTCCCACTCCCGCACTCCACTCCCCTCTGCCGCCCCATCCCCACCGTCGCTGCCTCCACCTCGTCCGCCTCTCCCCTCCCGGCCACCCCCCCGTGCACCGCACTGAGTGTCCTCATTGACTTCTGCCTGCCTCGTTCGCTCCACCACTCGCTCCTGCCCTCTCAAGGTGCGTCCTCCTCGCCTGCCCTCTGCCCCAGCACGCGTCTTGCACATGCTCCCCTCTCCCTCCCTCCTTCTTCCCTAGCTCTTTCTCCCCCTCTCGCCTTACTTTCACTTTCACTGCTCCGATGAGCCCTGCTCTGCTGTTACAGCGGTGTGGTAGGTAGGTGCTCTCGCCCTCCAACCTCTCTCCGTACCTACCACACTGCTGTAACACCAGAAGCCACGCCCGTGCCTTCTAGCCCAGCTGGCCTTGCACCCAGCTGCGCTTTTCCTGCACCCGTGCGTCATCCCGCCCCACCCATTCAGTGTCACCTGTCTCAGCTGTTGTCACAACTGATGCCATGCCTGACTGTGCCTTGCCCTGCCTGTGCCTGCCTGCCTGCCTGCCTGTGCCCTTGTCTCACACTCTCATCCTTTCCCTGCTTTCTGAACAACCTTTCTCTTCCTTTCTCTCTCTTCCCCACCTCCCCCTCTCGCCTCTACCCTCTCCCTGTTTCCTTGTGTCCTGCAGCCCATGCCATCACTCTCCATGCGTACCTCTCCCTCTCCACTGCTACGCCACGCCTTCTCTCTCCATTTCTCCCCCCGGTGATGCAGTGGGAGGGGGAGGGCCGGTTGCTGCTGCCAACCCATGCCATGCACACATGCAGCCACCATACCTCGTGCACTCACACACACACATGCACAGGCACATGCACACATGCGTGCACATGCAGCAGCACACCTGCTTGCGCATGTGCACGCCCCACATGTTCTGCAGCACTCCCTTTTCCACCGCATGTGCTCAGTGACGCCTTGGCTGACATCACCCTCTACTCCAGGTACCTCCCTTCATCCACCCTCTCTCCCCTCACTCTCCTCTTCCACCCCCCATCCACTCCTTCCTTCCCACTGTGCACTCCATGCACCATCCAATTTTATGAGACGTGTCAGAGACTGGTTACCAGCATCGCGCTCTAGACTCTACCAGCATGCATCTTCACTTGCAGCACCTGTTCCTCGCCAAACCGAAACCCACTCTCGTGTGCATTCACCGTGTGTTGAAATTCCTGAGCATTGTTGCACTTTTGTTAAACCCTCTCACTGAATCACACCGCTTCCCCTGCTCCCTGCATTTTCCCCCTCGCGTTGCCCCTGTGACGCAGCCGTGGGTGTGTGTTGCTGGGGCGCGCAGCAGTGGAGGTGTGGGAGACACAGGTGGAACGGGAGGAGGAGGGGGGGGAGGAGGATGAAGCGGATGATGGGCGAACGGATGGGGATGGGGTGAGCAGTGGGGCAGAAGGGAGCGATGGGGGTGGCAGTGGGCGCATGGCATGGCTGCTGATGTTTGTCCCAGATGGCTCGGACGAGCCTTTCTCTGCCAATGCACTTGTCATTGACTGGCGGGCGGCAAGGGGGACAAGGGGAGGTGCGGGAGGAGGTGGGGCAACGAGAGGCGACGTTAAAGCACGGGCAGAGGGGGGAGGAGGAGGACGAGGGGAGGAAGGACTTGGGATAGTGGGTGGGGAAGGTAGGGGGAGAGATTGTGGGAAGGAGGAGGTAGGTGGTTGGCACATTTCACTGCGGTTGACTGAAGAGGGCGTGCACAGTGTGTTTGACAGCCATGCATGTGTCAGTTTGACGGGCTCTTACTAGTGTAGGGTGCCCCTGCATCGTGATGCTACTATGAACCATTGCTGTTCAATAGAGGAGGAGCCTTTTACCGTATGTACCTATGTGGTAGAGACAGAATCGAAATCATTTCCTTGGGTTCCCTGATGACTGGAAGCATGCTTGGCAGTTGCTCAATGGATGACCATCCATGAGCATAAGCAACAATGGCTGAACCAGGCTCTGCCTACCATGGCATGCTACACAGACACACGACTTCATTCCATTACCGTATTCCAGCACCTACATTGTTTCCCAGCAAATCCTAAAGCAACAGCGCATGTTGCATTGCATGCCACTCTCACCCAATGGAAAATGCTCCTATGTACTCCTACAGAAGGCCACAGTCAGCAATCCAGCATCAGTCAGTCCTCATGTGCTGATACTCGTCTCTGCTGTTGTCTCACACTGCGCTGCCACTGCCCCTGCCCTTTCTCCTGTGGCTGCAAGTGCCAGGCAGTTGCATGTGCCTTGCTGCTCTTAGGAGACGGGGAGTGCTTTGGAGAGTGGCTGCTGCGACGATGAAAGCTCGCACTCTGCACCAACCCCTGCTGCACCTGCACCTGCTGCTGCTGCTGCTGCTGTTGCTGGTGGTGTTGGGTGTGGGGGCTGGTGTGAGGGAAGAGCGTGTGGAGGATGCGAGTGCATGCGGCCATGAGGGCTCGCAGGAGGTTGAGGAGGAGAACGATGAGGGACGTGGGCCAGTAGAGGGGGTGCAGTATGCGGAAGGAGAAGGATATCATGTGCCGGAACATGCGCCCCACCTGCACACATGCATGCAAATGCACACACACACATGCATGGAAATGCGTACATGCACACATACACACATATCCATGTGCACACAAGCACATAAACAATCCACATGGCATGCATACAAGGTAAACCAGGGTTGAAAGTCCTGTGCAGAACTGAGCACAGTGCAGGGTTGAGAGAATTGTGCAGGGACACTTCACAGAGAAGCAAGAAACAGAACCGCAAGGCAGGCAGAGCGGGCAAGGCGAGCAGCGTACAGGGTAGAGTGTGTCGAGGGCGGAACGAGCAGCTCGGCGCACGGGGCGCGTGGGGAAGAGCGGCCCTCCCGGCACTGCCATGGAGTGCAGCGCCACCTGCAGGCGAATGGCCGTGGCTGACCGCAGGTCTAGACCTGAGGGGAAAGGGGTTGGGGGGAGGAGGGGGTGATTCTGAGTCGACTCAAAGCCCACCGCGCACAGCCATGGAGTGTGGTGCCACTTGTAGGCGAATGGGCGTGGCCGGCCGCGGGAAAAAGGGGTGGGGGACCAGGGGGCAACGAGACTGGTAAGTTAACTGCAAACCAGCGGGCACAGCCATTAAGTCGACCAAGAGCGCGCTTAAGAAGCGATGATGATGAGACGTGTGGGTATGGGAAGAGTGGCCTGTTGTTCTGGAGCACAGCTGGGAAAGAAAGGTCTATTGGTGAGAACATGAAAGTGGTGGCGAGTGGTGCTGATGGTACGGGTATGTAGGTGTACGGGCACGGGCAGTGAGCGCTTGCCTTTGAGGGCAGTGCAGCGGTGCAGGAAGAGCAGGAGAACTGGCTCCACCTTGATGCGCTGCAACTGCAATGACGCCAATGGTGTCATGATGGGCATGAGGGGCATGAGCGCCATGGGGACAGTAATGCACAACAGAACAGAGGGCAACAACACAGTCATCAGGGAAGGGTAGGAACAGACTGCACAAGGGAAGGGCAACAAGGATACAGTTTCAAAACTGGGAATAGAAACACAATTGAGTAAAGATTACAGCAAGGTAGGGAAGGATGGTCAAGGGAAGGTGGGGAGAGGCAGCGAGGGCCAACGAAAGGAGTGGAGGTGCGGTGAAGTGAGAGCAGCATACCTGGTTGGTGAGCTCTGTGACAAAGATGTCCGCTGTTGCCCCGTGCAGTGCCTCCTGCCGTGACGCTGCTGCTAGCAGTGCCGGCAGACGTGCTCCTGAAGGGGAAGAGACATAGGGGAGGAGGAGGAGATGGCGAAGGAATCAGGGGTGCGGTGAGCAGTGGCGGAGTGAGAGTGGGGGGAATTCGGGATGCGGTACGAGAGAGGAAATGCTGGCACGGGGAAAGCGGGACTCAGAGCAGTGAGCATGGGATGCATGCGGTGCGGTGGTGCATGTACGATGTGTGCAGGCATGCACCTGACTGGTAGAGGAAGAAGCAGCGAGCCACAGTGCAAAACATGTCCTTCTGAAACTGTGTGATGAGAGCGGGGCGGAGTGCAGAGGGTAGGGGGGAAAAGGGAGAAGAGGGGGGAAGAATGAGAACAGGGGCAAAGTACGGAAAACAGCAGGTATGTGTGAAGGTTGAACATATGAAGCTCCTGACACTGCAAAGAATCACCAGTCGTGTGTGGTATGTGTGTGACTATCATGTGTGGGGGAGTGTCTTTGTGTATGTGTACATGTGTGGCATATTTCTCCGTGTGTGTGTATGAGTGTGGGGGGATGGAGCAGTGGGGGAGGGGGGGGGAGAGGGAGCGGGGGTTGCGTGCAAGCTCACCAGGGGAGGCACGAGGGCAAAGCGTTGCTCGTCCATGACAATGCGCTCCATCACAAACTGAACCCAGGGCACGGGAGACATGGCAAGGGGGGAGGAGGAGAGAATTGGGACGAGAGAAGGGTGAACAGGATTGCAGTTGGAGAGACAGACAGGCCAGACTGTGCAAGAGAAGAGCAGGTGGGAAGTGCCGTGCTCTAGGCAACAACATGACTGGGTTGCAGGCTGGCACTGAGCAGTGGACACGGAGTGAGGAGTGAGTGCGTGCGCGTGTGTATGTGGCGGTGTGCAGGTGTGGGTATGTGTGTGTTGAGATCAGAACCAAAGCGCACATTGAAGAGAGGGCGAAAGCGCTGCTCATTGCTCTGCAAGTCGATCCTGCCATGGCACACAACACAGGTCGAATGGGAGGGCGAATGGAAGGTCAGAAATATAACCCAGAGTCACTGCAACAGAAGACAGCTGGTGGAAGCAAGCAATTCTGACGTGGTGGCAAGAGTTTGTGGGCGGACCGTAGTGTAGTGTAGTGTAGTGTAGTGTAGTGTAGTGTAATGTAATGAGGGCCATGCTGCGGAAGAAGGCATGGGAGCGCGATTGTTGCAAGAGGAATGGGTGTGTGTGTGTGTATGGAAAATTGGGTGTATGGTGCATGGTGCATGCATGGTGCATGCATGCGTGCAAGCGTGGGTGCAAAGGCAGCGGCTGACCAGAAGATGCCTTCTACGCCGGTCATGAAAGCACGTGTGTATCGGTGCACCTCCTCTGAATGCGGCTTTGGCGAGCTGTACAGCTGCTCACGGCCACGCACGGCAGGGAGGCGACACAGGAAGAGGGGAGGGGAGAGAGAAGGTGTGAGAGAGAGTGAGAAAGAGAAGGTGGCGCTAAGAGGTGTGAGAGAAGGTGTGAGAGAGTGAGAACCCGGGCGCGGTGGCGCTGCAGATCGACCTTGCCAACGCCTTCAACGCGGTGGAAAGGGCGGCCGTATTCCAAGGGCTCAAGAACGAGGCCTTACAAGGCCTTCTGCCCCTGGTCCGCCTCTCTTACGGTGCTCCTTCAGTGCTCCACCTCGATAACGAGTTCGGAGTGGCCCCTCTGCTAAGCGCCAGAGGCGTCCGCCAGGGAGACCCTCTCGGCCCCCTGCTTTTCGCGGCAAGCATTCACCCTTACCTTACCGCAACAGCCTCAGCTCACCCTCGGGTCGTAGTCCTCGCCTATGCCGACGACATAACGCTGCTAGGCGAGGCTGACGCGTGCACGGCGGCATTCACACACCTTACTGACGCGCTGCTCCGCATCGGCCTCGAGCACAACTTAGGGAAATGTGAAGCTTGGTCTGCAGCAGCCATTGACCCCTCCACCCTCCCACCGAGCTTCCCAATCGCAGAAGATGGACTTCGGGTGTTGGGAAGCCCAATCGGGACCCCCGCTGGCTGCGCCACAAGAGTACGGGAAAGATTAGCGGCAGCCGCGGAACCCTTGCCGCTCCTGGCCCAGATGGACCCCCAGCTGTGCTTGCTCCTCCTTACCCGCTGCGTGGGCCGGCGAGCCTCCTTTCTGGCCAGAACCACCCCTCTCGAGGTGCTCCCTGAGGAAGAATGGTCGGCATGGGGAGAACAACTGCTTCATACCTTCCTGGAGGCGGCCCACATTATGCTTCCAAGGAGCGACGCGGAGCGGAGGAGAATCTGGCGGCAGGCGGCGCGTCCTGTCACACTGGGGGGGCTCGGCATCACAAACCCAGCAGTTGAAGGGAGTTACGCTTACCTTGCGTCGGTGGTAGGCACCTCCCACCTCCTGCATTCGCTGACCGACACACTCCACCCCGACGTAGCGGCCCTCCTCCCACTGATGGACCCTGCCGCCGGCCCCGCGCGCACCCTGCCCGCACGCCTCGCGGCAGCAGAAGCAGCCCTACCCCCCGAGGCCCTAGAAGCCCTCCAGACCGGGAGGGCTGACCCCCAGGGCCACAAGCTGCAGCAGTCCCTGGCACTGGCAGTCCAGACGCGCCGCTTCTTGAGAGTCATGAATGAGGCAAGGCGGATGCGCCCCAACCCCCTCTCTGGCCACGCCCAGCGAATGCAGTCGGTGCTCGACCCGGGCGCGGGAGACTGGCTGCTGGCGCTGCCAATCATACCCTCTCTCAGGATGGGACCCGCTCAGCTCTCCTCCGCGGCTGCCTTCCGCCTGGGCCTCCCCCTGCCTGTCCCCAAACGATGTGACTGCCGCTACCGCACCAAATTCCCTGACGACCGCCTCCCAAACCATCTCATGCGCTGCGAGAAAGGGGGGGGGGCGGATTGCAACTCACCATGCTCTCCGGGACGAAATTGCCTTGATAGCGGCAGAGGCAGGCTTCGCGGTTCACAAGGAAACATATGCATACTCTCTTGTTGAAAACCTGAAGGCGGACGTCGCAATCCGCCATCCCCTGACGGGAGAAGTATGGATGTGTGACGTCACCGTGACGGACCCCGTATCCCACCAGGACGAGCACTGCAACAGGGCACCGGGGTGGGCGGCCAGGGCGGCTGCAGACAAGAAGGAGCAGAAATATGCGCGCCGGAACGCATGGGTGGGCTTCCATGCCCTGGCGGTAGAGACATACGGGTACCCCTCGCCCGGGGTGTTGGCGTTCTTGCGGCAATGCGCGGAGCTGGCGGCCAAGTTGAGATTCAACGCTGCCCCCACCTCCTACGAGGCCGCCAAGCTGCTGACGGAATACCGCCAGCGCTGGAGCGTGTGCCTCCAAAGAGCACAAGCCAACGCCCTCCGCTGCAAGACCAACGAGGCGATTGCAGCGGACGAGCTCGGCATGCGGGGACCCTTTGCCCCCCTTAGCGAGGGCCAGCTCCACCAGCTGTTTGAGCCCCCGTTCGGCCACTAGGGTCGGACGGTAAGGGCAGGAGGATGAAGGGGAAAGGGTTAGCTAGGAAATCGTGTGTTATGTTTGTGTTTGGTTTTGCATCTCCCTCTGTATCACCCATCAAGCAATACAAGGTCCATTCGAGTGAGAAAGAGAGGGATGAAGAAAGAGGGGGAAGGGGGGGGGGGGGGGGGGGGGGGGGGGAGAATGGAAAATGGTTGCAGGAGGAGAGACAGAGTGATGCATTTGACATGAACACGGAATCTTGGGGGAAACATGCAGTCTGGAGTGGCACAGCGAGGGATACAGCACAAAGCAAAGCACACACGTGCACGTCCTGACTGACAAAGAAAGGGGGAGAGAGAGCAGTGAGGCGCACACACCCATCGGTGGAGCAGCAGGGCGAATATCTGTGAGGAGAAGACGCAGCTCCACAGGGGCGCGAACAGCGGCAGCAGCGCCGCCACGGACGCCTCGCTCTCCGCGTAATGCTGCGCCAACACCTCGTAGAAGCACACCCGCTCACACTCCCCCCCTGCCGCCAACCCCTGCTGCTGCGGCTGCCAGGGCTTGTTCCCCTGGTTCTCCCCCTGCGCTGCCCCGTGCTGCTGCTTCTCCTGCGGCAGCAGCAGGCGGTCGGGCGGAGTCGCGGCGGCCACGGGGGGCGGCGCAAGCACGGAGTTGGTGGAAAAGGCGGGCGCGAGCGCGGGGTGCGCGGCGGTGCAGAGGGAGGAGAGCGAGGCGGAGGGGTCGCGCAGCAGCACGTCGTGCGCGTGGCCGTCGAGCTCGAACGCGATGTCCGTGAACAGCTGCCGCAGCACGCCCGCTCGCTGCGATGGCGACTCCACCGCCTGGTGGTGCGGGGAGAGCGGTTTGCGGAGGGCGCGGAGCGGAATCAGGGAGGAAAGGGATCGTAGGAAGCAAGGGACGGACTGCAGGAAAGCAACGAGCGAGTAGCGCGGATCAGGGGCGGAAAGTTGCCAGGAAAACAGCGACAAAGCCAGGACCAGTACGGATAGAAAGTTAATCAGAGATCGCGCTGCGCTTGCTCTTTGCTCGGGGTGTTGCCTGAAGCTTGTTTGCCAGAAAGGCACTGAGCGGAACACACACCTTCCTTAGCTTGCGTTGCACTTGCTCCACGAGGCCTCGTCTCACCGCCACCTCCAGCACCTCGCCGCGCCACGCCCCCGCTTTGCGCGCGCTCCTCTGCTCCTCCGCACCTGCCTCCATATCGCCTTTGCCATCCTCCCCCACCACACACAGCGGCCTGCTGCTGCTGCTGCTGCTGCTCCTCCTCCTCCTCTTCCTCCTCCTCTTCATCCTCCTCCTCTCGCCCCGTCTCACCGGCCTCGTCGCCTTCCGCCGATCGTGCGTCCGCCTGTGCGCCCATCCCCACACCCCGGAGCGCCTCCCCTTCGGTATGATTAACTGCGAATTCCGCTGCTGCTGCTGCTGCGGACTCTACTGGCGCTTCTGCGATCGCAACGGTCTCTAGCGTGCTCGGCGCACCCGCGATCCTGTCGCCTTCCGCCTGGTCGCGCGCGCACTGCTGCGCGCTAGCTTCGGTGCTGCTGCTGCGGGGAGCCGCATCCGCGCATGCCGCCGCGGTCAGCGCAGCTGCGAACCCCGGCAAAGGCCCCATGTCATCGCGATACGCGCTCTTCACAGAAGGAGGACCCGACGCGGCCCCGCACGGGTGACCTGGAGACGTCTGCGGAGCCAGCGGTGTGGGTGACGCTGACGCTAACGCTAACGATTATGCTTATATTAACGCTAACGTTGACGCCGACGTCGCGAGGGGAGGTAGAAAGGCTAAGCGCGCGAATGCACAGCCGGGCTTGTGCGAGATGAGCAGTCGATAATGGGAAGCGGAAGAAGGACGGGCAGGAAGATCTGCGCGACGCGCTCGCGATGCCGAGCGATCAAGCAAGTGCAGCGTACGCGAGGAACGTTCTGACACGCGTAAATTATGCAGCCCTAACGACCTACGAGGCCGTCGAATAGAGCGTCGAGTCAGACTGGCTGTTGACGCAGCAGGTGGAAGATTACGCGTGGTGGGGGATGAAGAGTGAGGGACGCGACAAAAAAGGCTAGGTGCTTGCTGCTGACACACGGTCGAGGAAAAGAAGAGAGGGAAAGCGAGAAAAAGAATTGGCGGAACCACGGTGGAGCTGAGCTACAAAAGCTAGGAAGCTTGGCGGGCTGACGCCGAGGTATGTCTAGCCAACTAGGGGGAAGTGATGGGTTGAACAGGTGTTGTGCTGGTCTGGCGTGTGTTTATGGAGAGGGAGGAAGGAGAGGCGGGAGGGAGGGATGGATGGATGAGGGCTGACCTGGTAATGGCCTGTGATGACCGAGCACGCTGTGTGCAAGCCATGCTGCTTGCCCTGCGCACTCGCCCCTGGCGCCATCCGACCAGGCGCGTTGTGGCCGAAGGTTCTGAAAGTCGTTTTGTACGGTGACATGCGGTAAATTGCTTTGAAAACTATTGCAGTATGGTTGGGTGTGTAAAACCTGGTTCGGGAGTCAGGTTGGGAGGGAGGGAGGCGGATTTTGATGGTTGACAGTAGTGGCTGGGGTGCGCTGGCGGCCAGCGAATCAGCGAACCACATTGATTTCGTCGATTGGCACGGACGGACGGATGTAATGTCACACGATCAGATCACATCATCCCGCCCTGGACGCCCTGCCACAAAAGCCGGTCATCTGGTGTACTCACTTCTGTCAACCCCGTTGATGAAATACGTATGAGCTTCGCAGATTATTGAGTTCAAAGAAATTGAAGGTTTCTTTGTAACAATGTGCGACTCCTGGTCGTGATCTGAAGTGCCCATCGCAGCGAACGACCCGCAGCAAATTCTGACACTACAATCCTTCCGTGTTGCGTTCCCACGCATCCTCAGATTCACTAGTTCCAGCCTAAGGCTAGATCCGAGTTAGCAGCTAGCCGCGTCTCGGCGGTCTGACATTCCGCCACCATGATGAATATATTCCGGCTTGCGGGTGATATGACCCACCTGATGAGTATAGTGGTGCTGCTTCTGAAAATAGTGACAATGAAATCTTGTGCTGGTGAGACACAGACCGTGTTTGGGGGCATAAGAGGTTCCAGGGTTCTCCGTCTCACCTCATTTCACTTACTCCCATTGCCACAGGAATCTCGCTGAAGACTCAGGAGCTGTACGTCATCATTTTTGTGACTAGATACCTGGATCTTCTATACTCCTTCATCTCCGTTTATAACACGATGATGAAGCTCATATTTCTTTCGAGCACGATCGCGATCGTCTACTACATGCGCTACGACAAAGTGGTGCGGCAGAAATATGACAAGGATCATGATACCTTCCGTCACATCTTCCTTGTCGTCCCGTGTTTCGTGCTCGCATTGCTCGTGAACAAGAAATTCACCATTACGGAGGTATGGAACGGCTGAAAAGCTGGGTCTTTAGGTATCATTTGCGGTTCATGACTGAATTGAACGTCCTTCTTCGGTGTTCCAGGTTCTTTGGGCATTTTCGATATATCTGGAAGCAGTCGCCATTCTCCCGCAGCTTGTGCTTCTTCAAAGGACAAAGAATATTGACAATCTAACAGGAAACTACGTCTTTTTCCTCGGGTGAGGCACCAGAACCATTGTACGGTCGCTGATTGGTGTCGATTGTCTGGGTCTGACGTTGATGCCGGTTGTGTTTACAGCGCTTACCGTGGCCTTTACATCCTGAACTGGATATACCGCTATATGACGGAGAAGCACTACCGCCAATGGATTGGTAAGCATAGGGAGTACTCCGTGTCAGCTGGATTTCCTGTGCATGTGCCTCACCACCATCCCATCTGTTTGCTTGCAGTCTGGATTTCGGGACTTGTTCAGACAGCCCTCTATGCTGACTTCTTCTATTACTACATCATCAGGTATGCAGAGGTCGTTTGTTGTGTGATTGGAGTTGTTTTTTTTTTTGCTGGGATATTGTTATGGACGTCTGTCTGGTGTTTTGTTTTGCAGTTGGAAGAACAACCAACGTCTCAGTCTCCCTGCCTAAATGACTTACCGTAGCTTACATCTGAGAACGCCATTCAGATCTGCTGATCATGTGAATTTGTCTAAAAATTATGCTTAGGCAGGTATTGTGAGTTTGATTTATGAATGTACTGAACTTTTCACCACACACCCAAAGATCAGTGATGATGAGCTGATCTTCAATCCGTGTTACCAATGTTACCATGCAATTGTACCAGTTTTGGTAATCTGACGCAGATGAAGACGAAGCATAACAAGAGAATTCATAACTCCCTTCCAGCTCTCACGTACACTGAGTGATGCATGAAGATATAACATCGAATCATAGTAATGTAACTAATCTGGTAACCTGCCCCGATGCAACTTGTTCTCCATACCCCTGCACGATTAGTGAGATACAGCGGATGCCTACACTCCTCTCAATTCAATCAACTGCTGCACAACTGAAGGATCTGCGAGTGTGCTTATATCACCTGAAAACAGAAGCAGTTGGAAAGGCAGCAAAACAGAGCAAATGTTACCTACCACGAGGAGCAAAGAAAAACCATAGTTAAGAAGAATGGGGGCGAGTCGTTGGTACTCACCAAGAGTTTCGAGGTCGTTGGCAGCTATTTTGCGAAGCACCCGGCGCATGATCTTGCCGGAGCGCTGAAACACAAGAGCAAATGCACAAGGGCCAGACACAGAATGTGGTATGTTCGGGAATTAAATGGTGGCAAGTGGATGGACACGGGAGGATGTGGATACGGTAGGCTTGGAGACTAACATTAGGAGCCGATTTTTTGTGCAACAATGAAGGTACAAACCACACGTACTGTTTTTGGCAGCCCAGGAGCCCAGTGGATGACGTCAGGAGTGGCAAAGGCTCCAATGGCCTGTCGAACAGCAGACTTGAGGGCTGTTCGCACCTCTTCCGTTTGCTCCACACTGTGATATGAGGCACACTCAAGCGCGGGTGAGTCAGCAGCTGCTGTGTTCACTGCATGGCAACAGAAAAAGTGCAGTAGCAATGACTCACCCTTCCATGAGTGTGACAAAGGCATAGATACCCTGACCCTTAATAGGGTGCTCATACCCCACCACTGCCGCCTGCATGCCAGCTCAAAACAAAGAGAGTTAGCAGACTGGTGATAGGCAGCAGAGAGAGCACGTGTCCAGGCATGCAAGCTTTGGCTGATCAACTGCAAGCAAGGACAGCACGAGCCACATACCTCGGCGCAGGTCTCATGCGCCACAAGTGCACTCTCCACCTCCGCTGTTCCAATGCGGTGACCACTGGCAGAGGGAGACAAAGGGAGAGGCAAAGGGCACAGGACAGCACGTACAGGCCATGTGGATACGATCATAGGCAACATGGATATGGTTTTTAAGGTGGAGATGCCAGGACAGGCAACGTGGATACGGGTGCATGCTTGAGAGACTTCCGTACCTGACATTGATGACATCATCCACTCGCCCTGTGACCCAGTAGTAGCCGTCCTCGTCCCTGCGGCACCCGTCACCCGTGAAGTAGTAGCCCTGGGGGAGGCATCAGGCCGTGGAGGGCAGAGAATGAGTGCAAGGAAGGAGAAACGATAGGTTGTAAGGGGACGGATGGGTTGTGGAGTAGGGAGGACGGGAGGTGAACAAGAATAGGGGTCATGAGGGGTTAATGTCTTTGGCGTGACAGGGATGGAGCAGATATTGCACATCATAGCACAAGAGCACACAACCACATGCAGCAAGTGAAATGATGCATTCATCACAACATACAGCACGAAGCACGCACCATGCATACACATGCATGCACAGCATGAGCTGGCTGACCTTGAACATGGAGAAGTAGACCTCCTCAAAGCGAGCATGGTCGCCCTTGACCGTGCGCATGATGCTGGGCCATGCTCGCTTGATGCACAAGAACCCACTGCACGGACCCTGCACGAGGCAGGGGTACGGATGGGTGGAGGGAGCGGATCAGAGGGAGTTACAGGGGAGTTGGGTGAGGCAGAGAGAGGTGAAATCAGATAAAGCAACGTGAACAGCGAATCAGCGAGGAAAGACACAACGCGACAGAGGGACCACAAGAAACATAAATAAAACGTTGTGGCATGTGTGAGAAACCGTTCACGTGTCCGCAATTTTCCTGTGAGGAGGCACAGAGGCGGTGAGTGGTGGTGCACTGACCTCGAGCTCGTTGCCATTCTCGTCCAGCACAGCGGGCTCCACTCCAAAGAAGGGCAGCGTCGCACTGCCTGGCTTCAGCGCCCACGCACCCGCCAGCGGGGTGATCTGCACGGGGAGGCAAGCATGGGAAGTCGCGAGCGTGGTGGCACACACACAAAAGAACAGGGAGGAATAAACCTTGGAAAGGAACGAGTGCCCCCCCACCATTCAGCGCTGTGCATCTTTCCCGTGCTCTCCCCCCCCACCTTTCCCGCACCCAACCGCACTGGGCACCCTTTGCCAGTGGCACCATCCCATGGACGCACCATGATGGAGCCGGTCTCCGTCTGCCACCACGTGTCGGCAATGGGGCAGCGCCCACGGCCGATGGCGGAGTGGTACCAGCTGCAGGGATAGGGCGGGAACGAGAGGGATAGGGACGCACGTGGGCGTGTAAGAACGGGAGAGTAACACTTAGCGAACTGTCCTTTTGGGCGAGTTAAATCACCCCACACATCACTTAGAGTGCAGCCTTGATTCAAATGCGGTCGATTGTTTGACAGTCGACATGCAACATGGTTCCAATACGGGGTTACAAGTCACTGTGTGTGCACTGGTGTGTAACATGATATCCCTCTCACCGCCAGGCCTCGGGGTTGATGGGCTCGCCCACACTGCCCAGCAGGCGCAGCGAGGTGAGGTTGTACTTGCCCGGCCACTGCACGAAGGCAGGGCGGGAGAGACAAGAGGCGAGCAGGTATAGGGGGAGAGGGGAAGGGACAGGAAAGAGTTGGATAAGTAAACGTTCGCAATGGGAATGGAGAGTAGTCATTAGGGAAAGCTTGCGAGGAGAAGATTGAATAGCTTGCACGTGCATGCGTGGACAGACAAGCATGCATGCACGCATGGATGTGCGAATGGATGCGTGCATGGCATGGCATGGCATGGCAGGTGGGTCTCACATGGTCGCCGCATCGCATGAGTGCACGGATGGCAGTGGGAGCCGTGTAGAACACCGTGACCTTGTACCTGATGCACGGGGGGGAGTGATGGGACAGAGGAGGGAGAGAGTGAGAAAGATTAGGGAAAGAGGGGATCAGAATGAGGAGACAGGAAAGTGAGGGCGACCATGACGGGGAGCGAGGAAGCCAGAGACGAGCAAGCCTTCCCAACTGCAGTTCTTATCTCTTCAGTTTCCCCCCTCCCTCCCCCTCCTGCTCATCCCTTCCTCTCCCGATCATCCCTTCCCCTCCCGCTCATCCCTTCCCCTCCCGCTCATCCCTTCCCCTCCCGCTCATCCCTTCCCCTCCCGCTCATCCCTCCCCCTCCATCTCCCGAAGTTCCCTTCCGTTCCCCTCTCTCTCCCTCTCTCCCTCCCCGCTTCCCCCCCTTTCCCGCCCAGCCCTACTTGTCAACGACGTCCCAGCAGCGTCCGGGGTCGGGGTGCGTGGGCACGCCCTCGAAGACGAGCACGGTGGAGCCGTTGAGCAGCGGGCCGTACGTCAGGTACGTGTGCCCCGTGATCCACCCGCAGTCCGCCGTGCACCTGCTCAACCCATTCCACCCGCCCCACCCGCCCCAGCCATCCCACCCGCCCCAGCCGCTCAGCACGGGTACAGAAATACAAGCGCATGCAGGAAGGAAATCAAGGTTAGTTAGCGCGAGCACATGAAAGGGCGCGAGCACATGAAAGGGCGCGCGCGGAGCAAGCGAATGAGGGCAATAGGGAGAGAAGTGCCGAAGGTAGGGGAGAAGGGGGGGGGAAGGGGGCCACTGCGGATGGCAGTATAGAACCCGCAAGCACGAACGAGCGCACGAGGGAGTGGGCGATGGAATGCGGAGGAGAACTGGGCAGGGACAGAGGATGGAGAGGCGGAGACAGAGGGCTGGAAAGAGAGAACGAAAGAAAGCAAGAAAGGAGAACGAGAGAAGGCGAGAAACGAGAAAGCAAAAGCGAGAGAGGTATAGAAGAGAGAGGCGGAGTGGAGCGGAGGGGAGCGGCGCGCACCAGTAGATGTCGTCCTCGTGGTGGTCGAAGATGTACTTGAAGGACGTGGCGGCGCCCAGCATGTAGCCCGCCGTGGTGTGCAGCACGCCCTTGGGCTTGCCCGTGCTGCCCGACGTGTACAGCATGAACAGCGGCTCCTCCGCCTCCATCCACTCCACCTACCGCGCCAGGAACATTTAAAAGTCGCCATGAGGTGAGGACATTGAAGAGGCCGCCAAGAAGATGCGTCGTCGCTCGTGGCGAGTGTGGGTGTGAGAGTGAGTATGTGCGTCTCCTAAAAAGGTTTAAGGGCATGGCAGGGTAGGGCTTGGCAGGGCAGGGCATGGCATGGAAGGGCATCTCACCGGGCACACTTCGCTCTGCTTCTCCACCTCGTCCTGCCACCAATGGTCCCGCCCCTCCACGAACGACGCCTTCTCCCGCTGCACACGCGCGTGCAGAACAGAGCAGACGACAGTTAGACCACCCGCATTGACTCAACCCCCCGATCGCAACAAGCCCAAGGGCAGAACGAGAAGCGGCAGCGGACGAGAGGGAGAGGCAAGGCGGCGGGAGTGAACGGTTGCCGACGGGAAGGGGGGAAACGAGGAGAGGAAAGCGGTGTGTGTGTGTGTGGGGAGATGGGGTGGGGAGGAAAGGTGGGGATGAGGGGATGCGTGTGTGCGACGTACGGCGATGGCGAGCTTGTTGTCGTACACGAGCACCGTCGTCGGGCGGTTGTCGTCGGGGCACTGCGCGATCGCGTCGTCCACCTGCGACGCGCGGCGAGGAAAATGAGGCACGGAAACGTGTGAGCAGATTCAGAGGGGCTCGGAAGAGAGGGGTTTTCGGTGTGCGAGAGGTTGTGTGGAAGATACGCGAATTGACGAGAGGTGACGCGAGATTAGACAGGGCCGTTCGTGCGCACGCGAGCTCGGCATTATCATTGGGGGAGACGGACGCGAGCGAAACGCAGCTGCTTTGCGACGCTATGTGTGTGGGTGTGTGAGAGCACGTGGATGACGCGCATTGGATGCGCATTCGACATCTTCAGACTAACGGCTGATAGTAGAATGAGTCGTATATCGGAACTGAGCGCGATGGGCTTACAATGGACTTGAGCGCGATGAGCTTGGTGCCGCGCAGCACGGCCGTGGCGGTGAGCACCACCTTGCTCTGCGAGTCCATGAGCCGCCCCGCCAGCGACTCCGCGCTGAACCCCGCGAACACCACCGAGTGCACCGCGCCGATGCGCGCGCACGCCAGCATTGCTGCGCAGGCGGACGGGGGAACGCGACGGGAACGGAGAGAGGAGCAACGGAAGGCGGGAGTGTGAGTAAGAGGTTGCCTAGAGCGAGGTACCTGCTGCCGTTGTTCAAATTCTACATTTAAAATACCGGATGCTGAAACCGGGTGAGATAAAAAAACATCAACGCAAACAATGTGCGCGGGGAGAAACAAATTCACCATTACGGAAGCCAGGATACTTTCAGGGCCAGAAAAACTTGAGCGTTTAATAGGTGGCTAGGAGAGGCGACGCGGGAGTACCTGCAGGCAGCTCTGGCACCATAGGGAGGTAGATGCTGACTGTGTCGCCTCGCTTCACACCCACGCTCTTCAGGTAATTAGCGATCTTGCACACCTGACGTCATTGAAAAATGTACGGCGTGAACGGCGCGAGACAAGTCATTGCAGATCTACTAATTAGAGTACAGACTAATGAACCATACACAAGTCCTGTTCACGACCAACAAATCCATCGATTTCTTCCAATGCATTTAAGAGCACATTTCCCTTTCTTTTGAGTTCGTAAACCATACTCTTTTTAAAGTCGTCCGCTACTCACCTGCGAAAGCAGCTGAGAGTACGTCCATTGGCCCTGCACGCCAAGATCGTTGCCTTCCCAGATCAGCGCCACCTTGTTGCCCTTGCCGGCAGACACGTGGCGGTCAACGGCGTTGTAGCACAGGTTCGTCTCGCCGCCTACGAACCACTTGATGTCGACCGGGCCCTTGCGCGTGTCGAAATTGTACGAATGGAATGTCTGCTCGAGGACCAGAGAGCAACGATATAAGGAGAAGGTGTAAATTAAAGGAACAGACTGATACTGAGAGTTTGCTAGGGTAGTTGCCGAATACACGGCACGGAAGGTAATGCAGGTCACACATTTCACAATCTATCAGAAAATGGCACGCATATTGTCAGCCAGTCCCCGATAGGTGATACGACTTTCAAAGCGAACCAAAAAGATATAGTTAAAACCAGCGTCGCACCTCCCATTTCTTGTTCCAGTGGAAGTGACTCGCGACTTCTGTCCAAAAGGCTTCGGGCTCTTCGAGCGACCGCTTGTACATGGCATCGTACACGGCCCGCGAGTTCACCAATGCCTTCTCCACAAAATCCGGAAGTGGCTCAATAAGACCCTCCTCCGACGTGACGGCGGCGACTGCTGCCGTGTCAAAATCAAGCAAGTTACTTTCCTCCTCAGACCGTTTCACAGCGGTGTCCGCCATGGCTGACTACCTCACCGACACGTCCAGGAGGAGAATTTGGTAAATGCGATGCCTCGCAATGGACAGATTGTGTCACAAAGCAGAAGAAAGAATTGGGGAATTCAACAAACCCAGGAATCGGCTTATCGAATTTTAGATGCAGCCCATACTCCGGGCTGGGGTAATGAGCATCACGCAGGCAAGCGCGGTGATGAGCTCAACACCGCGTGTTTCGGGAAGTGCCTCGTGTCGTCCCCTCCCCATCACAACAACCCACCACCGACTCCCCCCTCACTTCCCCACGAGGCAAACGGCTCGTCCGCTGTCCCCCGAGGGTTGCTGCGCGCACAAGTGGGGATCGTTGGGCGGATGCGGAGGTCGGGAATGACTTCAAGGCGAGGCGAGCCTTGAACTTGCTTCCCTTTGGCCCGCAAATCTCGAGGCTCGGAAAATTGGCTCAAGGGAACATCACGATGTGCTGACCCCCCAAGGGCCAAGCCAAGGCCCACGCCGCCGACGAAAATATGAAGTTGACCTCTGGGCTCAAGTGGGGGCAGCTTGGCGGGTCGCCACTGCACGTGCAAAAAAATCAGCGCCCGATGTCCGGGAAGATCGACCAACCAAGAACTGTGTGAGATGGATAACGTTCCAATGCTGCTCATTGCTGCCGTGGCGTGCATAATTTCTGCCGTAGCTCCCTGAAAATGGCGCACACGCTTCTCCGATTGAAAAATCCGTAATATATTGATATCATTTTTATGTTCACAAAAGATAATTCATGTTTCCGTTCATGTTTTTTTTTTTGAGATTTCCTCCTTGTTGTCATTGTCCAGCATTTCCATGTTCACTCTTTTCATGTATTGGAAGTTGTTTCAAGGAACAGACGGGTATGTACATGCGAAACTGGCTACATTCAGTAAACCGTACTGCATTCACAGCTCCTTGCCCCTGACAGTGGGGACGTCAGTGGTGACATCAGTTGCAGCTGGTGGTGCCTGCTCACCCTGCAGGCCCAGAGCCTCCTTAGCAGATTGAGCCATTTCAGACAGGCGTTCTCCCATGCCCTGCAACAAAACGGTAACACAGTGAAATATGGTCAATGCAATTGTTCAACGCATCGCCATCACCAACGTCAGCCAAATGTGTTTCAAATGCCAGCACTAACCTTCACAGTATCCGCGACTGACTGCTGAGCGGCCTGAGCAGTCTCCCTGGTCTTTGCAGCTGCTTCTTCAGCCGCAATCCTTGCCTGCTCAGCTGCACCCTTCCCCGTTTCCTGGGTAGACTCAGCAGCGCGGCTAGCCATTTCCTTGGTCTTATCTACCGTGCCCTGAGCTGCCTCCTGCGTCCTCTGAGCGGCTTCTCCTGCTGTTTGCTTCGCCTGCTCAGTGGCCTGAGCAGTGCTCTCCTTGGTCTGCTCCCATGTCTTCTGAGCACTTTCCTGAGCACGACCAAGGCCTTCAGAGGCACCCTGCTTCGTCTCCTCCATCTTCCTCCCCGCAACATCACCCGCTTGCGCGGATTTCTCACGAGCAGTCTCGGCAGCGCGGCCCGAGGTGTCCTTCATCTGCTGCCCAGTCTCCGAAAGGCCCTGCTTGCCCTGCTCCATCTTCGCCTGAGTAGCCTTGCGAGCTTCCTCAGCGCCCGCTCCTAGCTGCCCACGGGCCTCCTCGGCGTGACCGGTAGCTTTCTGTACAAAACACACAGAAACACGGTCAGAGACACTAACACACGCGGGCGGCCGCGAGGCTGAGTACGCGAAAGAAAGCAATATTGATGTCCCGATTTGGTAAGGGCCGTTACTACCTGCTGGTGGCTGGCCATGACGTTCACTTTAAGATCGACAGAAATTACAGACTGGAGGAGGAAGGCAGTTATGGCTGGAAGGAGGGAAACGACTGCGACGTAAGGAAAGACCACGCAATTTTCCTTTTAACCATGGCGACTGAAGGCAACTACTAGCATTGGTGGCGCGCTCCACTTCGGTCTCAAGTGAATTCCACATGCCTTGAGCAAATCGCACCGCCTTGATACTAACTATTGAGGTGTCGAAACATGCACAACTAGCTCTCTTGTTGGCTCTCCCCATTGTGGCACGTGTCCATTGTTGACGTAGAACTGTTATACGCAATACGAAGAGGCTTCGTTTTCAAAACCTGTTATCACTTGTGATACAGTGATACATATACCGTGCCTTCAAAACTACGATTCATACTTCTTGTACAGTTCTTCACCGAGGACGTGCTCCAGAAGGGGTATTCGGGGTGCGTGCGCTCAAATCGGGACCACGGTTCTGTTTCGCGTGCTGCGGTATTGTGAGCCAAGAATCGAGAACCACTTTCCACCGTGTGCAACCCACCGAAAAAGCTTGAGCGACCAGCGGATAAACACGTGCGGGCCCTAACCTGGCTTGGGGTTGGATATCAGAAAATTCACTGGTCAGCGCCTTCCATTTGCAGTTTCGTGACTGTCGCCGACAGTAACCGACCATTCCATTACGACGCTGTGCTTACGTCACATGTAGCAGAGAGCTATCGTCGCACGTCCCACCAGACATGCGCATGTCATGTAGAGCTCGTCAGCCAGCCGTGGCACCCTGTGATGCCCTTCATTTTTCTGAACCAATGATCTGCGTCGTGTAAAGTCGTATAGATTATCGCACATGTTCTTGACTCACACCCGGGTCGCCTTGCAAGCGCAGCCGCCGTTACGAATCGCTGTTTGCGAGTAAAAGAATCGACGGCGCAGAGAAAGGCTTGATCGCGGTCAGGCTCCCTCGCTAACCTCACACCGCGGTTCGGCATTGCAACATCGTGCCGATTTCAGCAAAACCAATCAGTGTCGCTTTGGTGACGCACTGAACCTGTGCTGTGCTTTGCTGTGTGGCACTGTACTGTACAGAACAAGACAGCCTACAAAGGCAGCCATAGTCTCCCTCTCACCTCGGCTGGACAAGAATCCATTCGGCCTTCAATTTCTCCCCTCCCCACTTCTATCTGTTTCCGCATCCCTCGAAACTATCAAGTAGTTGAGCGAACCCACAGTAGCAGTAAGCTGTTCGCGGAACTGCGGTTATACTTTTCCTGGTTGCGATATAGCTGTTGGGTTTCTCGATTCCCTGTCGCCGAGGAAGCGTTATCTCCCAGCAGCAATTGACATGGCATCCGAAGCCTGCTCACCGCAGTCGGACTGCGCGCATGTGTCTAACATTACTGTCGACATTCGCCCAGGGAGCTGCGCCGCGGAGACGCAGGACGGGAATTCCGAGGTTGCGGGATCAGGCGGTCGTGGCGCGGAGCGATTAGTACATCTGATTCCGGTCGTTCTCATGCTCTCCATGGCCGTCCTCTGGACTTTCCAAAAAGGTAAATGGTGGCTACATTGTGGTTTCCTGTGTATCGCGTTTCACTGGCAACTTTTCGGTGGTTTTCTTTAAGCGCCTGCTTAACGTATATTTTTTAATACATATTCTTGGTATTGCAGATGTTGCCGTTTCGACATCAATTGTGCACTCGTCGTCACACCTGTCTGTCTCTCCGACCCTGCATTCGTCCTCGTTCAAAGCGGACCGTCGATTGCTGGACGGCGCCGTGGAGCCGTCCGATGTAGACGACTCGGCTTCTGAGTCGCCAGCTCACCGTCGTTCGACGCTTGCAGCGGAAAGCGCAGGAGACGATTCAACAGCGCACGACGCTACATCCCTCGACGCGCCCCACGACAGCAATCTCAAAACTTCGTTTCGAGCGCTGCAGGCGCTGCTGAGGCCGCTGGGAATGGCGTGACATGCGGTTGCTGCATCGCCGGCACTGTGCAATGCGGAGGCTTGGAGAGGCCCACATACGTTGAATATGTCATTTACGCTGGATAAATTAGTGGCGTTGCTACGCAATGACTGCGTGCAATAAGCGATTGCTGGTCTCAGTGTGCAAACAAAGCAGCGCACTGTATGTCGCCGCGCATCGTGCTCCATGAGACTGAGCTCCTTGCTTGGGTGTGGAGTAGGCGTTTATAGCTTGTGATACTGGTATGTCCACTCACGCAACGATTACGGTAGTATCTTGCTTTTGCCATCTCATATTTATACGATAGTTGATACTCGGATTCTTTCTAGGCTTGGATGACTCAGCCTTGAAACCATTGGAATCTAAATCAGACTGTTTTATTGGCGTGGTTGTGCCTACTGCACTTCGGGTTTCTTTCATGTGAGTGCGTGCGATGCGACCACATAATTGGGCCAAATGTATGGTAAGTTCACAAATCTCGAGTTCACTAGGCACCACTCCCAAGCCTGGTAGGTAGTGGAATGTCTACACCAGAGCAAGCACTGCTCATCTACTGCCGCACCCCTGCCATACCAGCACCACAAACCCCCCTCAGTGCCACAGCAGCAGCACCCCAGTGTCACACAGCGCCTGCCTTCCTCTCCCTGCGCACGCGGGTCTCCTGCGGGTCAAAGCCCGCCTCCTTGGCGCCATACACGGCCCAGGGGGGCGTGGGGGCCATGTAGTCCGTGCTGCTGAATGCCTGCCCACTCGCCACCTGGGGTGGTACAGGCACAGGGGTGTGCAGAAGAGGCAACAGGCGGGAGGAGGGTCGGGAGAAGGGGAGGGTGGAAATAACTGTGTGATCTAAGAGGTCGGGACAAGCTCAGCGAAAAAAAAGAAGGAAAGAACGGTGGCATAGAAGAGCCATCTCAGCCACGCTCTGTTCCCCACCCACCCTCCCTCCCCTCTCTCTTCCCCCTTCCTTCCCCTCCCCATGCTCTCTCTTCCCCCCTCCAGCGCACCAGCTGATGGAACTTGTCGTAGTCAATCCACGTGTGCCACGTGCCATCCGGCGCCTTGAACTTGGAAGAGAGCGCCAGCAGCACGCAGCACGAGTGCTCATGCTCGCACGCCAGCTCGTAGCCCCCCGCCCCCGCCTCCCCTGCTGCCGCCGCCAGCTCTGCTGCGAAGCGCCTCACGTCCTCGTGGTATGGCACGTTCTGCATGGTCAGGGATGATGCCCCCGTGCTGGTGGGAGGAGAGGGAAGAGGGGGACGAGGGGTGTGGATGGGAGGGGAGGCAGTGGAAAGAGAAGGGGAGGGGTGAAGACGCCTCACATCCTCGTGGTAGGGCACGTTCTGCATGGTCAGGGATGATGCCCCCCTGCTGCTTACGACAAGAGGGGGATCGAGGCGTGGGGACGAGAGGCAGTGAGGCGAGAGAGGGGAGGTGAAAGAGGAGAAAACATTGATTCCAGCATGGTGAATGCAACAGCCAGCAGGTACAGGCCTGCCCCACCCAGCCCCACCCCAGCACACACCTGCCGCAGTAGGTGACGCCCTTGATCTCTATAAAGTCGGGCTGCCCCAGCTTGAGCATGGTGCCTGCCTGCAACACCCAGCATAGCCCTGCCCCACCCAGCCCCACCCAGCGCCCACTTGCCACAGCACACGAACACACCTGCCGCAGTAGGTGACGCCCTTGATCTCTATAAAGTCGGGCTGGCCCAGCTTGAGCAGGTCAGCGTACGCCTTGAGCTCCTCCGTGTTCCACCCCTTCACCAGCGTCAGTCGGTACACCGTGCGCTGCTGCTTGCTGCGCAGCGCTGTCAGGGACGCCTGCAGCAGCATGGCGCATGGCACGTGCAGGCAGCGCATGCGCGTGAGCCCAGATTCATGACCAAGATGGCAGTTTTGAGAAGCGGGATCTGGAGCTGAATAGCGTGTGGAGCAGAATGGCAAGCAAAGGAAAATAGGATGACAGCAAAGTAGCATGTGGAGCGAAGGAGCAAGCTCACAGTAAATCGTTCCCAGAAGTCCCCAAAGAGAGGGCGGTCTATGGCCTTGAGCGACTCCTTGGTGCCCGCATCCACACTCACGTACAGCTGGTGGGGGTTGCAGTAGTGGGTTCCGTTGCAGGGGAAGGAGGGGAGACGAGGGAGAGGTGAGAAAGGTGAAACGCAGGAAAGAGAAGCATAAAAAGTGGGCTCATAACGGGAGAGAACAGAAGGGGGGGAAGCAGACGAGGCGGGCAGATACACAGAGGAAGAGGTAAAACGATGTTTGAAAGGGGTAGAAAGCGGTGGAGAGACGTTTGAAGCAGTGTAGAGCAGAGCAGTGTGGCGCAGAGCAGAGCAGAGCAGCACCTGTGTGACGGGGTGCAGGTCGGTGATTTTCTCAGGGAATTGTGCGTTGGTGACGAGGAAGGAGGAGATGCGGCGGGCGTGCAGCAGGGCGAGCAGGCGGTTGATGTGCGGGTACATGATGGGCTCCCCCACCAGCGACAGCGCACAGTGGCGAGGGGTCATGGCCTCTGCCAGCCTCTCTGGCTTCACCCCTGGGGAGGGGGGAAAGGGAGGGGGGAAGGGGAGTGGGGAAGGGGAGTGGGGAAGGGGAGTGGGGAAGGGGAGTGGGGAAGGGGAGTGGGGAAGGGGAGTGGGGAAGGGGAGTGGGGAAGGGGAGTGGGGAAGGGGAGTGGGGAAGGGGAGTGGGGAAGGGGAGTGGGGAAGGGGAGTGGGGAAGGGGAGTGGGGAAGGGGAGTGGGGAAGGGGAGTGGGGAAGGGGAGTGGGGAAGGGGAGTGGGGAAGGGGAGTGGGGAAGGGGAGTGGGGAAGGGGAGTGGGGAAGGGGAGTGGGGAAGGGGAGTGGGGAAGGGGAGTGGGGAAGGGGAGTGGGGAAGGGGAGTGGGGAGTGGGGAAGGGGAGTGGGGAAGGGGAGTGGGGAAGGGGAGTGGGGAAGGGGAGTGGGGAAGGGGAGTGGGGAAGGGGAGTGGGGAAGGGGAGTGGGGAAGGGGAGTGGGGAAGGGGAGTGGGGAAGGGGAGTGGGGAAGGGGAGTGGGGAAGGGGAGTGGGGAAGGGGAGTGGGGAAGGGGAGTGGGGAAGGGGAGTGGGGAAGGGGAGTGGGG